>CM014276.1:2978632-3059322 GCA_004135705.1 Alloteropsis semialata | reverse complement strand
CTTTTTAGAGAAATCTAGCTCCGACGTAGGGAATCTAGATTTCTCCAACTATGATCAGATCGGATAGCTAGATAATCAGACTCGATTCATCAACCTGTCAATTAAACAAGATGCTCGCACAGGTGTTGATCAGATTAAGCAAAATAAACAGGTAAAACATTAACAGATTCGTTCTGATTCTAAGATATGCTACCAAACAATTAAGCGAGATCCAGCTCCGACGTAGGGAATCTACACCACACTTAACATTCAAATAGCAATAAGGCATAACCAAAGCTTCCTTTAACTAATCAAGATGAATCTAGCTCCGACGTAGGGAATCTAGACCAAACATGACAATCAAAGATTAATCTAATCGTATTGCAAAGATCCAGCTCCGACGTAGGGAATCTACACCAGTACAATACTCAAAGAACAACCAGATTAAACCACAAAGCAGGATCGGACCTAGAACGATGCTGTAAGATAAATATTGCTTAAATCGGACCAAGACCAATGCTCAAAGCCGTTGAAGAAGTAGAATTGATTCACATGGCGTAGATCTAAACCAATCTAGCAACTCCAAACAAACCGCAAAGACTACCTTTAGTAACCAAGATTACTCTAGCTCCGACGTAGGGAATCTAGACTAATCTTGATACCTAGCTCCGACGTAGGGAATCTAGGCTTAAAGTATAGTCCAATAAACGATAATCTGTTGAATAATCAATATTGATCTAGCTCCGACGTAGGGAATCTATATCAATCTTGATTATCCAGAGATAAATCGATTGAACAGTATAAACGAGAAAGGGCGATGCGCCTCAATTCAAAGCCTATACTAGTTCGATAAATTGACTAACTTACTGGTAAGCCGGAGATCAGAACTGATGCAGCCCATCCACCAATGAGCTTCGTCGGTAACTACTACTAGGGTTTTGGCGTGAAGCCGGGTTGTATTGATTGTGAGAATTATTTTTTACAATGGACGAGGGTTCATATTTATACCCTGGTCATGGAGAGTCCTGATCGGACCAGACTAACTTGCGGACAAAGTAAACTAAATCTAATATAGAATGGGACTCTCAATATGCCTTCAAAAAGGAAATAGTCCTTGCATCTGATGCGCTTCCTTCTCGGCCGATGCGCCTTTCCTCTTGTACTCGTTATCGGGTCGGATTCCTGCTTCATCGGATCTCTTCTGCATATCGGCTTCCTTTTCTGTCATCTTCGGCTTTGACTAGTCAACGTGCCCACTGCGTAATTCCAGCCTCTCCACGTCATATCTGACTCAACATATCTGGTGCGAAAATCTGGTGTCAACACATGCCCCCCAGTTTCGAAGTATGAAGGATTCATGCTTCGAAATTCTATAAATCCAGCGTCTCAATCTCCTAACCGATGCAATTCGCTTCACAGATTCAACACCTTGACTTCTCTAGCATTGGCCTTTTCATAGCCGATACCTTCCTTCAAGCTTCTTTATCATAACACGTTAGCCAATATGAATAATCAAGAAAACTCTACTCTTCCTGCTAAATAACATGGGTTTTCATTTTCAAATCAAAACATAACTTCGCTCCTCAAATGATTCTCTCAGATCGCTCAATGTGTATTATTACTCACCAAGGCACTGTATCGTCTCCTTTTCTTCCTACTTCTAATAAGGCCTTTTTGTGGAGCTCAGGGTAGGATATAGAAAGGAAGCATACTTGCACTGCATATCTTGCAAAGTCAAAAACCGGATCCAGTGGAGAAAATAAGTCATACAATCAGATCAAGATGTGCATGTGTATGGAATTTTTTGGATGAAACTCCCTTTTGCATGACTCTTCATTTTACTTTTCTTTTCAGATATGGGCTATCTTTCATATTTATTTTTTACCACTCTTCCTTATGCTTTTGAGCACGGATAATATATCATTTTTTTTTTGCATAACCCATACCTTTTGCATAATGAATTTGAAAAGTCATGTCAAAGGGACGGAGTATTTTTATATGGATGGAAGGCATGTTTTTGCGTAACTCCCAGTATAGAAGTCAGCATATGAATAGTCGAGTATGTGAATCCAGACCAAACGACAGCGATGTGCCAAAAATTAAAGTCTAGCATACTCAATAATGGAATAATATGTGGAGTGTACGTGATCTTGATCTTAAAAGCATGAAACAAATCTCACAAGGGTCACAAACAATTTGACAATGCTCAATACAAAACAAGCAGCATATGTGTAAGGTTTTCAGATGATATTAACATATGGCTCTGGTAGGAATTTCATATCATTGAGGAGCTAAGCTATGTATTTTATTTTTACAAAATAAAATTCCCAAGTATTTCGCAGTAAGAAATAAAGTTTACTTGATCATACCATAGTTTTCGGATTGACGAGCCGACGTCGTGTCAGCATAGATGTTGAAATCCTTTCTTCTGAATCTTGGTATTCCAGCACTGATTGATTTGTAACATAACTTCCTGGAAGTCTTGACAGAAGAATCCTTCAAATATTCAACGATTCCTAATCTCCTTCTGGTATCTCCTGTACCTTCACATCGGACATAGGCCGATAGCCAGACGCTTTTTGCGCCAGCCGATTTACTTCCTCATTATGATGTCTTGGAATATGCTCAACAAATTGAACGCCGATTTCTTTAAGAATCCGGAGATCTTTCATCAATGCTTCATATTCCGCCTGATTATTTGTGCACTTTTCAATCGGATAAGCAAATTCGAATCTTGCCCCCCGAGGCGAAATAATAAGAAGGCCGATTCCGCAACCATCATTGTAAGATGAACCATCAAAGAACATGGTCCAGGGAACTGCGTCAACCACATCGGCCTCTGCATTGATTGGACCAATTGCATCAAGCTCCATGGTGCATTGCTCAGCAGCATTAATGTTAGGTCCACAATGATCGGCAACCAAATCAGCCATTTAAAATAAAGTCTCAGAGCCGACTGCTTGGATCGGCTGTAGTCCTTGATCGGACACCTTGAGGAAGTCACCATCCCACGTTTTTCCTGACAGGCATTCAATTCCTTCAAACTCCCAAATTGTTGACTCAGCTGTAGCAACGCTAACCGAATCATCAGTTGGGACGATCTCCACATTATTGCCTTGCCATTGGATCAAACACTGGTGCATCGTGGATGGTATGCAGCAATTGGCATGGATCCAATCACATCCGAGGAGCATGCTGTAAGAACCTTGGCCATCAATCACAAAGAAAGTAGTCGGCAATGTCTTGCTGCCGATGGTCAATTCCACATGAATTGCCCCCCGAGGCTCTGAAACATTTTCGCCAAAGTCCTTGAGTGTCATATTGGTCTTAATCAGATCATCAATCCCTTTACCCAGCTTGCGGAATGTGGAATAGGGCATGAGATTGACAGCAGCTCCTCCATCAACCAGCATCTTGGTCATCGGCTTCCCATCAACGTATCCCTTGATGTATAGAGGCTTCAGGTGCCGATACCCATTTGCATTCTGCTTCTCAAAGACTGCTTTCTCTGAATCAAGAACCAAGCATGCAGCGGCTTCTTCCAGTTCATAATCGACCTCATGGTCGTCTTGTTCATCAGGAGCAGCGAAATCGGACGGCAACATCAAAACCATATTTATTGCGGCCGATGTACTTGCTTCATCATCATTGGCCATCTTGATGCGCCACTTCTTTTCTTTTGCCAATTCTCGCTCCTGAATCTGCTCATTATAACGCAAGCGTTGCACACGTCTCTTCTTGGACTTAGAAATCCCTGATGGGCACCACTGTCCAGGCCTCATTGGAGGTTCTTCAGTCCGATTCTGAACTGGAGCTTTCTCTTCCATTTTTTCAGGGCCATGAGCATCAGCCCGGCCTTCATTATTTTTGTGGCCATGAGTATTAACCCGGCCTTCATCTCTTTGATGATGATCATCAATCCTGACGCCGATCCGTTCATGAACTGATCGTCAACCTCTCTTGGAAGCTCTGTATTCTTCATACTGGAAGCTACATTCAGGACAATCTGCTTTTGATGGCAGTCTAAGCTTCTCGTTCCAGCAGAATACGAAGAAAGGACACCCCCAATGATCATCATCCTGAACGTATCGGTCATAAGCTTGACGTTCATCCGTATACCAATTGGACTTATAACCGTACTGACGACGACCGTCAATTCTATCATCAAACCAGCGCCGGCCATCGGACCTATCATCATACCGGCGTCGACCGTCGGACCTTTCATCAAATCGGCGTCGGCCATCGGACCACTCATCACGTCGGCGTCGGCTATCAGACTCTTCATCAAGCCGCCTTGCCTGATACTCATGCCTCCGACGTCGTCGTTCCTCGCGTTCTTCCCACGCTCGGGCTGCTGCTTGCTGCCTCTTGTATTTGTTAATCAGCATTTGGGAAGTCACACGCGGCCGATACCCACCAGGAGCATTAGATTCACGTCCAAACGCCTGATGATTCCTGCGTAGCTCTTCAACAGTAACTTGAACCGCAGGATCAACAGCACCAGAACTCTTGGCGTGGTCCGATGTAAGCACCTTGAACTTCCCCTTTTCATTAGCATCAACCATATTAACAGAAAAGGAGAAATCAGCAAAGTTATTGGGAAAGGGATGACCGTCGATCTTCATGGCTTTCTTGCTATCTTCAAACTTGATCTTGCCTGACTCAATAGCCAATTGGATCTCCCTTCTAAACACTTTGCATTCATTGGTCTCGTGAGAAGTTGAGTTGTGCCATTTGCAATATTTGCGTTTCTTCAACTCATCGGCCGATGGAATAGAATGATTTGGAGAAAGCTGAATAAGCTTCTCACTGAGCAGCAAATCAAAAATCTTATCGGCCTTTGTTATATCAAAACCAAACTTTTCAGGGTTCTGTTTGATCCATGGGAGCGATACTGGCTTCTTGGATTTGGTCCATTCAGCTATATTGACATCAGCTTCCTCTTCAGATTCAGAGAGATAAGAGACTTGCTTGGAAAACTTCACACGCTTCATCTCCTGATATCGGACCTCATGAGCTAACACCTTCTGAACCAGTTGCCCCAATGTCTCAAACTCCTGAGCAGAAAACTTTTCTTTAATCGGCGCGAGCAAACCCTGGAACGCAAGCTCGGCCAACTGCATATCAGACAGCTTCAAACTATAGCATCGATTCCTAGTATCACGGAACCGTTGAATGTACTCCTTGACGGTCTCATCATTCCTCTGCCTGATAGCAATCAAATCAGAGATCTTCATCTCATTGAGACCAGAAAAGAAGTATTTATGGAATTGCTTCTCCATATCGGACCACCCTGTGACAGATCCTGCTGGCAACGACGTAAACCAGGTAAACGCCGGCCCCGATAGCGACAGAGGGAAAAATCTGAGCCTAAGTCCCTCCTCTGAAGCAGCCTCACCACACTGAGCCAAGAATCGGCTCACATGCTCGATGGTGGTCATATCATCTTGCCCGGAGAATTTGGAAAAATTCGGCACTCTGTAACGCGGAGGAAGTGGCACTGCATCAAAATAAGACGGGTACGGGTGCCGATACAACCTCGCTTCATCTTTAGGCTTCAGGCCGAATTGATTTTGGATCACCTCGGCTATTTTCTGTGACCAATCGGACTGTTGATTTCCAGGTGGCATTCCATCAGCTATGTCCATCACATAATTATTGTAATCACCAACCATACGCTGATGTGGAGGAACCTCTGTACGTAGTCTTGCAGCAGCGGGTTGTTTCTCTCCTTCGTTCAGAGTCCTGGCATACTTTTCACCATGTGGGCCGACAATAGTTCCATCGGCCATCAACAGAAAACCGTTGGCCAGTTCAACAGGAGGTGGTGGAACAATCGGCATCTGTGGAGCAACAGTCATTGTATTATCTGCAGTTTCTTTGCCTCTTCCTGATCCTGATGCTCCTGCAAAATCTGCTATAAACACTGGACCCTTCAAGCAAATAGCATCGTCCACCGCCTTCTTGATGAGATTGTCCAAAGAATTCACCAAAGTGCCTGATTGGTTGATCAATGCATGATGAACAGCCTGGTGAATCATCTCTGTCATGTTGACCTGGTACTCCCGAGCTTCAGTTGTCTTCTTGATCAACTCTGGATCCGGGAGAGGACCTTTGAGTATAGGGCCTGAACGATTACGCCCAAACTGGCCAAGGCAGAGCTTCTCAAACGCATCAATCTGGGCCTGAACTGCATCCAACTGAGCTTTGGACAGATCGGCCTTTGTAATGGGTATAGCCGTCTCAGGCGTCTTGTTCTTGTCGTTTTTAGCCTTCTCAGCAGCTTCTTTCTCAGCAGCAAGTCTTGCTACAGTTTCTTGTTCAGCATCAGACGACGACATCTTGGACTTTGTTTCTCGTGTCCCACCAGGCGTGCCAAAAAATGTGTTGACGCGGAAAATCGGCGGTCGTATTCCCCGCGGTCAGCACACGAAGACCAGGGAGATCAGCTTCGCTCCAGTGCCAGTCTACACTCCAGTTCAGGTTCGCAGCGTGCCAGTCAATTTGACCTGAAATTGACAAGGGAATAAACAGTTAAATTGCTCTTTGATTGTGCCGGCTCTATTTCAGACGATGGAGTAACGTCGAATTTTAGCCAAGACCCAATCAGACACGTATCGGCCGATACCGATCGGACCTCGAAATCGGACCTTATTGATGACGTCAATCGGACCGAGTGATCGGACCTCAATCAGACACCAAATCGGACCTCAGAATCGGACCAATCAGGATCGGACCTTGATTGATATAACAGATCAGCCTTTGAATAATGAAATAAAGTATAAAACAAGGCCAATATGTAAAATAATGGATCAGCTGTGTCTTGAAACAAGATATTAAATAATCACAGTGTAAGCCGATACATTGTCCACCTCGTCTAGTTACCAGTTTGACTCGTCTTATCGGACCATCTAACCAACCGATCGGACTATAGCCTTTTCAGAGAAATCTAGCTCCGACGTAGGGAATCTAGATTTCTCCAACTATGATCAGATCGGATAGCTAGATAATCAGACTCGATTCATCAACCTGTCAATTAAACAAGATGCTCGCACAGGTGTTGATCAGATTAAGCAAAATAAGCAAGTAAAACATTAACAGATTCGTTCTGATTCTAAGATATGCTACCAAACAATTAAGCGAGATCCAGCTCCGACGTAGGGAATCTACACCACACTTAACATTCAAATAGCAATAAGGCATAACCAAAGCTTCCTTTAACTAATCAAGATGAATCTAGCTCCGACGTAGGGAATCTAGACCAAGCATGACAATCAAAGATTAATCTAATCGTATTGTAAAGATCCAGCTCCGACGTAGGGAATCTACACCAGTACAATACTCAAAGAACAACCAGATTAAACCACAAAGCGGGATCGGACCTAGAACGATGCTGTAAGATAAATATTGCTTAAATCGGACCAAGACCAATGCTCAAAGCCGTTGAAGAAGTAGAATTGATTCACATGGCGTAGATCTAAACCAATCTAGCAACTCCAACAAACCGCAAAGACTACCTTTAGTAACCAAGATTACTCTAGCTCCGACGTAGGGAATCTAGACTAATCTTGATACCTAGCTCCGACGTAGGGAATCTAGGCTTAAAGTGTAATCCAATAAACGATAATCTGTTGAATAATCAATATTGATCTAGCTCCGACGTAGGGAATCTATATCAATCTTGATTATCCAGAGATAAATCGGTTGAACAGTATAAACGAGAAAGGGCGATGCGCCTCAATTCAAAGCTTATACTAGTTCGATAAATTGACTAACTTACTGGTAAGCCGGAGATCAGAACTGATGCAGCCCGTCCACCAATGAGCTTCGTCGGTAACTACTAGGGTTTTGGCGTGAAGCCGGGTTGTATTGATTGTGAGAATATTTTTTACAATGGACGAGGGTTCATATTTATACCCTGGTCATGGAGAGTCCTGATCGGACCAGACTAACTTGCGGACAAAGTAAACTAAATCTAATATAGAATGGGACTCTCAATATGCCTTCAAAAAGGAAATAGTCCCTGCATCTGATGCGCTTCCTTCTCGGCCGATGCGCCTTTCCTCTTGTACTCGTTATCGGGTCGGATTCCTGCTTCATCGGATCTCTTCTGCATATCGGCTTCCTTTTCTGTCATCTTCGGCTTTGACTAGTCAACGTGCCCACTGCGTAATTCCAGCCTCTCCACGTCATATCTGACTCAACATATCTGGTGCGAAAATCTGGTGTCAACAAAAACAAAGAATCCTCAGGAAGAATAGCAAAATGGGCAGCAGAGCTGGCTGAGTACACATTAGATTTCATTCACAGAAGTGCAGTAAAGTCCCAAGTATTGGCAAATTTTATAGCAGAATGGGTACCAGCAAAAAACGAAGAAGGGGAAGAGATAAAAGAACAAGTCTGGACCATATATTGTGATGGAGCCTGGGGAGAGGCTGGGGCTGGCGTCGCAGCAGTAATCACATCACCAGCAGGAAACAAAATCAGATATACAGCAAGGTTATGTTTTCCAAGCACGAACAATGTTGCAGAATATGAGGCAATATTACTAGGCCTTTGCAAGGCACGAATGTTGGGCGCAAAAAGAGCAATTCTTAACTCAGATTCAGAAGTTGTAAAGGAACAAGTTGAGAAAAACTATAAGGCAAACAAGGAAATGTACAAATATATGACAGCAGTAAGAGCACTTGAAAAGCACTTCTTAGGCTTCTCAGTAAAAAAGATACCAAGAAGCGAAAACAATGAAGCTGATGCCTTGGCAAAAAATGCAGCAAGGGGCGAAACTCTGCCACCAGATGATTTCTATGAAACACTGAAACAGCCATCACCAAGAGCAGAATGCCAGATATTGCACATAAACAACAATGAGAGCGAAGATTGGCGAGCTCCCATAATAGCATTCATCAATGGAACATATGAACCATTTGATGAAGATGAGAGAAAGAGGCTCACCCAAAGAACAAGAAACTACAAAGTACTAAACGGAGAATTGTACAAGTCAGGCGTATGCAAACCCTGGCTAAAGTGTGTAACCAAAAGCGAAGGCCAAGAGATAATCAAAGAAGTCCACGAAGGGCTCTGTGGATCTCACACAGGACCAAGAGCAATAGCCGGGAAAATATTCAGGCAAGGATTTTACTGGCCCACAGTGCTTGAGGACACAAAAGAACATATAAAGAGATGCAAAAGCTGCCAATTTTCGGCAAACAACTCCCAGAGACCCTCCTCTATCACTCAGTTAATAACACCATCATGGCCTTTACAGCAATGGGGCATTGACCTGGTGGGACCACTTCCTCCCGCCCAAGGAAACCTAAGATTTGCAGTCATAGCAGTCGAATACTTCACGAAATGGATAGAGGCGAAGCCATTAGCATCAATAACATCAAAGACCATCCAAAAGTTCGTCTGGCAAAACATAATATGCAGATTCGGCACACCAAAGGAAATAACAGTGGACAATGGCAAACAATTCGATAGCAATGCATTCAAAGAATTCTGCTCAACTCTAGGCATCAAAATATGCTTCGCATCAGTGTATCACCCTCAATCCAACGGAGCAGTGGAAAGGGCGAATGGGATAATATTGAAAGGCATAGCCAAATGCCTCGAAGGGCTCCCAAAGGGCAAATGGGTAGAAGAGATGACAAGAGTAGTCTGGTCACACAACACAACCGAATCAAGAGTAACTAAGTTCACCCTGTTCAAACTGTTATTTGGAGACGAAGCGGTATTACCAGCAGAAGTCCTCTTCGGATCTCCAAGAATATCAAATGCAACAACAGAGCATGAAGATAACATATCACACAAGGAAGAAATAGAAGAACAAAGACTCATTGCTGCACAAAACTTACAGAATTACCAGACAGAAACAAGGAAGTGGAGAAACAAGAAGATAGCCGTGAAAGAGATAAATACAGGAGATTTTGTTCTGAAGAGAAAAGCAAACGCTGACAACATGGGAAAACTGCAGGCCAAATGGGAAGGACCCTACCTAGTAAAAGAATCAAATTCTAGAAGGATCTTACAGACTCCAAGATATGGATGGAAAAGAACTGCCGCATTCATGGAACGCGGACAGTTTGCAAAAATACTATCCATGAGCGTAAACGCTCAGGAAATTATCTTCTAGATTTTCATAGTTTCTCTTATATTTTCAAGATTTATGTATTTTCTAAATTTCTTCGAGAGCTGTACTCTTTTCCTCATAGGGGAACCCTTCGTTTAGAATCAAAACTACTCGAAGGGGTGAGGTTTTTAACGAGGCAGACTCTCTTGTATCCCATTTACTACGGAACTATAAGTAGTACCCCAGCAAACAAAGTCTATGAACATGTTGAAAAGTCACATACATTCAAAAAGTATGTGACCCTATCAACAAAAGCAAAAAGAGAAATTGAAAGTCGACAAGCTGTAGCATATTATGCAAGCTTGTCAGACTTCAGCTTAACAGACAAAGGGAAGAAAAAACCCTAAGTCTCGAAAAGGCTCGTGAGGCCTTCGCATCTAAAAAAAGAGAGGGTATGATAAAGCCCATCTCAAAAAGGCTCGTGAAGCCTTCGCATCTCAAAAAAGAGAAGGTATAACAAAAGCCCATCGCAAAAAGGCTTATAAGACCTTCGCAACGTAAACTAAAAGACTTGCGAGGATACATCAAAATGTTCCTGAAGCCTTCACATCACAGAGAAAGTGTCATACAAACACATCTTCAAACTTATTCGCAACATTTCATGGTAAACATTAAGAACATCATGAAAGATTCAATACTATAAGAAAATTTCCTCTTTATTAAATATATAACAATGCAAATACAAAACCGTCTCGCAAGACAGAACATAAAGAAGAACAAAGATATCAGCTGTCACAACGACAGCCAGATAGAGTTGCAGGCATCACAAAAGCTACAAACAGAGCCAGCTTGGTTCACATGAAGTCATCGCAAGCTCTCTTCTAGCCCCCGGAAAACCTAGCAACTGTCACAAGGCCAAAAGAGTTATCAGGCTAGCCCCTACGTTCACTCGAATCCGAAGCACTCACACGTCAAAACGACGAGCAAACGCCAGAGACAAGCATCATCATCATAGGAACACTGAGGCTATAACCAACTCTCGGTCCAGTCGCAAGCACTCTTCTAGCTCCACGGAGGAGAACACACTCTCTCAAACTCTGGAGGACGAACCAACCACCAAACAAGAGCCATTGGAAAGCAGGGAAACTCTGCGAACGCTCACAACAAGCAAAGGAAAACCCACAGGCAATTTATAGAGGCGGACAATATGGGAACACGTGAACCCTGCCTCACAGATAACAAGCTCGTGAACCAAGTCACGGACTCACAATCCGAACAAGCTGCCAAATAGGAGGACAGCCACGGATACACAAATGACAAATAGTCAGTACACTACAACCTAGAAAGCAAGAAAAGTAAAACATGTGACAACAAAACAAGACAAAGTCCGACATGTCAACTCCAAAATAATGTGTATTTTTTACAGCACAAAAGCTAGGGGCTATCCCCAGAAAAAAGAAGAACCATTCAATTCAACAAATCATAAAGTAGAATCATCACACACCCTGTCAGCCATCTCTGATATCAAATCAGCAACGACACCATCAATAATCTCGTTAGCCATTCTTCGAAGGGTATCAGCATCAGGAATTAATCCCTGAACAGAAACAGGAAGAGAAACACATAATCAATAATTAAAATTTTTTTCTACCGTCAACAAGATTCATCTTCTACTGGATCCTTAGCCAGATAAGTATAATGAGGAATGCAAATAACTTCATCTACAGGCTCAGGTTTTGGCTCGAGTAGCCCCTGCGCAACACTGTCATCTCCACGCTCTATACGGCGAAGGATCCGACGAATCCGCCATTGCAGCAACACACTAGGGTCAAAGTTTCGTCAAAAATCCTTCGCTTCAGCGTTACGCCTATCGTAATACTTCCGACGACGAGACAAAAAGTCATCGACATCAAGATCAGGATGACGCCGCTTAAAGTCATCGTAAAGAGAACCAGAAATCATAAAGCTTCCCCGCCGATAGATCAAAGCAGAAGTTTCTAAGACATTCCCCTGCGCAGGGTCCTCAGTAGGGACCTACGCAGGCACAGAGTATTAACATTACAAATCAGATGTTCAAAACATTGATCAAACTTAGAAAAGTTCATTCAACCTGATCGACAGCAGGTGGAGCATCCACTGGATCAACTGTCCTCGTATCCTCCTCAAGAATTGAACCAACAGCCGAAGGGTTCACAAGTGTACCAGACGCAGGCGCAGCATCAACGGAAGCAGGAGTAATGCGAAGGGCTGTCGAAGGGGTAGCCGAAGGGGTAACCATGGTAGATGATGAAGGAGTACCCGAGCCACCAGAGATTTTCTTCTGCAAATCAAAGACCAGGACCCTTAGAAAACCTCCCAAGTAAAGTACAACAGGGGGGAAAGCTGCTACCAACCTTAGTTCGGTTATGCTCCGCCTCCTCCAAAGCCAGCTTCATACCTCGCGGCACCCAGAAGCATCTAGCAAAGTTTCTTGCAATCGATGCAATCCCATTGCCAACAGTTTCATAGCTCAGGTCACTGGGATAATCAAACTTTGTGTTGCGAACATGTTCGCAACCCAATCGAGTCATAGTATATGCAAAGCTGCGAACTGCAACGACAACAGAAAAGTTCGAAAAGCTGTTTGCCACAGTCTGGAAGTCGACGAAAGAGCTTTCGAGCCAGTCAAAGTAAGCAGATATGTCGAAAAGTTGAATCCTTCCAAAACCTTCAAATCAGCACCAAAGGACTGCACAACTTTACGAACTTTATCAGCGGCACGCGAAGCCCTGTCAACCAAAGACTGTTTAAACTGGCTAAGAGCTAAAACAGCCTCTTCTTTCAGCCTTCGCTCCTCAGCCAAGCTATTAACAGCCTCCTCCTTCAACTTTTTCTCCTGTTCTAAAGCTCGAAGGGCATCTCCAAGCAGACTCTTGGCATCTGCTAAATCATTTTCCAAGTCAATAGCCTTCGATTTCAGGCTCTCAATCTCATCAGGTTCTTTATGAAATGCCTCAAACTGCTCAGAGACTTTCCACTTATCTTCAATCAGCTCTAACTTCTCACGCTCAAGGCGTTGTTCACGTTCACTAGAGATGGACAGCTTCTCCTTCAAAACTTCCACATTCTCTTCAAGCTCAGAGATGTGAGAGGAAATTTCATCATCGAGCTTGTGCATTTCCTTCAAGTGATCGCAGCTAGACCGAAGAAGAGCGCGCGAAAGTAGCAAGCCCTTAATCGCATTTGCTTGAATAGCATAGCGCAGATCGGGCTCACTGCGAAGACGCAGTTTGTCCTCCAGCTCGGGAATAGCAAAGCTATTCATGACCCCATCACAAATACCAGCTTCATAGCAATTAGGCAGAATTTTCACCCTGCTGATATTGCGAGCAGAAATGATCTGAGCATCCTCTGGAACACTAAGACGCTCGCTGTAGAGTCGGAGATCCTCAAGCTGGTGAGCCGGGGACCTAGCGGGAACCTCAGAGCTGGGGGGAGATGTAATACTAGCACCCCTCAAAACCAAATCCTGAGAACAGTCAGTAGCCTCAGCATCAGCACCCACAGGCTTCTGTTGACAACCAACCTCGTCTTCAGTTGCCTTGGCATCTCCTTCACCGGCTACATCAGAAATCTTGCGAGATTTAATAACCCGAAAATTACCAGCAGAAATGTCAGAGAATTCAAGTGAATTACCACTGGAATGAATGCTTTCCTCTGAATCCTCCCCTAGCATGTCGAACAGCTGAAGCCCTGTGTCGACTTTCTTGGTAGATCTCTTCTCAACGGGACCAACCAAAACTTCTGTGGCCTTCGCAGGCGAAGGCCCAGGCAAATCGTCACCTGCCCCCTTCGCCGACCCTTCAGCAGAAACTTCCATTTGACGAGAAGAACCACCTTCACACAAAGCAAAGTCATCATCAAGAGTCTTTCGTGTCACAAAAACATTATTAGCACAACCATACTCTAAAGAAGACCAACGCTGAATCCCAAAACCTGGAGAACACTCATTTCGGTACTCAAGCCTACCTTCAGGTACAACAAAATCTCTTGCAGCGCGCTGAGATGTAGTGCTGCGTATGCTTTGAGCTCGGCATCCCTTCGCTTGTCGAGGAGATCAACAGCCCTCGCAGAAACAACAACATTTACCCCTTCGCCAGAATCAGCATCTCTCCTTGGTGAAGGTATATTATCAGAAGCATCACCAGCACGCTGACGCTTAGCAACATGGCCACCCTTCTCAGTTTCATCATCTTCGCCACCCTTTGTACTGGGGACAGTATCAACAACACGAGAAACTCCACGACCTCGTTTTTGGCCTTCGCCACGCCTGGGTGCAGTAGGCACTGGTCGATCGCCATACTCAAGCCGAAACTCATCATACACACGGTTGATCTGAATTTCAAGTCCACTATCAACACGGTAATCATACTCCTTACGAGTATACTGCCCGAGAAATATCGCCACGCGGCTCTCAACTTCAGCAATGCTAATCTTCACATCTTCACCTTCCTTAAAGAAGCTCCTGCGAAAGAGAGGCCTTCGCAGATCACCCTCTTGGGTAGTAGCAAATCCAGAGAAAGTCCAACCCTGTCGGATAGGCCAAACTCAGACGGCAGCATACTCATCAGCTAAATCACGAACAGATAGATGCTTGCTTATCAATCTCCAAGCCTTGACAGCATCCTTGTCCACAGAGTTTAATCGAACAGTGGGCCTCAAAATGTAGGACATGTTCTTCACCCGGAGAACAAGAGGATTGCTTTTCCCTTCTGGCAGACTAGCAACATGAGCAACGCTTTGGTACAGCCACCACTGACTCCAATCATCCTTCCACCTATTCTTGTATGCAACTGCCAGACCATCACAACCCTCATGGTCAATAAAGCTTATGCAACCAAACTGAAAAGAAGCAGGCTTTCCATTGTCATCACCAGTCCGCGGTTGCCAGTGGAGTTCATGCTGAGAAGCAAAAGCTCTGCCGGTAGCCTCACAACCCTGACTGCGAACACCCCATATGAAACTATTCAATCGAACAATGGCGTTCGGGGTAAGATGATGGAATCCAATCTGAAAAATATCAAAAACCTCGGACACCATTGGATCCACCGGAAAAGCCAGACCCGCATCCAGCTGGTTAGCGAAAATAACCGCCTCATCAACCCTAGGGCTGGGCACAATCTCGTTGCCAGGCGCACGAGACGAATCAGCAGAGATCAAACCATCCTCAACCAAACGAGCAAAATACGACGGTCCAACCTTGGATTTCCCAAACCGAACAGACTTCCATAAAGCATCAGCCTTTGGACCCATCTTAAATCTCAAATCAAGAAAAATCTGGGAAAATGCGGAAACAGATCCAATCTAAGAACCCAATCAGAACTAATCAAGAAGAAAGAACAAAAGGAATCACAAAATCACAAATAGAGTACTCACCTGGTGGAGCAGGAAGCACAAGATCAACCCGTAGCAGCGCCAATCGCTCGAACAAAATCAAGAACAGGCGGCGAGCGGTTTGGCGGCGATGAACAGTAAAGATGGGGAAAAATACGAAACGATGAGAAGATGGATGAGAAGCCCACAACCCTTTAAATAGAAGGGAAGGCTTGGAAAAAGGAAAGCCCCCGCTCAACAGTTTCAAAAAATCCAAAGCGCGAAAATCGAAAATATAACGCCGTCAAAAGCGCTCCTCACACCCAATCTTAACGGGAGGGGCAAGGAGCGAACGGAGCCGTTAACCAAATTCACGCTCCAAAAATGGTTCGCTGACATCACGCCGTCAAGACTGGGCCTTCATCTGCGAGGGGCTACTGTTGGGGAGTCATGAATTTGGTTAACTCCCGAAAGACGCGAAGGCATGAACATGATACCCCTTCGCTTTGAACTAGCATTATTTCTTGCTTTTTTCCTTACTCAGGTAACTCAGGCGAAGGATTCGGAGGAGCAAGAGAAGCGAAGGGGTGAGCGTCCACCCCTTCGCTCGACGTGGGACCAGATGCCGAGTTGGAGGCAGGGACGCCCAGCCAACGCGGATGCGCCAGGATGCGTGGCGCATCCTCACGGGTGCATCAGGACCCGGGCATCACGGAGGCTAGTACGAAGGAACAAAATGCCATAATGCCCTCGGATATGCTGGGAATATAGTGGTTGTAAGGGCATTTGGGGTAAACTAGGCCTCTCCGACGGTCTATATAAGGAGGGGAGGAGAGCCCCGAGAGGCAGTTGGCCCGGGGGTTTGTAACCTAATTCCGTGCATATACATAAATACCAATCTATCATTCGTCGTCTATATCTCTCTTTCGTTGCTCTCTCTCGATCTCAACCTGTTGGATTTCCCCGAAATCCCAACACCCCGGTGCCCAAAGCAAGCATAGGATAATTCTCTTAGCTATATTCACAGCCTTAGTGCTAAGTTATCCTCTCTACCCAGCCTTTATATACACTCGATCGATCCGGACATTCTTAGTGATTAGATAGCCTTTACGTTCCCCGTGGATTCGATACCTGGTTTACTCACGGGAGAAAGCTACTATGACAGCCATGCGCTTGCGGACTTTCTGTTTGCCACCACTGGTGTCAGCACCTAGCTCGCCGCCAGCCTTAGCCCGCCGCCCGCTCAAACCCCTGCCGTCGGATCTGATCCGAACGGCTACGATCACCCGATACCCCTTCGCCCTGTATTAGTCCACCGTGGACCCGTGGACCGGGTCTGTGGCCCCGGTCCTTGGCCTCGTCAGCGCCACGTTGACACCACATGTGTGCCATGGGTGCGCTGCGTCAGCAGCCACGCCAGCCAAACCGCCACGCAGCACCTGTTTTGCAGAAAAACCCCTCAGCTTTACTAAAATCAACCCACGATCCGCCTTAGTTCAAAAGTAATTAGGTTTAGGTCCTTTTTCTTGCGGTTTAGACCCTGAGCTTTTGAATATTAGGACCCGCCATCCTAGGTTAATGTATTTACATGTTAGACCTTCTATTTTTTTTATACGTAATTATGTTTAGGTCTCTGGTTTCTCGTGGTTAAGCCCCTGGAACTTTAGTTTCTTTGCCAGTAAGACTTTAGACCTTGTTTGAGCCCTAGAAAATGCATTCTAACTCCGATTTCAGTGATTCTTTCGCTTATGTGTTCGTAGTAATGCGTAGAATAGTTTTATTAGCTTTTTAGCCACTATTTGTATTGTTTGGTGTACTGTTCTAATTTATTTTGCTTGATATGCATGTATTGGCTTGTCTGGAATGTGTGTTGGTGATTGTTGATCGTGTCTAGCCGATGAGCTGTTCGAGACGTCCTTCGAGCAACTTTTTGAAGAGCAAGAGCATCAGCTGCAGTACCAAGAGGAAGGCAAGTATAACATGAGAAATTTCCTTGCGACCTATACACAATTAATAACCATTTACATTCATGCATGAGTTAATCTGTTTAAGGTTATCCCTAGTATTCTTGAACCTTATTTCCTTGTTCAACCTGGGTTTTGCATCTTTGGGTAACAATGTGCTAGGCTAGGCAACTTGATATTGCTGGACCAATGATACTTTATACTTGTTAATGATGATTAATTGTGAATGGTTAAAACTTGCTTTTTAGCAACATGGTTAGGAAGCTGGAACATGTGCTGTGTGCTTTGTTCTCGGCAACCCCTGTTCTAGAACATGTGCTGTGTGCTTTGTTCTAGGCAATTCATGATCTGGAACATGTGTTGTGTGCTTTGTTCTGGACAACCTTTAAACTAGAACATGTGCTGTGTGCTTTGTTCTGGACAACCCTTAAACTGGAACACGTGCTGTGTGCCTTGTGCTAGGCGACCCTTAAACTGGAACATGTGTTGTGTGCTTTGTTCTGGGCAGCACTTGTTATGGCTTCTATCTTAAAGTGGCAACCCAGGAAAATAGTGCAACCATGGGAACTAAATGGCTCTGGTCTTGGCTAAGTAAAATGCACAACTCTAACTAGTTGGGGGTTACCGAAAGGTGCAAGGGGGGAACCGTGATTGAAGTATGAGCCTGATCTGCTCGGGGATGGACTCACGTTGCGCCCTGATGTCCGTAGGCATTTGTTCACGTTGCGCCCTTAACGCCATCAACCCACTCACATTGCGCCCTCGGCGTTTTGTTGATCCCAGGAGTTGGGTTCATGCGCCTATGTTGAAACCTTAGCGGCCCTTGGCTTTTTAGGGGGACTTTCGAAAGGTCTCGTACTGAAACCCAGTCACACACCAAAGGAAGTGTGAAATGGGTCTGATCTGCCCGGGCAACACGGGAATCACGACCAGTGGGGAAAGTGTACAACCTCTGCAAAGTGAAAACTGATATATCAGCCGTACTCACGGTTACGAGTGGCCAAGATCCTTTTCGACTGGTGACTTTTACCTTGGTGATGTTTAACTAAAATTGGTAATGATATGATGATGGTATAATGATATTACTCTACATTCTTAAATTGGGTTACAACTGGGATTTACCTATGACATTTTAGTAATTTGGTTTAATGTTAAAATTGATCAACTAAAAGTGCTTATTGTATTTAAACCGTGTCAAGCCTTTTTAAGCCTTCATCCCTCGTGTTATATTTGTTAAGTAAAGCTGGTTTACTTACACTTGCAATTATTCAACAAAATCCCGGATGGGTAATCAGATGAACCTGAAGGTGTTGTGGAGTTCCCTGAAGATATCCCAGACTTCTAGGCAGCTGTCAACCAGTCGGTGTCCTTGTGGAGTTAATGGCTCCACGAGAGTTTATTTATTCGTATGCGTAAACTTTGATTAAAGATTTGAGTCTTATTGTAATAATTTTGAGCTGCTATTCCTTTGTAATCGAGCACTAGATTTACTTTGATACTCTGTTATTCTAAGGCTATATTTGTGTTTTGGACTTTCTGGGTACACATATAGTAGCATTCGGGTTTCTTCATAAATCCGGGTGTGACATAGCCTTCGCAAGCCGGACTATGATGTGGTGATAGCCATTCTCTACGAGAAAGATCTCACCAAGTGCACACCAAATCAAGTCCTCAACAAGGTGATGGCTTTTGAGCTAAGAAATAGAATCAAGCCAAAGCCAAGATCTTCTTCACCTACTCCAAGCATTGCTCTTGCGAGCAACCAAGAGAAGAAGAAGAGCAAGAAGAAGGAGGAGAGCTTAAGTGAAGAGGAATAAGAAGCCTCCTCAAGTGATAGTGATGGTGAAGAGATGTCCCCCGAGCTCCAAAGACAAGTCAAGAAGTTGGTCAAGAGCATGGAGGCGATCAACTCAATGGGGTACATGGTCCACATCAAGGATGGGAAGCATCATCAACACATGATGATCAAGAAGATCAAATATGAGAAGAAGAGGAAGGGGAAGAAGGAGAAGGAGCCCAACCATAAAGCCTTCACCACATTCGGAGAATGGGTGAGTGATGATACTCTCAACAACAAGAGCTCCTCTCCCTCATCACACTTATGCCTCATGGCCAAAGGTATAGAAAGCGATGTAAGTGATGACTTCGATTCCGACTCCGATGATGATTCCCCCGCTAAGCTTCTCACCATGATTCATGAACAACAAAAAGACCTTAAGAAATTAACTAAAGATAATAAGGCTCTCAATGATCTTAATTAACTCCTTACTTCTAATTTTGATAAATTATTAGGCAAATACCAATTGCTTAGCAAGGAGCATGAAGAAGTCAAAATTGAGAGTCTTAACTATCAATCTAAGGACTCTTTGTTAAACTTGGAGCAATCTATTCCTTGTGACATTCCTATCTCCAAGGTTGATGCCTCTACTTCTTGCATTGATTTAATTGATGAATCTTGATCATCCTCTTTCAATGAGAAATACTTTGAGAAAATTGTTGTAGAAACACTAGATTATCTCATTGCCAAGGGGAATGAAGAGCTCAAGCAAGAAATGGAGAGTCATAGGAAAAGCTTGGCAAACTTGAAGGGCAAGAGCATTGGGAGCAATGTCCAACTTCTCAAGATAACCATGATGACATGGTGAACAAGCTTGAGAAAGGAGCAACCGTGACTTGCTTCAAGTGCTATGAAGAGGGCCACAAGTTTTATCAATGCCCAATTGTCAAGGCGACGCCCAAGAGCGAGAAGAAGAAGGCCAAAACCACCATCAAGAGCTCCCTCATCTACACCAAGCCCAACCGCAAGAACAAGGTAAAAGCCAACACCTATGTCCTTAAGAAAAATGCTAATGGCAAGGTTGTTGCAAGCTCAGTTTGGAAGCCCAAGATGAAGGAATGTGGATGGAACTGACCCATTTGGGTGCCCAAGGAGGTCATCACCAACATGAAAGGGCCTCAAAAGGTTTGGGTTCCAAAAGATACTTGAAGCCCAAGATTGGCTTCAGGGGATTTGGAGGCTTGGCTCACAAGAAGAGGAGAAAGATCACATCAAGTAGCCAAGCTTGCAAGATTGAACATCTTTTGCCCAAATCCCCCACACAAAGGTAAATGAGAATATGGTATTACAATTCAAATTCTTTGCCTATTTATGTTGCTAGATTTGCATGTGCTACCTTTCATATCTCTTGCTTTCATGTGGTATCTCTTGCAATATCTAGTGTATTTATCTTAAGTTGCTTGTGCCATGCACTCTAACCCATGAGCAACTTACATGGTTTGCAAAGTTTGTGTAGGTTTTCTACACTTGGTTACTTTCATGGTACATGAGCTTCACAAGGTATGAATTTAGTACCATGACCACAAGCTATAAGCTTATCTTCCCATTTGTTGTTCAAAACAATGTGCATATACTTGATAGTGATTCAAACACTAAATGCACACATTTAGGAGGAGTTTAGCCTATGGATTGTGATTTTGGAGACTAACTTGTTTATCATGCATATTCATATTGTCTCTATGCGTCGTGGCATATCATACTTAGAGAATGTGCTTCAGTCACAATGTGATCTTACAACTCTATATGTATGATAATAGAAAATTTATGCTTTCATGCATATTGAGCCATGTCCTATCGAGTTTATGATCTTCATATCTAAGTTCATCGGCTATGTGCTCATACATTTCTAATTGGTTAAGTATCACACTTGTTCTCCCTTGACATCTACTTTCAAGTGATACTTGACTAACTCCCTAGGCTACTAACTCCCTCAATGAGCTATGATGTTTTTGATAGTCCTTTTAGGTGATTTGATTCCAAAGGGGGAGAAGTTTGGATCAATGCAAACTTAATGTACAAGAACTAATGAGATAGGGGGAGAAGCTATGAGAAAGGGGGAGGATACATGTAGGGGGGAGAAGTCATGAAGGAATATTGGACTTAGGGGGAGGCCACACCCAGGGTGCTACTTTAAACTATGTGGGGGAGATTGTAAGGAAGTTGGCTCCCTAATCCAATGAGAGGAGTGGCCACACCCATGGTGCTACTTCAAACTATATTGGGGAGATTGTAAGGAAGTTGGCTCCCTAATCCAATAAGAGGAGTGGTAAGCATTCAAGCAAGTGTAAGTGCTTCAACTTAGTCAATTTTTGCATGTTTTATACTTGCTTTGATTGCGTTGTCATCAATCACCAAAAAGGAGGAGATTGTAACGAAAATGGCCCTATGTGCCATTATATTGTGATTTTGGTAATTGAATGACAACATAGTCATTGGGACTAACAAGTTTGTTAAGTGATTTACATAGGAAATTATGTCTCAAGAATGATTCCAAAGCATAGCAAAAAACTAGAGAGTCTTATTTTTGAGTATTCATGACATGGTATTGGCATGTGAAACCATGGAAAGGGCATAAGTTGATTGAATAGGATAAGCCCGAAGAGATTACACACAGCATATTAAACACCGAACATCGGCGTACATGTTGAGAAGCATACGCCGTGTGAAGCTCCTGAAGAAAGGCAACGGCGTACTATACGGCGATGCACGGCGTACAAGTTTGGAAGGCTACGGTGTGTGGATGGTCCCAAGGTAAGCAATGCCATATGATCCGCTATCACTGTTCACATGAAGGGCGGAACATACGGCGTGTTGAATCAAAGCAGAAACTGAAGATTTCTATGCGGCGTATTATACGCCGACCATCGGCGGACAATCAGCGTACAAGTTACACAGGGACGATGTCAAGAGAAGATAGAGGAAAGGCCACAGCGTATCAAATGCCGATCAGCGGCTTACATGTTCAGAAGCATACGGTGTGTGTAGGTAGCCGTTGGAAAAGGGAATCTGACCGTTGAAAAGGGAATCTGACCGTTGAAAAAGCACACGGCGTATGATCCGCCAATGGGGGTTTGGTGCACAGCGTATTATACGGCGTTCACAGTTTCTGTGCACCTTTTGAGCAATGGCTAGTCCAACCCTTTGGGTTATTAATACCACCTCCATTCGGCCAGTTCAAGGTGCTGGAGTCCAGAGAAGTTCATCTACACCCACAAGACATCCAAGCCACCATTTGAGCTACATAGATCATCCATAGTGAGTGAGAGAGTTAGGATAGGCCTAGTGAGTGAGTTGCAAGTTGTTGAGCCTTGTGTTTGGTTCATTCACGCTAAATCCGACTGTTAATATACTCACTTTATAAGGATGTACAATACACTTACTAACATATTCCTTTATAAATAACCTAGTTGCACAAGAACTACAACAGAGAGTAAAAATGTGCTCAAACGATGGAGAACGCGTCACACAGATACAACTCCGTGGGCACACGTCAAGAAGGCCCATAATACAGACACACCAGGGCAGTACCGTGGGAGAATCAACTGGGAATATACCTTGGACCCATGAGCGAGTCGCCCAGAGGAAGATTAGCAGGAAAGAAGTCCACCAGGGTTCGGTCGACCCCTAGTGTTGGGATAGTAGCCGAAGCCAATGAACCCAAGCAACAGATGAAACAGAGAAACAGGGACAAGCAGTAAAATATTACTTATCAACAGTGCTCTCAGGAATCAACCACCTTTACATGTGGGAGAGGGACCTCCTTTTATAGGGAGCCCAAAGGTCTTTACATCCCTATTGTACCCCTGGAGATCAGGCATCATCCTCTAGACTATACAATACAAATAGACCAGGGACACTTTGGTACATTTACTCCTCCCAATGTGAATGCGTAGACTTGTGATTCCATGTTTGACTTGGCTTGGACTTGGTCTTGTTGGACTTGGTCCACGTCGGCTTCGCCTGCTGGATAGAGCTAAACAGCTCCCGGATTCGGCTTTTTCTGACCAAGACGATCCAGAGCCGTCTCTCAGCGTCCAAAAGCCAATGGCTCCTCCAGGAACCTACAAAATGGAGTGAACCAAAGCTTGCCAGTGATTTATTCATAGCTTTTGGTATTCAATAGTATCAATGCTTCATCAAATTGGCTTCTAACTTAGTTTGGATAACGTCGCTTTGGTATATTTGCCACGACGTGATGACCGAAGCCGATCGGCTTTGGTGAACTGCAAGACGTGATGACCGAAGCCAAATTAGAGATCGATAGAATAGACGAAGCTGATTGGCTTCAACTCCTTTATCCATTGTTGCCATTACGTATGAGAGAAAGCAAAACAAGTAGAAGGCGTTTGTCGGCGAGCCAAATCCCCAACAGTAGCCCCTCGAGGACGAGGGGTTTCTTCAACAGGTCGAGCTCCATGAACTTTGGATTGCTTGCCAGCCCGAGAAACGCCTCCTCCTTGTTGGAGAAAGCCCCTAAGTTGTTTTGTCAAGTTGACCATTTTGTTTTTGCTTCGATTGTCTAACTTGTATAATATCATTTGGCTTCGCTTTGTCGAAATTGGTTAAATTATTTTAACCGTTGTTGTAACTTTTGCTTCGGTTTTTTTGAATTTGAAGCAGTGGCTCATTTTTCGAGATTTTTAACGGTCAGATTTTACTGCCCTATAAATAGGACCGAAAGGGGGGGTTGAGTTTTGCTTGCTTCGCTTGACTATTTTTTCACTTAGCTTGAGCTTGACGCTTTCTCTTGCTTTGGAAGCTTTTGAACTCAAGCTTTGGCTTTTTTCTTCTCGACACAAGTAAGTTTTGCTTTTTTGCTCTATGATTTCCTTCGCTTTTGCTTTTCTGTCTTTTTTGCTGTTTCGTTTTGCTTATTGTTTTTCTGTTTGTTATAGCGGCTCGCACGAAGCAAACCGCTCGTTTGATTGACTCTGACTCCACAGGAGACAATTCAGACGCTGCTGATATGAACGCTGCCGAAGCTGAAGCCTTTGCCCAGGTGCTTGAGGTCAACATGGCCGTAGCTCCTGAAGTAGGGATTGCTATGGAAATTGATGATAGGGGCAAGGGTCCCGCCGGGGAGGGTGAGGATGCCAAAGGCGATGATACAGAGGATGCCGAGTCTGCGGCAGGTGATGTCCTTGATGATGTAGAAGCCGACGTGTTGGAACTTTTGGATTATCGAAAGAAGCCAAAGACCACTATCTTTGGTAAGTCCAGTGTTACCCCTGAGTTGATTCGCTTCTATGAGGAAAAGGGGTACTTTGAGGCCAGTCAAGGACGAGCCCCTGGCACAGAGACTACCCCGACGCCCCATCCGGACGAAGCTGTGGTGTTCAAGGAGTTTTTCTGCGCTGGGCTTCGGATGCCCATAGACAATATAGTTGCTGAAATTCTTGGGAGGTTCGGCTTGCAATTCCATCACCTTACCCCCAATGCTATCACTCATCTGCTTCGTTTCTTTTGGGCCGTGAAAACAAATGCATCGGATGTTAATGTGGATTGCTTCGTCCGTTACTTTGAGGGCCATCGTCAAACAAAAAGCTTTAAGGTTGACGGCTTTGAATATGAGCCAGACTATGGCAGTGTTACCTTTTGCGCGTGGTGGAGGCAAACTGAATTGCAGAAGGTAGAACTTACCTTTTGCCAGAAAAACACCTGGGACAAGAATTGGAAAAGCTATTGGCTTTATGTCAAGGTGCCAGCACTAGAAACTGTGTTAGAGGATGGAACGAAGCAGATATCATTTCCTCTGCGCAGTTCTATTGAGACTTGTGATTTTGTTGCTTGCCCTCCATTCAACAAAAATGCCCCCGGCTTCGATCGCTGTGAAAGCGCCTTTTTCAAAGCCAGTCGAGTCTCGAGCAGCCGGGACTTGATCGAGGAGCGACTTGCTGTTGGGGTTAACATTTTATCTGCGAAGTGGAAGCCATTTGCAGTTGAGACAAGGCTTTATGGAGGTATTCCTCATGTTTGTTTTCCCAAGTTTGGGGTGAAGAAGCCAGAGAACATGTCTGACTTTGCCTTCGTTCAGTCCATTGAGTTAATGGCTGAAATTATTTGTGGGAAGTACACTTCCAAAGAGCATGAGAGCTGTTTGGCTTTGGTGGAAGGAGTTCGGCTTAACCGAGTCTTTGATGAAATGGGCGTCAGCTACCCTCAGCGTACGGCCCCATCCAAGCCAACGAAGAAGTTCACCGCTCAGGATCATCCCAGTGTGCTATCAGCCCCGAAGCCAGGTCGTGGCCGTGGGAGGAAGGGGCGTGTTGGAGGTGGCGGAAGCGGTCAGTCAGATGAGGGTGGCGACGAAGCCGGGGGCAGCAAAACCAGGGCCCCCTCCAGCCGGGGCGGGAGCCAAAGCCGAGTTGCCCTAAAGAAACGAGTTGCTTCTTCGTTGGAGACTTCCAAGCGTACTTCTTCATTGGAGACTTCCAAGCGTCAGAAGCTTGCGAAAGCTCTTCCCATCGTTCCGCTTTCCAGCGCTCCTCCTCGTCCTATTGCTTCGGCTGTAGAAGTGCCTACCACTGTAGCTTCCGCGCCTAAGCAAGTTGATCCTGCAGCTTCCGCTGTAGTTGATGTGCCTTCTTCTGGAGGTTTGTTTCTTGTACAACTTTTCTTTTTGTTTTTAGCTTCGCTCTGCTTATCTATTTTTTTGTCTTATTACAGTTAAAGCCGTTGTTGTGCCTCCTCGTCGTGAACGCCTGCCTGGATGCATTGACGATGAGGATGAAGTGAGCTTCAGTCGTCTTCTGAGAGGAAGATGAGACGAAGGATTTTGCACTTGGTGAAGCTGAAGTATCATCTGTCCCGTTCCAGCCATCGTCCTTGGACTTGTTGGCTGGTGCCGCGGCCAAGTCCCTTCAGATTTCTGAGGGGCTTACGCAGTCGGCTTCGGCTAACATTGCGGCTAACACTGAGGAGCCAATGCAGTTGGCTTCTACTAACATTGAGGAACCTGTGCAGACGGCTTTTGCTCTTGAGACTAGGCAGGGTTTTGGCGATTTGGTGTCTCCAGCAACTGCTTCGCCAGTTAATTTGGCTTATTCAGCTATCGCCGGACAACCTGTCCCTGCTAAGGACATTGAATCAGCTCCTGCGAAGCCAGCCCCCGAATCCAAAGGTACGTTTCGCAAAGCAGTTATAAATGCGATTTGACTTTAACAATGCCTTTTTTGATTTCTTGATTCTTTTGCCTCAGAAGCAAGTTATGCTGGGTATGGGCCCATTGCAGATCGGCTTCGGCAGAGCGGTTTTTGTCCTCCTGATGACATTCCAGTTGTTGCCCCTAAAGGTTACCATTTTGTCTGTTGTTTCGCACTAAGCTGATGAGTGTTACTTTTTTGTCTCAATTCTGCTTTTGCTTTTTCAGAGCTTGAGACTCGTGTGAAGTCTTTAGATTTGGACACGCTTTCTATCTCCAGCCTTAGTGGCAGCATCCAGGTTTTTTCCTTCTGCTTCGTTTTCGAGTTTGTTGTTTAGCTTTCTGATACTCATATTTTTCTTGTTTTAGTCTATGATGTCCATGCAAGAGCTTTTCGCTCGCCTTCCGCTTCGTCTCAACGATGTTGAGAACGAGCGGGCTGAACTCGAGACTTTAAGGAAAGAGCGGGAAAGCTTCCTTCAGCTTAGGACATCCTTGGAGAGTGAAAAAGAGCAGCTTCGTCTTGTGCGGGAGTCCGCCACGATGGAGATTGCTTCACTCAAAAGCAAAGTCTCTTCGTTGGAATCTACCCGAGCTCTCAATGCTCAGACTATCGAGGGGCTTCAGAACAAATTGGTCGAGGCTTCTACTTTAGAGCATGAGTTGAAAAATCAAGTAAAATCTCTTGAAGCTAATAAGGAAAGGGTGACGTTGGATTCTGAGAAATACAAGAGGGAGCTTCTTGTTGCTGTTGACCTGAAGAACTCCCTCATATCTGAGGCCAGCGAGCTTAAGTCTCAAGTAAGGCAGCTTAGGGCCGACAAGGAGAGCTTAGATTCTGAGATACTCAGTCGTAGCTCTAGCATCTACACCGAATACGAAGCTGCTTTGAAGCAATATGGAGCCGAGCCGCTGCCTTTTCCTTTTGATAACTTTAGCGTTGGGAAGCTTTTCGAATGGCTTGATGATGAGTTTAAGTCCCTACCAGACGTCTTGTCCAGAGTAGGTGACTATGCTGCGCGGACATGCATCACTAATGCCTTTAAGATGCTGGCAGATGACGGGTGCTCTCACTATAAGGGCTTCTTGAGAAGGGACTTTCAGTTTCCTTTGGCTTTGAATCCTGACAAGAAGGAGTTTTTCAACGAAGCCGTTTTGGCTACTCGTGGCCTCTTTCTTAGGAAGTTCTGGTCTGAAACAGGAAGAGAGTGCGCTCGATGTACCGCGTATGACCGTCTTGTTAAGGTTAGCTTCTTTTACCCTTTCGGTTATTTTTGGCTTCACTCATATCCTGTTTGCTTTGCTTTTTGTACTGATTGTTTTGTTTAATTTCAGTACAACGAGGAGCTTGCCCTTGAGCAGCAGCAGAAAGCCGAAGCCGAAGCAGCTGCTGCTGCCACCGCTGCTGGGGCGTCTACTTCAAGAGCTAGTGCCGAAGCTGGTCGTGAAGGAGCCTCTAGTGCTGACCCAACGGTTTAGCTTTTTTAGAGCTGATGACTTTGATGCTTTTGTGAAGGGATCTTAAAGCTTTGTAAATTTGTATATACTCAGATCCCTGATGAGGGAGGTGTTCTTGAACTCATACCCATCACCATGCGCGATGGCCCGTTGTGTGTATCTGGCTTCAGGTGGGAACAGTATCAACAACGCTATTCAAGTCGAAGACTTGATGATTTTTGGGATTTTGTCACGAGTTCTTTCGTCATTACGAATTTGAAGTGTTTGACTTTTTTAACTCTTTCATCGTTCAACGCTCTTCTCGCGTCGAACTCGCTCGTGCGAGAAACGCCGAAGCCGCTCGTCTGCTTCCAGTTAAGGTCGAGCCAGAAGATTTAGATGGTGTTGGTGATTTTTCTTATGTATTTAATGCTCCTAGATTTAGGAGATCTGGCCAGCAATTTGATGGCTATGTCTTTGAGATGTTTTGAGTCATCTCTTTGTAAAACACATTGTAATTCTCTTAGTCATTGTTTTGATTCAAAACACTTGAATGAATGTAAGCTCGATTTGGCTTCGTTGCGAGAGAAACGCCTCCTCCCCCCCGAAGCGAGGTTTTATTTGTTCAAGTGTTGTACTTGCGGGTATTTGTTGCTCGAAACCACTTTAGCTCTTTTGAGCTTTGTAGTTGTGTGCATATGAAAATGGACAATGATATGGTGTACATGAGTTCTAATAGGTTGCCGAAGCCCCTATTACTTTTTGCTTCCATAAGCAAGTCTTGTATGTTTGTTTACCAACGTTTATAGTACTGTTAGCCGAAGCTATTTTTGATTAAAAATATTTTTTATGAGCCGAAGCCCCTTTTACTCTGTTTAGAGTAAACGTTTTTGGACCGAAGCCCCTTTTACTCTTTTTTGGAGTAAGCTTTTTTGGACCGAAGCCCCTTTTACTCTTTTTTGGAGTAAGCTTTTTTGGACCGAAGCCTCTTTTACTCTTTTTTTAGAGTAAGCTTTTTCTTAGATCTGAATTGGCCTTACTCTTGGTAGGGTCAATTCAGTTCTATTTAAGTTATCGAATACCAGCGACTTGGTCGAAGCCAATCACTTTCGATGCTGCTTTTATGGGGAATACCTCATTCATATATGATTTGACGAGTTACAGTAAGCACCGCCTCGTTAAAAACCTCACCCCTTGGTCTGGGTCCCCTTGTGAGGAAAAGAGTACGGGCTTTTGGAAAGAAAGTAAAAATGCTATTCTACTTAATGACTTCGTTTATAGACAACGAAGCCATTTTACATCTTTTTCATAAATAGTATTTGCGTAAGCTGTCCGCATTCCATGAATGCGGTAGCTCATTGCCTTCGTCGTCACTTAAGCGAAATGAGCCAGGCCTGTTTCTTTTGATGACCAAAAATGGGCCTTCCCATTTCTGCTGCAGCTTTCCAGCGGGCATACTTGGGTTTTTCCATAGGACCCAGTCCCCTACCTTGATATCTTTCCTCACTACCTTCTTGTCTTGCCATTTTCTTGTCTCAGCTTGATACTTGGAAATATTTTTTGCTGCTTGCAGCCTGTATACCTCAATGAGATCCTTGTCAATGGCTTCGCTATCTTTGGGAGCTTCTTGTTGGGTGCGAAGCCCCTTGTGCAATATTTCCTCTGGGCATACTGCTTCTTCACCATAAAGCAGTTTGAAAGGAGTGAATTGTGTTGCCCTTGATGTAGTGGTGTTGTGAGCCCAGATCACCTTCGGCATCTCTTCTACCCACTTGCCTTTTTTCTTACAATTTGCAAGGCACTTTCGAATGGCTGTAAAGATTAAGCCATTGGCTCTTTCAACTGCTCCATTTGTTTGCGGGTGATAGACCGAAGCGAATTTAGCTTTTGTTCCAATCGACGAGCAATATTGCCTGAATTCATCGCAGTCAAACTGCTTCCCATTGTCTACTGTTATTTCCCTTGGCACTCCAAATCGGCACACAATTTGCTGCCAGAAAAACTTGATCACTGTTTTTGCTATGATGTTAGCCAATGGTCTGGCTTCAATCCACTTGGTGAAATATTCAACTGCTACTATGGCGTATTTGAGATTTCCTTGAGCTGTTGGAAGTGGGCCAACCAGATCTATGCCCCATCTTTGCAGAGGCCATGTTGGGGTTATCAGCTGTGATTGCTCCGAAGGAGATTTTCTGTTTGCTGCACACTTTTGACACTAATCACATGTCTTGACCGTGTTTGCTGCATCGATGATGATTGCAGGCCAATAGAATCCTTGCCTCATTGCCTTGCCCACTAAAGCTCTTGCCCCAAAGTGTGCTCCACATAAGCCACTATGTATCTCTTGAATCAGCTCTTTGCCTTCGTTGTGAGAGATGCAACGAAGCCAAGGAGCTACAACTCCTTTTTTGTACAGGACATCGTCTATCAACTGATAGCATCTTGCTCTTTGTTGCATAGCTTTTAGATCATCCTCATCAATTGGCTCATAGTATCCCCGAAGATAAGCTATTATTGGGGATCGCCAATCTTCGGCGGATCATCTGAGTCCTTTATCGATGGTGTTGTTAGTGTTTGAAAGAATACATCAGGTGGAAGCTTGTCCCCCTTTGTAGCTGCCTTAGCCAGCGCATCTGCCTCTTCATTTTTTGATCTTGGGATGTACTCCACAGTGAAACCCTTGAATTTTTTCTCCATTGAGCGTACAGTGGTCAAGTATTTGATGAGTTCTGGTTGCTTCGCTATGCTTTCTTTTTCAATGTGGTCTGCTACCACCTTTGAATCTGTTTTGACAGTGAATCTCTGAGCTCCCAAAGCCTTGGCTTTTCTGAGCCCAAGTAACATAGCTTCGTACTCAGCAACGTTGTTTGTGCTTCTGTCACTGCATTTGCAAAACTCTAAGTTTGCTGCATATCTCATTTTTGCACCCGAAGGCAATTGCACAATTGCCGCGATGCCAGCTCCCTTGTCCCCCCAAGCACCGTCACAGTGTATTAGCCAGTTTTCCTCTCTGATAGTGTTTTGTGGTTTGGGTGATGTCCACTCCACTATGAAATCTGCCAAGACTTGTGATTTGATTGCTGTTCTTCTTTCGAAGTCCATGACATACTCTGAAAGCTCTGTAGCCCACTTGTGAATTCTCACCGAAGCTTCTTTGTTGTTCAAAAGCTCCTTGAGAGGTTGATCCGTGAGGACTTTGATGTTGTGGCCCTCAAAATAGTGTCTGAGCTTTCTGGAAGCCATTATCACTACATAGATCATCTTCTCAATCTCTGTATAAAACAGCTTCGACGCGGCCAATGCCTCCGACACATAGTATACTGGCTGCTGAATGTTTCTGCCATCTATCAGCTTTTCTGTGATGAGCGCTGCGCTTACTGCTGATTGTGATACTGCAATGTACAGTAGCAATGGTGCCTTTGGGTCTGGTACTGTCAGCTTCGTTAGCTGCATCAAGTATTGCCTTAGCTCATGAAATGCTTCCGATTGCTGTGGTCCCCATTGAAACTTAGCTGCATTTCTGAGTGTTGCAAAGAATGGTAAGTTTCGCTCAGCTGCTTTTGCGATGAATCTATTGAGTGCAGTAGTTCTGCCCGATAGTTTCTGCACATCTATCATGCACTTTGGTTCTTCCATGTCAAGGATTGCATTTATCTTGTCTGGATTGGCTTCTATCTCATGAGCTGATATCAGACAGCCAAGTATTTTGCCTTTTGTCACTCCAAATACACACTTTTCTGGATTTAACTTGAGACCAGCTTGTCTCATGCGAGCGAAGGCGGTTGCCAGATCTGATATGTGATCTTGCCTTTTGGTGCTTTTGACCAAGATGTCATCAACATATGCCAATATAGTTTTGAACAGTTCGTCCTTGAACACTGTGCTTGACATTCGACAGAAGCTGCCTCCTGCATTCCGAAGCCCTTCGGGCATCCTGACGAAGCAAAAAGTGCCAACTGGTGTGATAAAGCTGGTCTTTTTCTCGTCCTCTTTTTTCATCCAGATTTGGTGATAGCCAGAAAAGCAATCTAAGAGGGACATCATTTCACTTGCTGCTGCTTGATCAACGATCTTATCGATTCTTGGTAGTGGAAAATCATCTTTTGGACAAGCCTTGTTGAGGTCGGTGAAATCAATGCACATTCTCCATTTCCCATTCTTCTTCTGAACTGGTACAGTGTTTGCTAGCCATGTTGGATATTTGACTTCGCGTATGACATTGGCGTCCAGCAGCCTTTGCACTTCGGCTTTTACTGCATCAGCTTTCTCTTCTGACATCTTTCTCAGCTTTTGCTTTTTTGGCTTTATATCAGGACTGATTGCCAACTTATGCTCAATTATGCTTATGTCAACACATGGTAGATCTTTGCTTGACCAAGCGAACACGTCCTTATTATTCCTCAAGAATTCAATAAGCCTGTCTTCTTCGTCCGGCTCTAAGTCAGAGCCAATGATCATTTCTCTATCAAAGACATCAGGCTGCAGCTGCACCTGCTTCGTCTCTGTAGCTTTCTGCATCTTTCTGCTATCTTTCTCAATAGTTGGCTTTTCTTCTGGATAATATGGATCTTTTTCTTCAAGCAGATGCACATTTCGCTGACCTGGTGCTCTGGCTTTCTCAATGTTTCTGGCTTCCCTCTGGTCGCCATATACAGTTATAACTCCTTTGAGAGCTGGCATTTTCATACATAAGAATGATTGCCTTATGATGATATCAAAGGCGTTTATGACTCCTCTTCCGAAGATGACATTGTAGTCAAAGATCATGTCTACTACATCAAAGGTGATGTACTCTGTTCTTGCATTGGATGTGTCACCGAAGGATACTTGCAATGAAATTTTCCCGAGTGTTTGGGTTCGCTTCCCCCCAAAGCCGACCAATGGAGTGTCTGATGGCTCCAGGTTGTCTGGGTTGATATTGGTCATGTTTTTGAGTGTTTTGGCTAGGATGATGTTAACAGAGCTTCCTGTGTCTACTAGCACTTTTTCGATCGTCCAGCTAGCAATATTGGCTTCGATTGACATCGCATCATTGTGTGGGAAATTGTGGAGTTTGAGATCTTCCTCAGTAAAGGTGATAGGCATATGAGACCATTCTGACTTTTTGTATGGACCATCAACAGAGATATTGTTGACTTGACGGAAATAACTTTTCCTTTGCTTTTTGTTCTCAAAAGCAAGCGATGATCCTCTAGAGATGGGCATGATGTGTCCATAGCTTGGGAGTGGGCTTGGAGCTTCTTGTTGATTGGCTTTTTGTTGTGGAAGTGGTGGTGGTGGTGGTAGCTCCTCAACCTTTATGTTTTGTGAAGCCATTTGGTGGGAGGTTTGTGGGTACAAGTGAGGATATGCGGCTTGTGGGTAATAGTGCTGAAAGGTTTGTGGCGAAGGCACATATTGAGTTGCCATTGCTGTTGATGGGTGCACAGTGTTTGAGTTTAGCGAGGGGTATACTGGGCAGTATGGTTGGATAGCTTGGGAAAGGCTTTGGGTGTTTGGCTACGAAGCCGATATTTGCTTCGTTTGGGTTGCTTGAATCTTCTCTGCTCTTAGCTTTTCTATTGTTTTCTTGATGTCTCGGCACTGCTCTGTGCCATGGGTGTGATTTTTGCCGTGGTATTGGCAAAACAGCTCCGGTCCCAATGGACCTCTTCCTCTTCCTCGGCCTCTGCCGGCTTTTCCGCCCCTTTGAGTGGGCTCATTTCTCTGGTTGTGGTGTTGGCTTTCTGGGTAAGGTGGTTGGGTTGCTTGGGAAGAAGGTGGGTTGTCTACCTTCATGATTGTTTGGTGGGAGTAGTTTTGATAGTTGTGGCTGTGGTGATGGCTTTTGGGTTGTGACTCATATTGGTTTCTCATGATGGCTTCTCTAGCCAATCTCATTCGGTTGTCATTGTCAGACCGACAATACTTCTTGAACTCATCATATAGGTCTGCCAAAGTAGCTGGTGTCTCTCTTGCGATATGCTGTGCAAATAGTCTAGGGCGAAGCCCTTGTATTGCTGCGAATTTCGCTGCTTCGTCAGGGATGTGCGGAGCTTGAGCGCGTAGGGTAACAAATCTGCGGAAGTAGTCCTCTAGGGGCTCCTTCGGCTGCTGGTGTAGTGTGAGTTCAGCATATGAGAGTGATTGATCTCCCATAATGCTAAAATTTTTTATGAGCTCCCTCTTCAGATCATACCAGCTATTGATTGATAGACCTGGTAGCTTCGTGTACCAGTTCATTGCAGTGCCATCGCAGACAATGATGAAAGATTTTGCTAGAACAACATCATCTCCCCCAGCAGAAGCTATTGCAGCTTCGTAACTCATGAGGAACTGCTTCGGGTCAGTGAGGCCATTGTATCTTGGTAGAGAAATAGGTTTATAAGATGGTGGCCATCTTGCCAATTGGAGGCTTTCTGAGAGTGGGCAAGTATGGTCGATGGGGCGAGTGTAGAGTGTTTGGAAGCCAGTTTGGGATGAAGAGTTGTGGTTTGGTGGGTTGATGGTGATGTTTGGCTCATTGAGCTCTGCTTATAGCTCAGCAACTTGTTTTTTTGGCTTTCGCAAGCTCTTGACGCAGCTTTTCAGCTCTTGAGCTTGTATTGTTCAGCCTCCTCTGTTTTGCTTGCCTCAGCTCCTCCAGGTGCTTCTTGACTTGCAGCAATTGAAGCTGCTGCTCCTCTTCTTCCTCTTGCATTTGTTGCTCCAGTTCGAGCTGTGCAGCCTCCAGCTCTCTCTGCTGCTCAAGGCGTCGGAGACGAAGCCTTTCTTCAAGTCGGTGCATTTTCTCTTCAGTGGTAATGGTTTCGTTATCGACCTGTTGATCATCGATAACAGTTTCGGTTATTTGTAGTAGTCTTGGTTGTGGGATTGGGGGTTGGGGAGCGACTTCGTTGCTGGAAGTCGCATTCGGTGTGGTGGTGGTTGATTTGGCTTTTTTGGGTGGCATGGTGGTTTTCGTGGGTTTTGTTTATGCACAGCACAAACTGTGGACGCCAGTTGTTGGGATAGTAGCCGAAGCCAATGAACCCAAGCAACAGATGAAACAGAGAAATAGGGACAAGCAGTAAAATATTACTTATCAACAGTGCTCTCAGGAATCAACCACCTTTACATGTGGGAGAGGGACCTCCTTTTATAGGGAGCCCAAAGGTCTTTACATGCCTATTGTACCCCTGGAGATCAGGCATCATCCTCTAGACTATACAATACAAATAGCCCAGGGACACTTTGGTACATTTACTCCTCCCAATGTGAATGCATAGACTTGTGATTCCGTGTTTGACTTGGCCTGGACTTGGTCTTGTTTGACTTGGTCAACGTCAGCTTCGCCTGCTGGATAGAGCTAAACAGCTCCCGGATTCGGCTTTTTCTGACCAAGACGATCTAGAGCCATCTCTCAGCATCCAAAAGCCAATGGCTCCTCCAGGAACCTGCAAAATGGAGTGAACCGAAGCTTGCCAGCGATTTATTCATAGCTTTTGGTATTCAATAGTATCAATGCTTCATCAAATTGGCTTCTAACTTAGTTTGTATAACGTCGCTTTGGTATATTTGCCACGACGTGATGACCGAAGCCGATCGGCTTTGGTGAACTGCAAGACGTGATGACCGAAGCCAAATTAGAGATCGATAGAATAGACGAAGCTGATTGGCTTCAACTCCTTTATCCATTGTTGCCATTACGTATGAGAGAAAGCAAAACAAGTAGAAGGCGTTTGTCGGCGAGTCAAATCCCCAACACCTAGGTTCGGCCGAACCTGGACAACTCCTGGTCCCGCCAAGTCTTGGCGCCAAGCCTTCCTGTACGCTCCCCTTCGTGCCCAGGAGGTGTTTCCATCTGAGGACCCCCTCGGGAACCGTCTTGCCTTAGTATAAATAGGGGGTAGGAGGCCTTTTTCAACACACACTCATCCTCAAGAGGCTCTCTTTGTAGTAGTACACTTGTAATCCTTAGTCTAATGGAGCTCAGGCTAGGCTTAGTGCTATAGTATTCGGAGTCATCCTTGGGCCATTGTGGGACGTAGCCTTTGGCCTTCGGTATGGTCTATCTATACTTTATCGATATTTATAGAACTATGGAGTTTGATCTAACTGCTATCTCTATAGCGTTTATTTCATATTCATGCCTTATCATGAGTTATATTTTGATTATGCATAGGCTAGTCGATCTAAGCTACGACATCAGTTTGTTGTTCCTTCGGGATTGCTCTAGTTCCATGTTTCCTGGGAGGGCTAGAGTAGTTCTCTCATGCACGAGCGTGGTGCTTGAGCATGACAAGAGCCTGCGAATATGACTGTGCCCCACGGAATGGAGGAGTAGGCAGCAGGTGGTGACAGCCCTGTTCGTCCCTTGTATTTCCCCACGTTCGGGTACAGTGTAGGAGGTACATAAAGCCTCGTCGCTTGCTGGCTGACCAGTGCGGTTGGGTCTCCCCGTGTGTGCCTGAGTGCTTAGAACTAATTCCTATGTATATCTTGTATAACCTGTGCTGTCTTATATAATGCCTTAGGATTCTTTTGCCATGCTCCATCTAACCTTAGGACTTATTCTTTATTCCTTATCTAGCGTTATGCTTTTTAGATGGTGTTTCGCATTACCTTGATATAATCTTTTACACCTGTATGACTTTGTCGAATACTTGTATCATAATCTCTTGAGTATGACCATCTAGTAAATGCTTTGACACCAAATGCTATCCTTTGGCAAAATATAAATAATGATACCCATGAATACTCACGGGTGAAATGCTACAACGGTATTTTCGTGCGCTTACGGAAACGTAACGTAATGAGATACCTGAGGTATTTCTAAGCGGTGTTATCGGGCCTAACAAACCCAGTGGCGACGTTAAGAAATGCCTACAGTCATCTGAACCCTCTGTCTCAAGCCTAGCACCAGTGCGTGTCACCATTTTAGTCATCTCCTCCCACTCATCTATTTTCTCAAGGTACCCTCGAGACCCACAATAATGGTGCCAGGTATTCTTATTGAATTCTCTGTATTTGTTGAGCTGGTCTTCTATACATTTGGCCTCTGAGAGTACTCATAGAATCTTTCCCAATACTTCTCCTAGTTTGGATAGTTAGTCCACTTAGGCACCTGACCTTTCTTCCTTATCTGATTTAGATCCACCCTAAAATTATTTGCTGCCTTTCCCATCGTTTGCAGTGTTTTATGCTTCGCAATTGCCTCAGAGTTTGGATCGGGAAAAATGAAATGTTCTTTCATCTTATTCCAATGTAGTTCCTTTACCGCATCAGGAGCTTGCAAGGACGTATCCTTTGAATTCCAGCCATGATATATGGTCGGAACGTAATCCCTCACTATGTGCCCTAAGGCAGTCTTGTACGGCCCTTTAATCCCTTTTGGTTCAATTGGCTCCCTAATAATATCTACATGGGTGACTATCATTTGGCCTGATGGCATCTTGTTTGGGCCTCTCTTACCTCGGCTTCTCGGTTCTTCCAACACCTCTGGCTCAGCCTGAACTGGCTCCTACCAATACTAAATAATATTAATATCCAATGGTGCACCTAATAATTAGGTTTGTCACGTACACAATGACATGAAATACCTCATTGTCTGGGAAGCTAGCATTTTGTTCAATGTCATTTTGGTCGAGGTTGAGGTATGCGGAAAGGCTCCCTTCGGCACCATCACTAGCCCCTCCGTCACTCTGTAATTCATTCTCGGCCTGTCTCACTTGATGAGACTTGAATCGGTCGAATCGCCCCATGATCTGCGTACATGAGTATGGCTACAGTACTTGTGTGTATCAACTAGTTCTAATTGGAATATTTGAATTTGACATATGTCCTAGTATTACCCTCACAACGTTGACATATGTCCTAGTGTTACCCCCACAACATTGATAGTTTGAACAAGAGGCACAAAAAAATTCTGGGTGCTATTTAGTCATTAGTGCATCAACTTTGGTAAGCATAACTGCAAATGAAGAGAACAAGAAACATATAGACATAAAACCAAATGTTCATCCATAATTTTGAGATGTTCATATCATTTGTAGTGCTAAAAGAATTTCTAACAAATATTATTCAGAGATTTCAGTGCGCATCCATAAATCAAGCATTCGGAGATTTCAGTGCATAGCATATTGAAAAGAATTGCATCAATACTTGATTTGGAAAAAAAAGAAAAATGTACCAACAGTTTGGATGCAACAATGTACACTGCGGCCGGGGACGGGTTGACGCCGGGGCAGCGCAGGGGCGGGATGGGGACGGTGCGGGCGCGGCAAGATAGAGCCGTGTGGGCTAGGGACGACGCGGGTGGGGCGGTGCGGCGGCTCGACGTTGGGACGGCGTGGACGGGCAATGTTGTTTCCCGTAAAAACGAGGCCAGGAGCGTGTGCTTCTCGTGGTGGGTTTATTTGTGGCATCAACACAGGATTATCCCACCCTCCACCACGACGAGGTACCTGACGTTGTCTCCTCGGCATTGTTCCAACTAGAATCTATATATTACTCAAAAAAACTATATACTGAATACAAAAACAAAACTAAATAATTAAATTCTAAAAAAACTAAATAACTAAATTCTAAACAAAACTAAATAACTAAATTCTAAGCAACATCTTAAAACTAAATTCTAAGCAAAATCTAAATAACTAAATTCTAAGCAAAATCTTAAAAACTAAATAACTAAATTCAAAGCAAAATCTTAAAAACTAAGTAACTGATTTCTAAACAAAACTAAATAACTATATTCTAAGCAACATCTTAAAAACTAAATAACTAAATTCTAATCAACACTAAATAACTAAATTCTAAACAAATCTAAATAACTTAATTCTAAACAAAACTAAATAACTAAATTCTAAGCAACATCTTAAAACTAAATTCTAAGCAAAATCTAAATAACTAAATTCTAAGCAAAATCTTAAAAACTAAATAACTAAATTCTAAGCAAAATCTTAAAAACTAAGTAACTCATTTCTAAACAAAACTAAATAACTAAATTCTAAGCAACATCTTAAAAACTAAATAACTAAATTCTAATCAACACTAAATAACTAAATTCTAAACAAATCTAAATAACTAAATTCTAATCAAAACTAGATAACTAAATTCTAAACAAAACTAAACCATAAATGAATAAAAAATACTAACCGGAGAATACTAGAGAATGAACAAGAAATACTAACCGTAAAAAACCTCGGCGCACTGAAATCTTAAAAACAAAAATCAGGAGCACACCTCGCTCCCGGAGAATGAACAAGAAAGACAGAGCTGCGGTCGGCCGGCCATTTTAGACAGAGCTGCGGTCGGCCGGCCATTATATAGAGGAGGAAAGCTTTTAGTCCCGGTTCGTGACCCGAACCGGGACTAAAGGTCGGGCACCGACACCTTTAGTCCCGGTTCGGGCCACGAACCGGGACTAAAGGTCCCCTTTAGTCCCGGTTTGGGCCACGAACCGGGACTAAAACTTTCTTTTAGTCCCGGTTGGAGGCTCCAACCGGGACTAAAAGCCAGTCATATTTCAATTTGTTTTTTGTTTCAATTTGTTTCTTATTTCATTTACTAAAAATATATTTCAATTAGTTTTTTCATTTACTATATGTGATAATAATATGATTGATGTTACGATTATTATTCTCAGACAAATATATATATATATATATATATATATTAGTATTTTAGTTCATGTGTGTTGAGAACATTTGTGCTAATATAAACATTTTATTTCATTTACAAGCTAGATGTGCTAATATGAACATGTGTGTTGAGAACAATTTGAATACAACTCCATCACAAAAGCATAAATTAATAATATAAGAGTGCATGCTCAATATCTTACATAATGGTTATAACAATACATTAAACATCACGATCTAGAACGGCAATAGTCTTCTTTTTCACGAATGTGCCTTGCTTATGATCACTACGTGCGTAAGGAGCATCCTCTTTAGCTAATAGAATGCTTGGGTCAACATTCACGGCGAATGGAGGAATCTCGTCGAACTTATCATAATCTTCCGACATGTCTGTTTTGCCCTCGATGCCGACGATGTTTCTTTTTTCGGAAAGGACTATGTGTCTCTTGGGCTCATCATTTGACTTCTCTGTTTGCTTTTTCGGTTTACTAGACATGTCCTTCACATAGAAAACCTGAGCCACATCCTTGGCTAGGACGAATGGTTCATCTCTGTAACCAAGATTATTGAGGTCCACTGTTGTTATTCCATAATTGTCTTTTGACACCCCTCCTCCACTGAGCTTCACCCATTTGCACCAAAACAGCGAAACTTTCAATAACGAGCCATAGTCCAGTTCCCATATCTCCTCTATGTAACCATAATATGTGTCCTTGTTCCCATCGCTGTCCAGGGCATCTACACGGACCCCACTATTTTGGTTGGTGCTCTTTTTATCTTGGGATACCGTGTAGTATGTATTCCCATTAATCTCATATCCTTGGAATGTCAAGACTGTAAAGGAGGGACCCCTGGCCAACCATGCTAGCTGTTCATGTATGTCCATATTGCGCATTAGATGTTTCCGCAACCAACCGGCAAAAGTATCAATGTGTTGACGTGTAATCCAGACCTCAGACTTCCCCGGGAATTCAGTGCGTAAAAGCTCCTTGTGTTCATCTATATAAGGACTAACCAAGGATGATTGTTGTAGAACAGTGTAGTGTGCTTTGTTAAAAGAATCATCATCCCAAGTACCGACAACCTTCTTTCCTATTGTTCCTTTTCCACCGAGTCTCCCCTCATGCCGTGATTCAGGAACACCAATCGGTTTGAGATCATCGATGAAGTCAACACAAAACTCGATGACCTCCTCTGTTCCGTAGCCCTTTGATATGCATGCTTCTGGTCGAGCACGGTTACGAACATATTTCTTTAGCACTCCCATTAACCTCTCGAAAGGGAACATATTGTGCAAGAAGACAGGACCCAGAATTTCAATCTCTTTGACAAGATGAACTAGTAGATGTGTCATAATGTTGAAGAACGACGGTGGAAAACCAATTCGAAGCTCACCAGGCATTGGGCCACATCAACCTGCAACTTCAGTAGATTGTCTGGATCGATTACCTTCTGAGAAATTGCGTTGAGGAATGCACATAGCTTTACGATAGCTAATCGTAGATTCTCTGGCAGAACTCCCCTCAATGCCACTGGAAGCAGCTGTGTCATGAGCACGTGGCAGTCGTGGGACTTTAGGTTTGTAAATTTCTTCTCTGGCACATTTATTATTCCCTTAATGTTCGAAGAGTATCCAGAGGGCACCTTGATACTATTGAGACATTCGAACATGCTTTCCTTTTCTTCCTTGCTTAGAGTGAAGCTGGCAGGACTCAAGTAATTGCGCCCATTGTCCCTCTCTTCAGGATGTAGTGCATGTCGTTCTTCCATATCTTGCAGATCCTGGCATGATTCCAGTGTATCTTTTGTCTTACCATAGGTGCCTAGAAAGGCTATCAAGTTGACGCAAAGATTCTTCGTCAGGTGCATGACATCAATTGCGTTGCGGACCTCCAAGACTTCCCAATATGGTAGCTCCCAAAATATACTCATCTTCTTAAACATGGGTGCCATCCCATTACTATCATTTGGAACAGCAACGCTACCTGTCCCCTTTCCAAAAATAACTTTTAGATCTTTTACCATACCAAATAGGTACTTTCCATCACGATGCATAGGCTTGGGACGACGATCTGCCTCCCCTTTGAAATGCTTGCCTTTCTTTCTTACCGGATGATTCATTGGAAGCCATCGACGATGGCCCATGTACACAACCTTGCGACAATGTTTCAAATAAATGATTTCAGTATCATTTAAACAATGCGTGCATGCCCTATATCCCTTGTTTGTCTGTCCTGATAGGTTGCTAAGAGCCAGCCAGTCATTGACCGTTACAAATAGCAATGCTCGTAGGTCAAATTCCTCTTATTTGTGCTCATCCCACATACGTACACCATTTTCGCCCCACAACTGTAAAAGTTCCTCAACCAATGGCCTTAGATACACGTCAATGTCGTTGCCCGGTTGCTTCGGGCCTTGTATGAGAATAGGCATCATCATGAATTTCCTCTTCATGCAGAGACATGGAGGAAGATTGTACATACACAAAGTCACGGGCCAAGTGCTATGGCTACTGCTCATTTCACCAAAAGGATTCATGCCGTCCGTACTCAAAGCAAACCTTATGTTTCTTGGATCTTCAGCGAAGTCTTTGAATGTTCGGTCAATTTTTCTCCACTGGGACCCATCGGCAGGGTGCCTCAACTTTGAGTCTCGCTTGCGCTCTTCTTTGTGCCATCGTATCATCTGAGCATGCTCTTTATTTCTGAAAAAACGCCTCAAGCGTGGTATTATAGGGGAATACCACATGACCTTCGCAGGAATTCTCTTTTTGATAGGCTCTCTCTCTACATCACCAGGGTCGTCTTTTCTGATCTTGTACCGCAAGGCGCCGCAAACCGGACACGCGTCCATTTTCTCATACTCGGGACCACGATACAGGATGCAGTCATTTGGACATGCGTGTATCTTCTGCACCTCCAACCCCAGCGGGCAAACGAGCTTTTTTGCTTCGTATGTTGTCGAGGGCAATTCGTTGTCCCAAGGAAGCATCTTCTTCACTATTTTTAGTAACTCACCAAAGCCCTTGTCCGATACACCATTTTTGGCCTTCCATTGCAGCAAATCCAATGTGCTCCCGAGTTTTTTGAGTCCCTCTTCGCAACCCGGGTACAAAGGTTTGCGATGGTCCTCTAACATGCGCTGGAACTTCAACCTCTCCTTCTCAGTTTCACTTGTGTCCTTTGCATTTTGCAACATCTGACCAAGATCATCTGCAGGCGCATCTTCTCCATCCTCTTCCTCAGCATCACCCATTGTAGTATCAGCAAAAGCAGGGTATTCAGTAAATCCGAGAATGTTGTCATCAATCTCATCTTCTCCGTCTTCCATTATAACACCTCTTTCTCCGTGGCTGGTCCAACAACTGTAGCCAGGCATGAAACCGTGTCTAATCAAGTGGCTGTGAATGACCTTTGTTGAACTGTGCTCCTTCAGGTTCTTGTAGACCCCGCAGGGGCAACTCATGAATCCGTTTTTCTTGTTTTGCTCTGCCACATCTAGAAAATGATGCACGCCTTGAAAGAAGTCACCTGAACGTCTGTCGGCGTTATACATCCATTGCCGGTCCATCTGCAAGATTAGACAATGTTTAATTAGTACAAATAGTAAGTTTATTTTTGAAATAAATGAAAATTACCATCCTAATTCATTAAGCAATAAATTATAATCAAAGTGAGTAAAATAACTAAAGTATAAATATGAACTAAGTAAAGCATAAATATGAACTAAGTAAAGTATAAATATGAATTTACTAAAGTATAATTATGAACTAAGTAAAGTATAAATATGAATTTACTAAAGTATAAATATGGATTAACTAAAGTATAAATATGAACTAAGTAAAGTATAAATATGAATTAACTAAAGTATAAATATGAACTAAGTAAAGTATAAATATGAACTAAGTAAAGTATAAATATGAATTAACTAAAGTATAAATATGAATTAACTCAAATATAAATATGAACTAAGTAAAGTATAAATACGAATTAACTAATTTATAAATATGAACTAAGTAAAGTTTAAATATGAATTAACTAAATTATAAATTTCAATTAATTAAAGTATAAATATGAATTAACTAAAGTATCAATATGACTTAACTAAATTATAAATATGAATTAACTAATTAACTAAAGTACAAATATGAATTAATAAAGTAAAAAATGAATTAGGATAAATAACTAAACTATAAATATAAATTAAAACTAAATTGTGCTAAAAACAAAACTTCCCCATTTCTCCATTCCACTAAAACTCAAATTTCTCTATGTATAAAGGATGAAACAAGAAATACTAACCGTAAAAGATGAGAGAATGAAGATATGCTTCTTTTAGACCACTTGGAGGAGCTAAATCTTAATAGTGCTAAAAAAGTCTCTCTCTCTCTCTCTCATCCCACTAAAACTCATTTTTCTCTATGTATAATGAAGCAAACAAGAAATACTAACCGTAAAAGATGAGAGGATGAAGAGATGATCGTTTCCCACCGCTTGAAAGTGCTAAATCTTCAAAAAACGGGAAAAAAAAGGGCAGCACCTCCCCCTAGCTCCGACCGGCCATGAACGAGCTCTGTGTTCATGGCTCGGCCGGGCTGGGGGAGGAAGATGCTGTTTTGTACTGGGGGCTTTAGTCCCGGTTGGTGGCTTCAACCGGGACTAAGGGGGGGCTTCAGTCCCGGCTGGAGCCACCAGCCGGGACTAAAGGGCGCGACCCCCTTTAGTCCCGGCTGGTGGCTCCAGCCGGGACTAAAGGCCCCCGCCTCCCCCTCCTCGTCCCCTCACGGACCGGGACTAAAGGGGGCGCGCTCTCCCCTGGCCTGGACCCGGGACTAAAGCCCCCTTTAGTCCCGGGTCCCTTCGGTTCGGGACTAAAAGTCCCGAACCGAAGGTCAGTTCTCTAGTAGTGCTCATCGGTTAGGACTATGTAATTCCGGCCTCGTCGGTCACAGAAATGGTGTACCTGAGTTATCCCAGCCTCGTCGGTCAGGGAGAATAGCTAAGACTTCATAATGAACACACTTGTGTTGACAATGCCAAAACAAATAAAATTGGGATTAAAACTGGATCGTGCTCATACGCTGATCAGATGGCTTCTCAATAGCTTAGCCCCGGGTGGGCACAAAGTCTATTGCTCGAGTCATTGGAGTGGGCAAACTCTGATGGCAATCACATTGGAAGGTTTCATTGCACATTTACAGCTGAGACTTTTACAAAGCGTGCACAGGGCTATCATAATATACATTTGAATAATATGAGAGCTCAATTCTTATTGCAAACTAAACATTTGAATACACGCCTGGGCAAGTCTAATATGCCGCAGGAAAATAAATTACTTAGCTTATATTCTTAATCTTTGTATGACTGTAGCTGCCCTGGCTAAAGTACGTATGCTATTCCTCATCTCTAAGCATGCATGTAGCACTTAACTTCATCATGCAGCCGATTCAGTTAAACTAATCATCTTGCGTCTCTAGCCAATGACGCTGGGCAAGCAAGTAATCTTCTATACTATTTCACGTACTGCTCTTCTCTAATAGGAGGCAACCAAGCTGTACTAAAAAAAAACTCTGGAAGCTCACATGATGGAGCTGCTTGTGTTGAATTAACATGAGCATGTCAGTAGCTTAGCACTCATGTCGTGCTGTAGCTAACCCACTGCCTTGTGATCTGAAATTAAATGGCCGGCATCACACAGCCCCTGATTGCTCAGTGCTTGATAGCTGCACATTTATTTGTGTTAGAAATATAGGCATCATTCGATATATTCTAGTTCCGAATAAAAGCATGTAAATCAAGATGATAATTAGTGATCTAGTGAGAGCATGATATGTGCACGTGTTCAAGTTCAATGTCATATTAAACAAGAACAAAATAAGAAACAAAAGAAGGTTCAGGATGTAGCCGTATGAAATCGATGCAGTGACGAGTCGATGCAGTGCAGTCCCTCTTATGGCACCGGAAAGTAGTGGATGTAGTCATATGGGCCACTAGGAAATAGACGAAGTAGACGATCTTGAGCAGTCGTGTGAAGACGCTCCCCAAAAACCTTATCGCCTGGCTATCCCGAGCAGGATCTCACACCAGTCGAGGTTACGGAGGCTCTGCTCTCGCTAGAACCGTGCGTGCAGTGCTAGCGATGGGGAGGCAAGCGTTGTAGCAGAAACAATGAGGTAGAAGAGAGAGGTCTCCTAAGCAGGAATACCTAAGAGGTTGTGTTGGTGTATGTCTCTGGGTAGGGGAGGGCCTCCTTTTATAGGCGCTGCTTGGCGGAGGGGGATGCACCTGGATGCCTCTGCAGGAATGGCAAGAATCCCACGGAGTAAATAAGGCACGTCCCTGTGAGCGTTTAAGATAGGTAATTGATTCTGCCATTAATCCCGTTGACAAGTGGCAAAACCAACTCGACACGCCACGCCCACGCCACGCCACGCCCACGGCCTCGGCCCGGCTCGGCGAGGCGAGCGCTCGCGCGCGTGTGGAATCCCGGTTACCCTTTGCCAACTTCACTTTGGGTGTACTACGTGTCAACCTAATAAGTTGGTTGAGATCCTCTCAACTACTAATATGGTAGAAACCAATTTTAACTCCCTTTGCATTAATCGTGTGCCTTAAATATTTTAGATTTAATTGGAATTATAAAAGGCCAAGCCCAAATAAATCCAACAATCCCACCAATATTTCACGGCACACGAGAAATGCCCTCAGCCCCATTGCTGTTTTGATATACCAGTGTTTCGGTAGAGACTGTTAAGTTGAACTTCCACCTAGAGTAAAGGCTACGCTCATCCACAACTGACCAATGGACTATGCCTCCCAAAGAGATGGCGATGACAATCTCTCTCTCTCTCTTTAAAATCAAGATTGTGTGGGTGTTCAGTCTACCGCTCATGTTCACATTCTCAAAAGATGGACAGTAACGATATGATGAGACAAAGCAGACCTAGCCGACTGTGAATCCTTGCAGAAGAAGACTGGTTAGAGAGGAGAGGTTATCATTCACTATAGTGAAGAGTAGAGCGTACATGGGAGGTGCGAGTCGTTTATCAAGAAAGTGGACGAGCATGGTGGTCCCTATATCTCTGAGGGGTGTACCACTGATTTTTTTAAGTCAGCTTAAGAGGTTCAAAAGAGAAAGTCACTCTCCTTATTCTCGGCTAGTGGAATGGTTCTCCGAGAAAGGACACCTTTTCCTTTGAAAGCAAGGTGCATGGACCCCCCGCCGGAAGCGAAGCGCTATGCCAGGGCGAGGGGAAGGGAAAAGAAACTGCTCCGAAGAAAGATATTGGGGTTCCCAATGCTTCTCCACGCCCAACGAGGTGCCGATATCTGGAATTCTCTCTCAATATTGGTTTTCACCTGTTGAGGAAAACTACTAGCGGAAACTTTTTCTCTTTCAAAACACGGGACTTCAGTCACCTTCGAACGGATATTTTGCGATTCTTTTGGCTCAGAGGGGATGACGCTTACTACTCAAATGCAGCCTGGCAAAGAAAATGAAACGGGTTTCTGGTCTGTAGGGAACGGCGCTATAGGATTTTTCCCGTGAGCATCAGTCCCTTCGATGATGCCGCGAAAACTTACGCCATTTTGTATTCGGGGCCCGACTAACCAGCGCATAAAATCGAGGAAAGCGTCCCTTGACCCCAGATCCAAATCGCACAGAGTGCGAAAACCCGACTCACTTCAGACACCTGATCAAGGCAAATTGGGTAATAAAAACAGTCAAGAGGGCTTCTCTCGAGCTTCAGCTTGACCAGAAAGAACTCCTATTTGGCCTATTAGAGTCAGCTCCATACCTGACGACTCCCCTCCCTCAAAGAAGGACCTCTTCACCTTGAATTGGCATTCTTGTGCGAACAAGTTTTACCAGAACCCTTTTACTGATACTAGGCTGCTTAATGCATCCCCATGGTTTGGAGCATATAAGTCAAACTCTAGGCCTTTCATGAATATCCAGAGATAACCCACTCTCATAGACTGTGACTAGCAGTCGAACTCATATAGGTATAATCCTCATATGACATTCTGTAGGTCAACATCTCTACTTCTCAAAAGCCACTCGAATTACATTAAAGTGTACACCATCCTGCCATACAGAAAAGAAGAGAAATGCATCCACCCTAGGAATTAACTCGTTTCAAAGGTTCTCTTCTCTCAGTGAAATAATAGCTTGTTTCCTCATCCTAATTTACGGGATCTCCGATCACATAGGACAGGTTCTCACTATGGAGTGACTCACATGGGTCTCATTCTCAATTCCTTGGATGCAAAATCTATCACATTCCGTGAAAGACCCTTTGTAAATTGATCTGCCAGGTTCTTAGCCGTCTGGACATAGTCCAAGGCAATTACTCTGGAGGTTCTCATTTTCTTGACAGACTTCAACCGCCTCTTCACATGCCTTGATGCCTTCATGTTATTATTAGAACTGTTTACCTTGACAATCACCATCTGGTTATCACAGTTCATTAGAATTGCCGGTATCGGTTTTTCAACCACTGGCAAATCCATAAGGAGATCACGTAGCCACTTGGCCTCCATTGTGGCGGTGTCTAATGCCGTGAGTTCTGCTTCCATGGTAGACCTCGTTAACATGGTCTGCTTGCAAGACTTCCAGGAGACAGCACCACCTCCAAGAGTGAATACGTATCCACTTGTGGCCTTTATCTCATCGGCGTCAGATATCCAATTTGAATCACTAAAACCCTCCAGTACCTTCGGGTACCCAGTATAGTGAATCCCATAGCTCATTGTACCCACTAGGTAGCGCATTACTCTATCCAGAGCATTCCATTGATCATCTCCCGGGTTAGATACGAGCCGGCTCAGTTTGCTCACGACGAATGAGATGTCAGGTCTTGTAGCGCTAGCTAGGTACATAAGTGAGCCAATGATCTGGGAGTATCTCAGCTGATCTTTCGTGATACCTTTATTTTTCTTTAGTATTTTACTAGCATCATAGGGTGTTGGAGCAGACTTGCAGTCACTATATCCGAAGCGACTAAAGACCTTTTCCACATAGTGGGACTGTGTAAGTGTCACCCCACCATCACCTTCTTTTACTAGCTTAATATTAAGAATAACATCAGCTTCACCCAAATCTTTCATCTCAAAGTTTTGAGACAAGAAATCTTTGACCTCCTTAATCACATCAAGACTTGTCCCAAAAATCAGGATGTCATCAACATACAAGCACAGGATCACTCTTTTGCCCCCACCATAGCGATAGTACACACATTTGTTAGCTTCATTCACAACAAAGCCAACTTATCAAACTTCTCATGCCACTGCTTAGGTGCTTGCTTGAGGCCATACAGAGACTTTATAAACATGGAGACCATTGCCTCTTGACCTTCAGCTATGAACCCATCAAGCTGATCCATATAGATCTCCTCCTCTAACTCTCCATTTAGGAAAGCTGTCTTTACGTCCATCTGGTGAACGAGAAGACCATGAGAGGCTGCCAGGGAGAGTAGCACTCGAATTGTGGTCAGTCGGGTTACTGGTGAGTAAGTGTCAAAAAAGTCTTCTTCTTCTTTCTGAGTGTAGCCTTTAGCAACAAGCCTTGCCTTGTACTTTTCAATAGTACCATCAGGCCTTAGCTTCTTCTTGAACACCCACTTACATCCCACAGGTTTGCACCCATAAGGACGCTCAACTACTTCCCAAGTTCCATTAGACATAATTGAATCCATCTCACTCCGTACCGCTTCCTTCCAATAGTCAGCGTCTGGAGAGGAATATGCCTCTTCAATGGTTTTGGGAGTGTCATCCACAAGGTACACAATGAAATCATCACCAAAAAACTTTGTAGTCTTCTGTCTCTTGCTCCTCCTAGGAGCTTCATTGTCATCCTCCTCAGGATTTTCCACAAGTATTTGTTCTGTGTGTTCCATCATAACAGCAGGTGCAGTATCATTAGACAATTCTCTGCTAGACGTGCTTTCTTCCCTCTTCATAGGAAATATGTCCTCAAAGAAAGTAGCATCCCTGGATTCCATTATTGTACCGACATTCACGTCTGGCACTCTAGATTTTCACTATTAAGAATCTATATCCAACACTGTGTAGAGCATAACCAAGAAAGACACAATCCACAATTTTAGGTCTGAGTTTACGTTTCTTGGTTATTGGCACATTACCCTTTGCCAAACAACCTGAAGTCCGTAAATAGGAAAGTGTGAGCCTTTTCTTCTCCCATTCCTCGAATGGAGTTTTCTCTTTATTCTTTGGAGGAACACGATTCAAGATGTGACACGCTGTCAATATAGCCTCACCCCACCATTCCTTAGAGAGTCCCACTGTGTCTAACATGGCGTTAACCAAATCAGTTAGAGTGCAGTTCTTTCTTTCGGCAACCCCATTTGACTGAGGTGAGTAGGGAGGCGTTCTCTCGTGAATTATACCATGTTCCTCATAGAATAAGGTAAACAAGTGTGAGAGGTATTCTCCACCACGATCCGACCTTACACATTTGATCTTTCTCTCAAGTTGATTCTCCACTTTAGCTTTATAGATCTTAAAGTAGTGTAGTGCTTCATCTTTTGACTTTAGCAAGTAAATGTAGCAGTATCTAGAGGAATCATCTATTAGAGTCATGAAATGCTTTTTACCCCCCTTTGTCAACACGCCATTCATCTCACAAAGATCAGAATGAACGAGCTCCAGCGGTGCCAAATTCCTCACCCCCGCGGCCTTGTGAGGCTTGCGAGGTTGTTTTGATTCAACACACACAAGGCACTTAGAACCTTTGACCGTGGTAAACTTCATAATTAAATTTAAACTAGCCAAGCGCGACATACAACCAAAGTTAACATGACACAGCCGTGAATGTCAAACATTTAACTCATCATCATTAACCACATGATCCACAACATTATTACAAGCATCTGATAAAGAAAAGCGGAACAAGCCTCCGCAATCATAGCCTTTTCCAACAAAGGTTCCATACTTAGAAAGTACATATTTATTGGACTCAAACACTAATTTATAACCATCTCTATACAGTAGAGAGCCGCTAACTAGATTCTTCTTGATAGTAGAGACATGCTACATGTTCCTCAGCTGCACGGTCTTTCCCAAAGTAACCTTTAGATTGACCGAACCAACACCAAGTACACGCGCATGTGATCCATTCCCCATTAACAAGAAGGTAGTTCTGCTGACCTAATAAAAAGAAAACAGACTGATGTTAGCACACACATGAATATTAGCTCCAGTATCAACCCACCAATTAGGTGATTGACAAACATAAGGGACCATAGGCAAATGATTACCATACCCCGAGGTTCCTCCGTTGTCATCGCTAATGACCATGTTGGCTGCCTTTGGCCTGTATTTGCTTTTCTCGTAGTCTTTGGCATAATGCCCCTCAAGACCGCAAGTGTAGCACTTGTCCTTGCCCTTGCTCGGCTGGATCTTCTTCTTCTTAAAAGTGGTTGTTTGATTGGCCTTGACCTCAGGCTTTTTATTCTGGTTCTTCTTTTTCCGCTGGCCCTTGAAGTTTTTTTGGACCAGGTTTGCACTAGAGGACCCGACAATTCCTTTGCCATGATTGTCCTTCGCTCTCGCCTTCTCCTCAACATCGAGAGACCCAATGAGCTCAGACACGCTGAACACTTGTCTCTTATGTTTCAGAGAGGTAGCAAAGTCCCTCCAAGAAAGTGGTAGTTTAGCAATCATGCTTCCAGCCACAAACTTGTCAGGCAAATTGCATTTAAAGTCCTTTAGCCCCTTAGCCAGTGACTGAAGCTCATGAGTTTGTTCTACTACTGAAAGGTCATCGACCATTTTGTAGTCGCAAAACTGCTCCATGACATACAGCTCACTGCCAGCATCAGAAGCACCGAACTTGGCCTCAAGCGCATCCTAGAGCGCCTTGCCAGAGTCCAGTGACAGATAGCTGTCCACAAGGTGATCAGCAAGAACGCTAATTACGGTACCTCGAAACAGGTTGTCGGCTACCTGAAAGGTTCTCTCATCATTAGGAGAGAGATCCTTAGCCTTTCCCTGTGTGACGTAAAAGCAGTTCATGTAGGTCAACCAAAGCGACATTCTACTCTGCCATCTTTTGTAATGTATTCCATCGAACACGTGTGGTTTAAGCGCACTTGCAAAGCTAGCAGTCGAAAGCCTATCACAATTATAAGGTTTTTGGATTATTAGAAATATAGGCATCATTCGACATATTTTAGTTCCGAATAAAAGCATATAAATCATAATCATAATTAGTGATCCAGTGAGAGCATGATATGTGCACATGTTCAAGTTCAATCTCATATTAAACAAGAACAAAATAAGGAACCAAAGAAGGTTCAGGATGTACCTTGAGACGGGGCCGCTGCCGGAGGCATTGGCTGCGCCGTTGTCTACTGGATTAGTCATACTAATTGGCTGACCTTGTTCGATGTAGCCGTACGAAATCGATGCAGTGACGAGTCCATGCAGTGCAGACCCTCGAACAACACCGGGAAGTAGTGGACGTAGTCGTACGGGCCACTAGGAAGTAGACAAAGTAGACGATCTTGAGCAGTCGCATCAAGACACTCCCCAAAAACCTTATTGCCAGGCTATCCCGAGCAGGATCTCACACCAGTCGAGGTTTTCGGAGGCTCTGCTCTCGCTAGAACTGTGCATGCAGTGCTAGCGATGGGGAGGCAAGCGTTGCAGCAGAAACAATAAGAGAGAAGAGAGAGGTCTTCTAAGCAGGAGTACCTGAGAGGTTGTGTTGGTGCATGTCTCTGGGTAGGGGATGGCCTCCTTTTATAGGTGCTGCCTGGCGTAGAGGGATGCACCTGGACGCCTCTGCAGGAAAGGCAAGAATCCCACGGAGTAAATAAGGCACGTCCCTATTAGCGTTTAAGGTAGGTAACGCCCACGGCCTCGGCTCGGCTCGGCGAAGGCGAGCGATCGTGCGCGCGTGTGGTATTTCGGTTACCCTTTGCCAACTTCACATTGGGTATATCACGTGCTCACCTAATAAGTTAGTTGAGATCCTCTCAACTACCAATATGGTAGTAACCACTTTTAACTCCTTTTGCATTAATCATGGTCTTAAATATTCTAGATTTAATTGAAATTATAAAAGGCCAAGCCTAACTGAATCCAACAAACTTGCATACTCGTGAGTTCATCCGACGGCCGGTGCACCAAACTAATCAGCCAGCTTATGGAGACTCCATCGAACTAGTACCTGAGCTGCACTGCACCCCTGCCATGCTCTCAACTAAACTTACATTGATTGATCTGATTTCTAAGCTAATGGCCTGCACCACAACCTCTGATTGATCTCTTGCTTGCATCTGTATGTTTACTTGGAAATCAGCATGTGGCTGATTAAACTAAACTAGTATCTTCACGTATCTTTTCGTCAATAGAGAGCTGCATTACGGCGGCCACTCAATGCTACAGCTGTAGGACTGCTGCCAATTATTGCCGCTGCTTGGCCAGGAGGCGCTTCCCATGCATTTGCTTCTGTACCCATCGATGGCATCACGGTAGAGCTTTCTTCCTTCTCTATTGCTTCACATCAACTATATACAAGCTGCAGGCTGCCTATTTGCTGCCGGCCAATGTCACAATTTCTTTCATGGGGAAGGGTGGATCGCTGCCTTGCCCTGCTTTTATCTGCACTTCCCAGGCATCACCAATCTACTGCATGGCTCGTCGCTGCCCGGTGCCTGTTAATTGACTTGCACTGCTGCCTCTATCTAGCATCTGTCCTTAATCTTGTGAGGACTGTGCCTTTACTCTTGCGTGTGCACTACTTTAATTTCTTCCTTCTCTCTTTTGCACTGCTTTCTTCCTTTCTCTGTTGCGGCAGGTCACTAACTGCACTGCACAACGACAACATGGCTGCAACTCTGTTTCTCTCCTCGATCTTCTAAAGATCGGCCTTGTGATGACCCCTGCCCTGCTTCTCCTCTACTACTGCTCTCATCAATCTTCTTATGAAGATTGCCTTGCGACAACGCTGCCTGCTTCTCCATGGCCACTCTCGCTGCCGCGGAACTTGTCGCTGATTGCCGCTGCCGATGCGATCCTGCCGAGCTACCACGATGCCACACGCACCACTGAAAGGGTGGAGGGCTCGCCGTTGAGCTACGGCTCTGCCCTGTACGTTGCATTTACGTGCCCAAGTGCTTCTGGTTCCTTGCCTGATGAGATGGCCGCCGGCTTCATTGTTCGGGCGATAGTGCAGCTCGCCGCTGATGCCGCCGTGAAATCCTTGTGTGGTGGCTGCAACCCATGCCACATCTTGTGCAAGAAAATCAGACATGGATTACTGGGATGTATAAAGAACCTCACCTTCGAAGTGCGCTGCCATGCCGAAGAGGTGGACGACGACGGCGGCGGTGGCGTGATGGTATGTGTGTGGCAGCAGGGTGCCGGCGTGGCGGTAATGTGTATGACGCGGCGGCGGCAGCCTGACGGTGTGGTGGTAATGTGTATGACGCGGCGGCGGCAGCCTGACGGTGTGGTGGGGATCCGGGGGCCTCCCTTGCAGATGGAAAGTGATGTGCCTTTTATAGGCAGTGGCTAGGGTTGCAGGAGAGAGGACGCTAGAGCCGAGCGCCGCCGTGGTGCTGTTGCTGGACGAGCGCTTCTTGCGCGTTGACTCCGTGTATGGAGGACCATGATGCCGCTGCCACGACCGTGCGCTACGGAAGTAAAATAATCTGTGAGCATGATAAAATTTACCACAAAAATATATGTATTAAGATCACCAAAGGAAAGTGATAGGGCGCGCACACGGAGCCATGGACATTTATATAATTCAATCAAATACAAAATAAATGGGTTGAATATATATTCCAAACAAATTATCAATATTTTGAGTAATTCAACCAAACACACCAGACATTACAATATACCCAAAGCTTTCAGTTTTCTTCTTCCTGCAGAAGCACCCAAAGAATGGGAAATCTGTGAGACACGGCTTTTGACCTGGCCGAGTCCCTGTCACGGAATTGTTCGAAGGGGAAGCATTAGATGGCAGAAAAATCTAGTGCTTCTATGCATGCAGAATGTCATGTACGATTTTTTCTCAATTAGTTTTTTCTTCCTTGATTATGGATGCTATAGCAGTTATTGGTGGCACCATTGGCTCCTTATCATGTTTTATGGTCAAACAAACTATTTTACCTTGAACATGTAAAATCTGAGGCAGAAAGTAGCAACATTTTAACCTAAACATGTAAAGAGGCAGAAAGTAGTAACATTTTCATTTCGACAGAAGTTAACATGGTTTCTTCTTACATTATGAAGGGACAGAATGGCCACAGATCAAGAACTTCAGAAATGCTACCTGGCATGGGCATGAGCAAGCTTTAGAAACATGAGAGATATACGGTAAACTTCATGGGTAAAATGGCTACTGCAAACTGGGCACGACCACTTGGAATGACAGCTCCTCTACAAAGATATTTCAGAACAGTAGTGCTTACAGATAAGCTCAGATCAGTCAAAGAAATGGCCAAGGCTACTCACCAGCCATGTTTGATCAGGTGCTAGCACGGCGATGCAAAATTTGCTGCTGTTTGCTGCAAGTGCAAGAACACCGCTTGATTATAAATGTCAGAATGGGTGATAACATTTAAAAAAACTGAAACCATTTCTGTCCTTCGTGCGGCGGACTACAGGAGATTCATTAACAACGACTATAGGAAATTCACAATGCAATAAGTATTTATCTGGTATTGGTTGGTGCCATCGGAAAGCGAATGAAAAATAAAAGAAAATATCTATGTGAAGGTGCTATATGGATCATTGCATCGGTCAAAAAAAACTTCACCTACAATTTTCTAGAAACCCTTTTACTTAACAAAACTTGTCATCAGTGAGGTATAACTGCTATGAACTAACAGCTTACTACAGACTGATATGGAGTAATCACATACAAGCTGTTTCTCCACAGTGCTCATAATTGTATCAGTGAGATATGTGCATGGTGAGTTCACCAGTACATTGGCTCTTTATCCTTCTTCCTGTTGTTTTTAGGACAATAGGCAGTGCCGGAAATATGCGTCCTGAAAACACAGAAAATTGATCCAATCAGCTGTCTTGAACTTCAATTGTTGTTCTTGGAACAAAATTTGGACCTGTTGCAACAACAATGCAACCAAACGGAAGAAAGGAATCGTAGCCTTTTTTAATCTTGAAGGTTATTAGTAGTTAACGTATTTGATCGAATAGCTTGCAGTCAGTTCATCCACCTTCAAATGGAGTGGCTGCAGCCATGGATCTCAATCTCCAGGAGCTTCATGCCTTCACCAGCTGCTCGTGTTATATTCTCTGTGATGCTGATACAGTCTCCAATGCCCTTCTCTGCAAAAGAAAAAGAATAATACAATCCCGCCTTTACCTTTTATGTGATGCCGCTGCAGGATGCTCGGTCGAATCGTGGCGAGCTCGGTTGATCCGTCCTGCACCTCAGCTCGTTGGAAGTCTCAACCCAAGCCAACGGCAGCAAAGCTCCACAAAATCCAATGAGCCTTAGCGGCAGCGCGACTTCGAGCTCCCATCATGCCACCAGTCAGCCTGAACATGAACAGATGGGAGTTTTGTTTCAAAAAAAAAAGAAAAGAGGCCGATGTCTTTAACTTCCCATCCCAGCGCTCCTAGATCAAAGGGCAATCAGGGCGAGGCGCAGGGCGGCGGCCATGGCAGCAGTGTCCTCTGCCATCGCCACTCGACCGTGGGGCAGCATTATCGAGGAGGTAACAAGGGCGGCGGTGGGTAAATCATAGGAGTGGCGCGCGGGTGTATCTGAGAAGAAGCGGCAGCGCTCGCGGATAGAGGGAGGCTGCGGGGCGAGCAAGGGGCGACGTGCGAGCGGGATGGGCGACGGCCGACGAAAGGGCGCACGGAGTAGAAGGGCAGGGGCGAGTGGCGGCGACGCGGGTTTGGGAACGCGGCTGCGGGAAGCACTGGCGCGGCGGCGTGGGATCGAAGCGCAGGCGATGGGATCCAGCGTATCACGGACAGGAAGGACGCGGCACGGGGAGCACTAGCGCGGCAGCGGCGGCATGGGGAGTCGCGTTGGGGAGATGGAGGCGCAGGGGGAAGGGTGCGGGATCGCGAAATCGCGAATAAAAAAAACAGAGACTACAGACGGAATCGAACCAGGGTTGCGAGTGGTGGGGGGTGCCGGAGCTACGAAGACGTGGGACCGTAGGAGGCGTCGGGCGGAGCGACGAAACACGGTGGAGGGGTTGCCGAGACGAAAAAAAATCGAGAATTTGGTTTTTTTAGTTGTAGATTTTTAGTTGTAGGTTTGGATCGTGAGCCTTATCCTATCTGTTTGTTGCTGCAGCTCACGTCGATCAGGCCGCACCGTTCAAACGATCTTCCGGGGTTCGAATCGTGCCGGATGCTTATGGAAAATGCATAGATATGGTGTTGACGTAGAATATGGTCAACACACGAGAGCGCTAGTTCGCGCGGGTCGCAAACGGACCATATCGCAGCTGCCCTGCGCCGACCGGTCAGATCGGTCAGAGGCACCGGTCAGACCGGTTACCGCCGGCGAGCTACGGGGTAAAACCCTAAAAACGCCTCCCGGAAGGATCCGTCAGGGAGAACGTCGTCAGGGGTGCCCTAGGATCGGCAGGCCACCTAGGACGCCTTCAAACGTCGCGGAGACGCAGGAAGAACAGCAAGTAGAGTTGAAAAAGCTAGGGTTTAGAGATGCAAAAAGTAAAGGATAAAAGTAGTAAATTTGATTGATTCGATTGTTGTGTGTTCAATCGGCCGAATCCCCTTATATTTATAGGAAGGGTAGGTCTTGTCCCGCAAGGAAACCAAGTTACAACTCGTTATAATCTCGGAATCCCAAAATAAGAGTCCTAGTCGGATTACAACTCGGGTAACCGGTCTGGGTGCCGAACGTCGCCCTTTTGCTTGTTTTGCTCCACCACCGACTCTTGCGATCCTCCAAGTCTTCAAGCACCGCAATATCCTGTCATCTTAGAGAACATGCCATCTTCCACGCCTTGCACCAAATCTTGCGGTCCTCCAGATCTTCCAGCACCGCAATAGTCGATCAATCCAGAGACTATATCACTTATATCAAACTAGGACCAAACATTGCGGTGATCCATGCACTAGCACCGCAACTTCCTGAGCCAGACCGGTCTGACCGGTCAGGCTAACCGGTCTGACCGGTCAGCCGTGGCCTGTGCCAATTTTGGTTGTCAACATATGCCCCCTTGTTTTTGGTAAAGCTTGCGTACCATAAAACACATCAGCACCAAAATTGTCACCTAAGGACGATGTTTTAACAGAATTCATCGGCCATTATATTTTTCTAAGGGCGATATCCAAATATCGGCCTTATGCCACTTCATGCTTGTTGCCAAACACTTGGATAGTACTTCTTCAAGTATCTCCTGTTCAGTGCCTTAGGCAAACGTCCTCCTTACAATGTCTCCACCATATAGGAATTTCCGCCATTGATCTTGAATACTCGATATGGACCTTCCCAACTTGGAGACCACTTGCCGAATTTATTATCTTTAGTACCAAGTGGCAAAATTGTCTTCCATACTAGATCACCAACTTGAAAAGTCTTCTCTTTAACCTTTTTATTGTATGCTCTAGCAACCCGGATCTTGTCTTTCTCAATTTCCTTAAGAGCATGTAAACGCTTATCGGTCACCTCATCAATATTATCCATCATTAAGTCATAATATTCACCAATCGAAAGCTTATTCTGTCTAGCAAGTCTGTAAGCGTCCAGATTTACCTCAACAGGTAAAACGGCCTCTTGTCCATAAACAAGCTCAAAAGGAGTAACCTTAGTGGCACCATGCCTAGATATGCGATGAGCCCATAAAGCTTCAGACAAGACTTCATGCCATCTTCGGGGATGCTCCTCTATCTTCTTCTTGATCAACTTTATCAAAGTCTTGTTACTAGACTCGGCCTGACCATTGGCCTGAGCATAGTATGGAGATGAATTGAGCAATTTGATCTTATACATATCGGCAAAAGACCGCACTTCCTTAGACATAAAGGACGTGCCTTGATCCGTAGTTAAAGTTTGTGGAATGCCGAATCTGTGAATAATATGCTCAGTAATAAACTCAATTACCTCCTTGTGGGTCATATTCTTGAGAGGAACAGCTTCGGTCCACTTAGTGAAGTAATCTGTAGCAACCAACACGAAGCGATGTCCCTTTGAAGAAGAAGGATGTATTTCTTCAATGAAATCCAATCCCCATCCACGAAAAGGTCATGGTTTAATGATAGGATGAAGCAATACAGCAGGTACCATCTGAATATTTCCAAATTTCTGACATTCCTCACATCTCTTGTAGTAACGAAAACAATCGGCCATCATAGTAGGCCAATAAAATGCAGCTCTCCTAAGTAACCACTTCATCCTAGGAGCCGATTGATGCGTTCCACAAATTCCTTCATGAAATTCACCCATGGCCACTCTAGCTTGATCAGCACCCAAGCATTTAAGTAATAAATCATCTGCTGTATGACGATGCAACTCATCGTCAACTAAAATGTATTTGAAAGCCAAACGTCGAGTTTTCCTGTCTGTTCCAAAACTAGGATTCCTTAAATACCTGATAATGGGCGCTCTCCAATCATCAACTTCGGCCTTTTCATTTTGAGGATTTTCAACGGCCGAATTTGAATCTGCAGATACCGCACCGGTCTGACCGGTGTCCGGATCGGTCTGACCGGTCTCTGTATGAGACGCTGGACCGGTCTGACCGATCTCGGAACCGGTCTGACCGGTTCGGCTCTGCTCTGCAGCGAGCGTTAGAGCTTCTCCAACGGCAATAGCAATCAACGGCCTTTTCTTATGAAAGTGCCTTTTCTGGACATTATAGCCTGATGCTTGCTGTGCCAAAGTATTAGCTCTAGGATTATCACATCTTGGAACATGATAAATGGTGAATTCATCAAAACATGGTATAATATCAAGGCACTTGTCAAGATAAATATTCAACGAACTTTCCAAGCATTGACACACCTTAGATACTTGCTGCACAACCAATAATGAATCACCAAAAGCTTCAACATGCTTTACTCCCATGTCATGCAAAATTTCTAGTCCGAATAATAAAGCTTCATATTCGGCTTGATTATTTGTGCACTCAATTTCTAATCGGCTAAGAGCTTCAAAAACAGCTCCATTAGGAGAAACAAGAACAATTCCAATACCACATCCGTTCTTGCAAACCGATCCATCAAAGTGCAATTTCCATGGAGTAAAAGTCATGTAATCAATTTCTAAATCATGCTTATCATTAATCCGATGTTCAACAATGAAATCAGCTACAATTTGGCCTTTCATAGATTTCAAAGGTTCACAAGCCAAATCATATTCAATAAGAGCATATGCCCACTTACCGATTCTACCACTCAAAATCGGTCTATGCAACATATACTTGATAACATCGGCTTGACATGCCACAATGCAAGTACTAGACAATAAATAATGCCTCAACTTTGTACAAGCATAATATAAAGATAAGCATAATTTTTCAATAGGTTTGTACCTTGTTTCCGCATCCAAAAGCCTTCGACTCAAGTAGGTAATAATATGCTCCTTACCATCTGTTTCTTGAGTCAAAACAGCTCCAATAACATTATCTTCGGCCGCAATATAAAGCCTAAATGGCACCCCATTCTTAGGCGCTTTGAGAACAGGCGGCGAAGACAAGTATTTCTTGATTTCCTCAAAGGCCTCTTGCTGCTTTGCCCCCCAAGTAAATTTGGCTTCATTCTTGAACCGAAGTATAGGAGAAGCACTAACTCTCCCGGACAAGTTAGAAATAAACCTCCTCAAATAATTAACTTTGCCCAAGAATTTCTGTAGATTATGCTTGCAAGTAGGCGCTTCAAGTTTATCAATAGCTTTTATTTTCTTAGGATCTATTTCTATGCCCCTTTCATGAACCATGAAGCCTAAAAATCTTCCAGCCGATACACCAAATGCACATTTCAATGGGTTCATTTTTAAACCATACCGACGCATTCTTTCAAAAGCAAGACGCAAATCAGCCAAGTGAGATTTTAATCCAGCCGATTTGACAACAATATCATCAATATAGACTTCTAGGATAACACCAAGTAAGTCATGAAAAATTAAATTCATTGCTCTTTGATAAGTAGCGCCGGCATTCTTTAATCCAAAAGTCATCACAACCCATTCAAACAAACCAACAAAGCCGGGACATTTAAAGGCCGTTTTGTATACGTCTTCCTCGGCCATAAAGATTTGATTATATCCCGCATTGCCGTCAAGAAAGCTAATAACCTTATGTCCAGAAGCATCATTAATAAGCATATCGGCTATAGGCATATGATATTCATCTTTGGAAGTCGCTCTATTAAGATCTCTAAAATCAATGCACACTCTAATCTTATTAGAACCTTTCTTCTCAACAGGCACAATATTAGAGATCCATTCAGCATAGCGACATGGCCGAATAAACTTAGCTTCAAGCAAACGATTAACCTCTTCTTTTATGCGGTCATAAAACAAAAGATTAAATCGTCTATTGCCCTGTTTATATGGCCTAAAACCAGGTTTAATCGGTAAACGATGTTCAACTAATTCACGACTTAAACCAGGCATCTCATGATACTCCCAAGCAAAGCAATCAGAATATTCTTTCAATAACTCGATTAATTCAACCTTATAATCGGCTTTCAAATTTTGATTTACAAAAGTCGGCCTTGGTATAGAACCATCACCTATATCTATCTTTTCTAAAGGATCAGCCAACATAAATCCTTGTCCTAACTTTTCTACTTCTTCAAAATCATTAATGGCTTCACATGCATCGTTCATATTTGACCGATAATGCTCCACCCTTTCTTTTAGCCACTTCTCACTTGTATCCATCTACTCTTCATTATCTGAATCAACCGATTTCTGAACCGGCCTTAGAGCAGCAGACACAAAGCCATCCTTGGTGCAAGCGAGGAACTCAAAGTCTGAAATATCAATTCCGGTCAAGCACTTGACATTATCATGAGTTCCCAAAATAGATGCATCGGCCATAGCAACACATGCTGAAGTATCCGCATGAACCACCTCAACTTCGTCACCAACCCATTGAATTAAACATTGATGCAAGGTAGAAGGCACACATTGATTTGCATGAATCCAATCGCGCCCCAAAATAACACTGAAGTTACCTTGCACCTCTGTGACAAAGAAAGCAGTTGCTAGCGTCTTGCTCCCAACGGTAAGCTCCAAGGATGCAACTCCCTTGGCACTCATCGGTTCTTCTCCTCCAACGCCGCTGATCGTCATGCTTGTCTTGATTAGCTCGCCGTCCAAACCTCCCAACTTCTTGTACAAAGTGTATGGCATGAGGTTCACAATAGCACCACCATCAACAAGCATCCTAGAAATCGGCTTTCCCTTAATGTGACCCTTCACAAGAGCTTTTAGATGATTATCCGATTCCAAGGGCCTCTGAAACACGGCATTCTTGGGAGCAAAGTCGACTTGAGCCACTCGTTCATCATCTCCGATAAAGCAATAATCGGCGTTCATGTAAATTACATTGATGTCCATGTCTGTCCTGCTGAGTGAAGGCTCAAAATCAACAGCTTCGTCCTCATTGCCCATCTGAGTATCTGAAATTGCAGTGGGCGGAATCGAAACTTTAGCCGAAGACGAAAATGCATCGGCCACTGACTCCCTGGGCGACACCGGTCTGACCGGTTCCACCTGACTGGTCTGACCGGTTCCAGTTTCCGGAACTGGAACAGTTGGCAACCGGTCTGATCGGTCCGGGACACCGGTCTGACCGGTCTCGGCCATGTCAGCCGAAATTGCTGCAGATGGCTCGGCCTTTTCTGGTGTCTTAGCCTGAACATCTTGTGCACCAGAACCATCTTTGGAACTTTGACCAGATGGCGGAATCATCGGCTTAGCCTCATTGAACCACTCCTCCCTCTTCTTAGCTGATTCTTCCTCCCTTTGCTTTTGAGTGCGCAACCGCTGCAATCTCCTTTTCTGAGAATGAGTCAAACCAGGAGGACACCACTTTGGTTGCGTGTATTGAGGCAAAGGAACCTTTTTTACGGCCGATGCACCAATAACTTTGGGTCCATCAGCCATGGAAGGATTAACCGCCATGGAGCCAATTTGAATTGCACTCTTCACAACTGGCTTTGGAATAACAGGGGCAGGCTCTTCCTTCTTCTGCACGGGGCGATACTCTTGCTTAGCCGGCTCCTTGCCCGGCCTCCTCTGGAAACCGGTCTGACCGGTTGGCGGGATCGGTCTGACCGGTCCGTGCTGGGGCACGAACGCCGGCCTCTGTGGGGCACCGGTCTGACCGGTCAAGGGCACCGGTCTGACCGGTCCGTGCTGCTGGGGCACGAACTTCTGTCTTTGTTGAAACCCTGTAGGCCTAGGCTGTTGTGGAGTTATTCTGGTATGAACAGGAGCTCCAGGCCGTGGTTGATTGGGTGCAGGACAGTAGGGCACGTACATAATTCCATCCCTCCAAATAGGCTGAGGAGGGGGAGGTGGAAACGGCCTCCACGGCCTAGAAGGACCAGCACCATTGGATGAGCTTGGGCCCTGATTCCACTGTCCTCTTGGTGCCTTCATCGCACCAGAATTCCTTGGTGGCGAACTTGGTCTCTTTTTTAGTGGCCGATCTTGTTGAACGGCCGCGTTGTGCATGTGCTTCGCCATGACTTGATCAAAGGTTGCCTTCGGCTTGAAAGTTTTCCCCTGATCTTTGTCCTGGTTCGTCTTTCAAGTTCCCACTTCAGGACGTTTAGGCACAAAAGTTCGGACCGGCCTCTGGGCCGGACCGGTCTGACCGGTCGCGCCAACCGGTCTGACCGGTGCCCCCTGGGCAGCAGGAGCAACCGGCCTTTGATCCCGCACTTGAGAGCTTGATTCTCCCCTAATTTCAGAATTCTTCACTGTAATAGTCAAGATCTTCTTCCCATCAGGGGTTTGCTTAAGCACAACTTCTCTCCCAAGCACTTTGTCTTGTTCCATCACCCTCCTTGGTTCTACAATCACAATATTCTTGCCTTCTGCTGCATCGGCATTGTCGGGCCGAACCAACATCTTGGCATCTTTAAGATCCATGGTATTGACTACCATATTGTTGACTGGAAACGGGCGCTTATCAACTTCCATCTCATTTAAAATCAATCGTCCATCATTTAAAGCCGATTGAATCTGTCGATGAAAGAAATTACAGTCATTAGTTGCATGAGAAAAAGAATTATGAAACTTGCAATAAGCACGCCGCTTTAACTCCTCAGGTGATGGAATTTTAAAAGAACATTTGATATATCCATTCTTATGCAATTCATCAAAAATTTTATCGCACTTAGATACATCAAAAGTAAACTTCATCTCTTCCTGCCGATTCCTATGAGTCGGCTTAAGAGATGTGCAAGCAAAAGCTTTATTAGATGCTAGCCATACAAATTCAGCAGCCAACACCTCATGAGACTCTTCATCGGAACTACAAGAATCACATTCTACATTATGCACGTTAGCCCGATGAGTCATGTGGCTTTCTTTTAAGTCTTTGCTTCGGCTTTCAACAGCCAAAGCTCTTTGATGCAATTGGTTTACGCTATAAAACTCAGAATTCTCCAATTTTTCTTTAATATGAGAACGCAAACCATTGAAAGCCAAATCAGCAAGATCCTTTTCGGAACTAGGAACACCAAAACAATGGTTTCTAGTATCACGAAAACGCCTAATGTAATCATTAACAGTTTCATCACGTGATTGTCTAACCGATGCAAGATGTGACAACTTAAGTTCATTAGTGCCCGAAAAGAAGTGATCATGAAACTTTTGTTCTAACTGTTCCCATGAAGTAATAGAATGCGGAGCTAATGATGCAAACCATGAGAAAGCTGTACCAGTTAGAGACAAAGAAAATAAACACACTTTTAAAGCCTCACTTGAGCCAGAATCGCCTAGTTGTGCCATGTATTGACTAATATGTTCAAAAGTGCTTTTAGAATCCTCCCCATTAAACTTAACAAAATCAGGAAGTCTAAATCCAGCAGGGAAAGGAACTAAATCAAAGCGAGGAACATAAGGCTTTTGATACAATCTAGCCTTATCCCTAACATCTACTCCCAAGTTCTCCTTAAGAGCTGAAGCCAAATCAAGCTTGTACTTAGAGAATATTTTATCTAAATACTCTAATGAATTATTCTGAGAATTTGGCTGTTGAGTATTATGCACAGGAGTAGAAGGCAAATTCCCCGTTTCTGCTTCTCCGGAACCGGTCTGACCGGATCCAGTGACCGGTCTGACCGGTTGGACCGGCACAATCTGGTTAGTCGTACCCGACCCTCCTGGGCCGGTCTGACCGGTTGATGCTGGCCAGATTGATTGGCCGACATCATTCCCTGCACATGCTGGCCGTACCTTCCAAAAAGCTCGTAAGGTACTGGGCCTTGTGAAAATAAATTTTGAACATTTGGGGGTACAGTATATCCAAAGTTTGGATTTTGCGGGGTAAAATTCACAACTTCATTATTAACCCAGCCATAATTAGCCAAATTAGGTAAAGTTGCGAATGGCTGAGGTGCAATAGGCCGAGTAAACATTGGGTTGGATGGTGTAACAGATTGGCCTTCAAAATAATTCAACGGCATACCAAACGTAGGTTGTTCTACAGGTTTTGTTGCCGGTGCTTTAAAATCAGGCGCAATAGGAACTTTAGGAATTAAAAGATTAGGATCGGTGGCAGGTTGTTCAACCATGGGCTGTTTGCCTTCCGATTCTAATTTTTTGTTCATCATCCAGTTGACCAATTTGACATTATTTGCAACCATCATATCCTCCATGTACTTAAGGAAAGCTTCATGTGAGTTTTCATCGGGTTGTACCTGGGGGATTGGTGTTGAAGATGTAGCAGTTGCATCTACCTCCTTGATTTTGGAGACCACGTCCTTGCGGTCCTTCTTGAAGTGCGAGAGGTAGTAGAGTCGTTCTTCTTCCGCCTTCTTCTTCAGGTACTCTCCAAGCCCTTGACGATCTTCAGCGGAAAGTTCATCGTCCTTTACAGTGACGATGTTCTCAAGATCCAACTCAGCGGTGGAACCCATCTGGATGAGTTAGATAGATCGGTTGCACGAACCAGATCTCCAATTCCCCAGCGGAGTCGCCAAAAGTATGTTGACGCAGAATATGGTCAACACACGAGAGCGCTAGTTCGCGCGGGTCGCAAACGGACAAGATCGCAGCTGCCCTGCACCGACCGGTCAGACCGGTCAGAGGCACCGGTCAGACCGGTTACCGCCGGTGAGCTACGGGGTAAAACCCTAAAAACGCCTCTCGGAAGGATCCGTCAGGGAGAACATCGTCAAGGGTGCCCTAGGATCGGCAGGCCACCTAGGACGCCTTCAAACGTCGCGGAGACGCAGGAAGAACAACAAGTAGGGTTGGAAAAGCTAGGGTTTAGAGATGCAAAAAGTAAAGGATAAAAGTAGTAAATTTGATTGATCGATTGTTGTGTGTTCAATCGGCCGAATCCCCTTATATTTATAGGGAGGGTAGGTCTTGTCCCGCAAGAAAACCAAGTTACAACTCGTTACAATCTCGGAATCTCAAAATAAGAATCCTAGTCGGATTACAACTCGGGTAACCGGTCTGACCGGTCCCCCACACCGGTCAGACCGATCTGGGTGCCGAACATCGCCCTTTTGCTTGTTTTGCTCCACCACCGACTCTTGCGATCCTCCAAGTCTTCAAGCACCGCAATATCCTGTCATCTTAGAGAACATGCCATCTTCCACGCCTTGCACCAAATCTTGCGGTCCTCCAGATCTTCCAGCACCGCAATAGTCGATCAATCCAGAGACTATATCACTTATATCAAACTAGGACCAAACATTGCAGTGATCCATGCACTAGCACCGCAACTTCCTGAGCCAGACCGGTCAGACCGGTTAGGCTAACCGGTCTGACCGGTCAGCCATGGCCTGTGCCAATTTTGGTTGTCAACAGATGGCCTTCCCGCATGCAAGCACGCGCACTTTCGGGGATGGTGCAGGGAGGGCAGCGACGAAAAGGCTGGGGCAGGGCGGCGGCTCGGCACGGCGACGTCTCGATGCGGCGACGTCGCGAGCAGGGCGGCGGCTCGGCGCGGTGACATCGCGGGCGTTGCGGGCAGGGCAATGACGCGGCTCGGGGATGGTGCGTCCTTGTCGTGGATGTTGGAGATATGCGAATTATTCTATCAGGTTTTAATTCAAGGTATATTTCGTAAGCAAAAGCTACTGCTATGTAAAACAAATAACGAGGCATAAAACTCAAGAACGAGAACAGCAGAAACATCATAGATATAGCCAGCATATATGTAATAAACATAATCATACGCTTTGCTACACTATCACTCATCTATGGACTTACAGAATAGCGCTCTGTCCTCATGTAGATTCAATGTAGAGGCAGTGCAGAACGAAGTAGATCAGCTTCGAACGGTCACGCAGTTTTGCTGCCTAGAAACCTTATTGCCGCCCCTCATGCAGGCTTCACGACGGCAAGGGCTCGGAGATACCGCTCCTCTCCTTCTCAATGCACGCCAAGAAGAAGAGCCGGCGAGATCCGGCAGCTCAGCACCACAGCACACTTCTCCCGAAATCAGAGAGAAAGTTCAGAAAGAGTTCGTGGGGATTTTTCTTGTGTATTTTGCCTGGACGTCTCCAGGTCCTCTTATAGAGAAATCGGCAGCCCACTGCTGACCATTTCATCTATAATGACGCCCTATTAATTGGCAGTAGTAACCGCCCACTCAATTTCGGATTAAGGCATTGACTGCGTACTTATCCTCTCTAATGAACATTGTCAAAAAGGTTACTACGCAGATGGCAAAAAGATTACACAAACTTGTCTTGGCTGCTCGCTGTGTCGCAAGTTACAAGTCACGCGTTCGTTTACGTAAAAAGAACCCGAATACGCGCGTGCGCGCGCGTGTAACCTTAGCCCCATTCCCTCCAAGTGTTCAGGCTAGTGAGAGAGCTCTCGTATTTAAGTGGGCATGCACCAACTCATATCAGCAGTATGGGACAACTCTATGCCATGCACTCTTGCTTTGAGATTCCATAAATGGGCCTCTCCATAGGCCTATTTTCCAACAATCTTCCGCCAATGCCAAAGTAAGAAGAAGGAGAATGACAAAGGATCAATGTGCTGTAATACTGTTAATATACCAGTGTTTCAGTATGAGTCCCGTACGGGTTGAACTTATACCTAGAACAACAAGATTCATCTTTCCGTGGCTGAAGAATGGACTACGCCTTGAACTCTTAGCTTTAGTGCAGTCAGATTTCACTCGAAGTCATAGCTGATACTAGGCTGTCAAAGTAACCTCGCCTAACCGGGGCGTTAATGGTCTGCTCCCATATCTTTTAGTGAGCTTTCAATGAGAGCGCCCTGTCTCAAGAACTGCGACCTACAGTTAGGCTCACGTAGGTGTTCCCCTTCAAGAATATCCTGCAGGCTGATATCTTTTTCAATGGAAAATATTAAGGCTTTATGTCAACCTTCCATGCAGTAAAGAGTACTTTATTTGTCATTTGGACATGGGTACATTTTATTATGTAAATGTACTCTTTGAGATACACTATCAATTTGTTCTTCCTATTGCCTACTTCACGGGATCTCTGGTCACATAGGATAGGTTGCCATAGTGATGCAACATATTCAAATGGGCCTCATACCCATATCTTTAGACATCACAGAAATCGCATTCCATGGTAATCCCTTTGTAAAAGGGTCAGCCAGATTCTTTTCATTTTGCACGTAGCTCACAACTATAACTCCGGAGTTATCCTTTGTATTCATAACCTGAGCTAGCATTGATTGGTTATCGCAATACATTAGGATGGGTGGTACCGGCTTCTCAAGCAAAGACAACTCCATCAACAGCTCTCTTAGCCATTCAGCCTCATTAGTGGCAGTCTGTGGCAGTCTCAAGTGCTACAAGTTCTGCTTCAGCCGTAGACTTTGTCAAGACTGTTTGCTTGCAGGACCTCCACGCAACTGCAGCACCCGCTAGAGTGAATAAATAACCACTAGTAGCTTTGTTCTCATCCACATCTGAGATCCAATTGGAATCACTATACCCCTCTAACACACGTAGGTATCCCGAGTAGTGAATTCCAAGCACTGTAGTGCCTTTCAAATATCGCAACACTTTCTCTAGTGCTTTCCAATGATCTTCTCCTGGATTAGATGTGAACCGACTCAACTTGCTCACAGCATAGGAGATATTAGGTCTCGTGGCACCAGCTAAATATATAAGGGATCCAATTATTTGAGAATATCTCAGTTGATCTCTTCCCTGTCCTTCAAATTTTTGAAGTTTCACACTCGCATCATAGGGACTTTGAGAGACTTTACAGTCCTCAAAGCCAAAACGGCTAAGGAGCTTCTCTGTATAGTGAGATTGATTCAACATAATCCCATCCTCACTTTTTATCAACTTAATATTTAGAATAACATTTGCCGATCTCAGATCTTTCATATCAAAACATCGAGATAAGAAAGTCTTGATCTCATCAGTCATGGCAATGTTGGTCCCAAATATGAGTATGTCATCGACATACAAACACAATATAACTCCTTCACCCTCACCATATGGTAGTACACACACTTATCTGCCTCGTTCACTCTGAACCTCGCAGATCTCAAAGTGGTGTCAAATTATTCTTGCCATTGTTTGGGAACTTGCTTTAAGCCATATAATGATTTTATTAATCTGCACACTTTATTCTCCTCCCCAGGAATTATAAAACCATCAGGCTGCTTCATATATATTTCTTCCTTTAACTTCCATAAAGGAAAGTTGTTTTCACATCCATTTGATGGACATGTAAACCATGGGACGCAACCAGCGCAAGGAGAACCCTTATGGTAGTAATTCGGGCAACAGGGGAGTAAGTGTCAAAGAAATCTTCTCCTCATTTTTGGGTATAACCCTTGGCCACAAGCCTTACCTTGTACTTTTCAATTGTACCATCAAGCCTCAACTTCTTTTTAAAGACCCACTTGCATCCAACTAGTTTACACCCACATGGACATTCAGTGATCTCCCAAGTCCCATTGGACATGAGGGAGTCCATCTCACTACGGACTGCCTCCTTCCAATACTCTGCATCAGAAGATGCATAAGCCTCTGGAAGTATTTTTGGTACATCATCCACAAGATAGACAATAAAGTCATTACCAAAAGATTTAGCTATCATTTGTCTCTTACTTCTACATGGAGTCTCATTGACTGTATCATCATCTTCGTCGGATGTAGTTGGTTCACTATTTGGTTCAGGTGTTATAAAAGGTTTAGGTGGAGTATAAACCTGAATTTCATTGCTGCCTGTTATTCTCATAGGATACACATCCTCAAAGAAAGAAGCATCTCATGACTCCGTGATTGTATTTATGCTCACATTAGGAGTATCAGATTTTACTACCAAGAATCTATAAGCCGTACTATTCTGTGCATAACCCAAACATACACAATCAACCATTTTGGGTCCAAGCTTTCTCTTATTCAGTGCTGGTATATTGACTTTCGCCAAACAACCCAACGTGCGCAGAAAATTTACATTAGGCTTTTGCCCCTTCCATCCCTCATAAGGAGTGACATCTCTGCTCTTTGTCACAACTCTATTTAGGAGTAAAGTCACTGTCCAAATAGCTTCCCCCCACCATTCATAGGACATACCAGCACTCTCTAACATGGCATTCACCAAGTCTGTAAGTGTCAGGTTTTTTTCTCTCAGCCACCCCATTTGTTTGAGGTGAATATGGTGGTGTAACCTCATGGATTATGCCATGATCAACACAGAATTGAGAGAACTCAGTGGAGATATATTCTCCTCCACGATCATCACGTAAACGCTTAATCTTTCTCTCAAGTTAGTTCTCAACCTCGTCCTTAAATATCTTAAAGCAGTGAAAAGCTTCATCTTTTGTTTTCAGCAAGTAAACATAGCAATAATGAGTAGCATCATCTATCAAAGTCATGAAATATCTCTTGCCTCCTCTAGTCAACAATCCATTCATTTCACATAAATCTGATTGAATAAGATCAAATGGTGCCAAATCTCTCTTTTCCTCTAAACTCTTAAAAGGTTTTTGAGGTTGTTTCGCTTGAACACACGATTGGCACTTTGATCCTTTGACTATTTCAACTTTTGGGATTGTTGACACCAGCGGTGGCAAACAGAAAGTTCGCAAGCGCACGGCTGTCGTAGTAGCTTTCACCCGTGAGTAAACCAGGTATCGAATCCACGGGGAACGTAAAGGACTGTCTAATCACTAAAGCTGAACTGGATCGATCGAGTGTATATAAAGGCTGGGTAGAGAGGATAACTTAGCACTAAGGCTGATTATATCGAAGGGAATTCTCCTATGCTTGCTTTGGGCACCAGGGTATCCTAGACCTCTAAGAAATTGCCAGCCAACAGCTCTACGCCGTACCCGAACGTGGAGGATTACAAAGGATGGACAGGGCTGTTACCACCTGCCGCCTACCTCTTCTAATCCGTGGGGCTACGAGGCAAACGAGGGCAGATATACACCTAAGCACCACGCCTAAGATAATATCAGCTATCCTAATCTTGATCAGAGATTAGAATACTTCATGAATAAAGCAACGAACCCACAAGCACAATAGAGAACTCAGCTTTTCTATAACTCAGACTTGAATACTAGTTGAATCCCGGATACTTACTGAGTAGCTCGCATCCGTCGAGGTACAGGTGGAGGGTCGCCGACACGCCAGGACTCCTCCAGACTCTCCCTCACTCTCTCCCTATTTCTACTCTGGGTATGAGGAGGGCTTCGCCTTGGATCTTCACTTCATCTCGGTGATGCTTAGCCCTGCCCCAAGTCCAGCTATTTATAGCTTGGAGAGGCGGTTTGGAGTCGGTTTGCAGAGGTTGAGGCGGTCCGGAGGTGGGCCCAGGTCGGCCGACTAGGGGGGATCGGCCGACCGTCAGATTCACCGGCGTAGATGATCCACGGTACATATGGGCTCCTGGAGGCGGTTGACAGTTGCTCGTGAAGGCGGTGGCGAAATGGTCGCGCGGCCAGGTCGGCCGACCTAGCCAGGTCGGCCGAATTAGGGCTGTGGCCCCTCGGCCCCACTCTGTCAGGGTCACTCTCCTGTGGGCCCCATAGTCGGTTTCTGGTGGGTAATGTCGAAGATATGTCAGTCAAGTTAGGGATGTGGGCCCATGGATCCAAGTGATTGCCACGTGGCCCAATCCCATCTCTTCAACTCCACCGACCTGATCTCAACGTCCCTGATCACTCTCAAGTGTGCTTCTGTTGATGGGCTAAGGTTAGTCCTCCCTGGGCCTGGGCCCAGGTCGGTCGACCAGGAGAGGTCGGGCGACTTGGACATGGGCCCACTTTATCTCTTCTTTTGCCACTTTGTTTCTGTGATCACATATGCACCAAAACTCGTGGAACTCATTAGTAATTAACCCTATGTCTATTTGTTTTATCATTTTTCATGTTTTTATTGGCAATAATAATTCATCATTAAGAACCGCCAACAAGCTCCCCGACACTTATCCTTTACTCGCCCTCAAGTAAAGTCTAAGCTTCATCATGGAAATCATAAACAAACATATAGGTTATTCCCAAACATTTAGGCTTAATGGAATTATATAAGTGGCTAACATGTCTTCTTGGGTTATTGCAGGAAGGAACAGCTTCTTATATGACATGATACATTTTACATCTCAAGTACTTGGGTTTTCAGAATTTTGCAAAAGAAAAACCAATGCCTTGCTCCTCAAAGAGTTGTCTCTCTGATTCATAATGGTTGGACAACACTCATACTCTCCAAAATAGAACGTTATATGTGGAGCTCTCAAGATACATACCTTAATTCACTTGTGTTGTCATTCCAAGAATTGGATCCAAGTCAGAGACAAATCATGTAATCAAGTCAAGATGTGCAAGTGTATGATATAAGTAGTACTCCTTTATCTTGACCTTTCTTCCCCCCTTTTTTTTCTTTTCTTTTTTGGATATGGGCTATTGCACTTTCTCCCTTTTTTTTCAGCTCTATGCTTCTTAGCATGAGTCTCTTTTTTTAGCACATATAGCCCATACCTTCTTTCCATCTTAATTCTTTGGGAAGAAAGCCATTTTAGGAGTATTTATTCATGAACATAGAACAAAGGCATGTTTTGCTTCACCCTCAGTGTAAGGGTTAAGTTCTCTGTGGTGGAGTGTACGTGATCTTGACTTTAAAAACATGAAGTATCTCTACTAAGGGTCACAAAACTTGGAACAACTCAAAGCTCAAAGGGTATGCACGATATATGTGATTGGTTGTCTCTCAGACCCATGAGGAGCATAGCATGGTTAAAATTTTTTAAAAAACTTTTTCATAAATTCCAAGTACTCAAGTAAGTAAAAGCATCTTTCATATTAAAGCCATATCTCTAAATGCAATAACTTAGATGACATGAGTTCCTATAAGAATGAAGATTTCCACAAGCCAAAAGGTACAGGGAATAAAATATATGTAAGTTTAATATTTTCCATGTGATTTGGAGATGCAAAAAGGGTTAATTTTATTGAAATAAATTCATAATCAGATTCTACAAGTATTCAGCCAGAGTTTAAGATGATTAAACCAGCGTGCAGGAAGAAGCGGAGGCCAGGTGGGACCCAGACCAGGTCGGCCGATCTGGATAGGTCGGGCGACCTGGGGGCGACCTCTCTGGTTCATCCCTTTCGTGTGCTGTTCTGTTGCGTTCTGATATGCTCTGTTTCATGTTGGATCACTCTGTTTCCCGTTGCGAGTCTCTCCCACACTTGTACCTTTTTATTTAAAACAAGTGGAAACAAAAAGACACAATCCTAATACACTAAACATTTTATTTTATTCATAACTCAGAGGCACATTACATGATAAACAAATGAAATCAATGAAACAATTGAATGAAGGGAAAGAGACTAATGTGCCTATCCTAAACCAAAGCCTAGGGTGCCTATGGTGCATTATAGAGATTCTCATCCCCTGCAGCTTTGGCATAGCGCTTAAGCTTCACGACTGTTGATCTACGCAACATATCAAAGTCGTCTTGAAGGTTAATGCGCTCAAGTCGCTCTTCGGCGAACTTCTTCTCCAACTTTGCATAGTCGCGACCGAGTTGATTAATCAACTCTAGCAACTCAGCGTTGGAGGGAGCCTTGGGGCCTTCTCATCATCACTCTCATAATGGCCCCCAGGCCTGCGAATTGGAGGAGGCTTGATGTGCCTCTTGATCTTGCCGGCGGGTGATGATTCCACCGACTCCTCCAACTCCTTCCTCTCCTCAGGTGTGAGGGGAGGGAACAGCCCCTTTCCGTAGCCACCTCCGGGTTTCCTTTCCCTGAAGATCCGGAAACGTTGCTCCGGGGTGCTAGCAGGCGAGTAGATGGACACATCGGACGTATAATGATACGCCACGACGTCCTCCCACTTATTCCTGACCACTTCCTTCAACTTCTCCCCTGGTTGAAGCGTGGGGAGTCCATCCCCCTTGATCGGAGCGGCCGCTGGCGTCTTCTTTGGAGTTAATTGCCCCATCGTTGGCCTTCTGTACGGGCTTGATGCCCGTGCATCACGCCTCTGGGTCCTCCTCGGAAACTGAGACCGCGCCGCCGAGCGAGACCGCGAGGGGCCACCAGGGCCGATCGGCCGACCAAGGCCGTCGGTCGACCCCCTGGTGCACCCTCTCGTGTCTTCCTCTTGTGGGAGGCTGGCCAGTGGGGAGACAACCTCAGCTATGGTCTGCTCCAGGTTGATGGGCACCAGTTGATTGGCCAGAGTGGGCTCTGCTTCCAGATCAAAGGTCGATCGGGATTTGGGGTGGCTCTTTCCGGCCATTGTTGGGGATTTGGAAGGTGTGGCTTGGTGATTTCAGAATGGGGGCGAGAAAGAACTCAGATGAGAGGGAAGAAGAGGATGGGTGAAAATTTAAAGAAAGGCTAACCCTCTTCTCGGATCCATCAGAGGTTGAATCGCTTATCCACCGCAGAACGGCTTCAGAGACGTTAGAGTAGAACGTTGGCAAAAGATTGGGCTGATCGGGCTCAGTGGCACGTCGGCCGACCTGGAGACGTCGGCCGACCTGGCCTTGAGCCTGGTCGCCTTTTCCTTCTTTGCGCACTATGTGACAGGTCCACTAAACCCCAAAATGTGTGCATTCAGGCTCTAGGGGTTAAGGATTTAGCATAAGGTGTAATTATAAATGGGAGTCATCCATGACCAAATTGATCACATCAAATTCCTCATCTACTTTATCAGGTTCAAGGAAAACTTTTAAATGTTGACCATTTACCTTGAAGAGGTTACCTTCATCATCTTGGAGTGTGATTGCCCCCTGCGACAAAGTCTCCACCACAACGAACGGTCCTTCCCATTTGCTCCGAAGTTTTCCATGTCCAAAGAGCTTCACCCTGGAATTAAAGAGTAATACCTTATCCCCAGGGTGGAACTCCTTCACCTTGATCCTCTTGTCGTGCCATCTCTTGGTTCTGTCCTTGTAGATTCTGGCACTGTGGTACGCTTTGTCTCTCCACTCTTCCAGCTCTGATAGTTGCATTCTTCTCATCTGCTGGGCTGCTGGCAAATCCATGTTCCACTTTCTTATGGCCCAGTGCGCCCGATGCTCTAGCTCAACCGGTAGATGGCAAGTCTTGCCGTAAACCAGCTGATATGGGGACATTCCGATTGGCGTTTTGTATGCCGTTCGGTAAGCCCATAGAGCATCTGGTAACTTGCTCTTCCATCCTTTGCCCATTTCTGTCACGGTCTTCTGCAGAATGTTCTTGATCTGCTTGTTTGATGTTTCTGCTTGACCGCTTGTCTGGGGGTGGTACGGCGTAGCTATGTTGTGCTTTGCCCCCAGTTCTGCCAGAAACTTCCGGAAGGTCTTGTCGATGAAATGTGACCCTCCATCACTGATCACCATCCTGGGGGTTCCAAAACGTGGAAAGATGATCTCATGGAACATCTTTCGCGCATGTTTGGAGTCAGCGGCTCGACATGGCATTGCTTCAACCCACTTCGAGACATAGTCCACTGCCACCAGGATGTACTCACTGTCATAGGATTTGACAAAGGGTCCCATGAAATCAATGCCCCACACATCAAACAGCTCAACTTGTAAGTTGTTTGTGAGTGGCATTGCATCACCGGCATTGCTTCAACCCACTTCGAGACATAGTCCACTGCCACCAGGATGTACTCACTGTCATAGGATTTGACAAAGGGTCCCATGAAATCAATGCCCCACACATCAAATAGCTCAACTTGTAAGTTGTTTGTGAGTGGCATTGCATCTCTTGCGGTGATCCCTCCATGTTTCTGGCACTGCTGGCATCATCGAATGAATTCCTTTGTATCCTCATACATTGTGGGCCAGTAGAATCCACTCTGCCAGATCTTCGATCTTGTCCTGAACGCCCCGTAGTGACCTCCATATGGGGCTGCATGGCACTGCTCAAGGATCTTTCTTGCTTCATTTGTTGGTACACATCGCCTGAGCATGCCATCTGAACATACCCTGTACAGGTATGGTTCATCCCATAGATGGAGTCTACTCTCGTAGATCAGCCTTCTCTTGTTCTCCCCTGGCGGTACATATCCTGCAACCATAAAGTTCACAATATTTGCATACCAGGGGTCAGAGGCAGTCACCTTGAGTAGGGTGTCGTCGCGTAGGAAATCATTTATCGGTAGATCCTGCATGTCAGTAAACTGCATACGTGACAAATGATCTGCTACTGAATTCTCTACTCCCTTTTTATCTTTAATTTCTAAATCAAATTCTTGGAGTAAGAGAATCCAGCGGATAAGGCGAGGTTTAGCATCTTTCTTGGTAAGCAAATATTTCAAAGCAGCGTGATCAGTGTAGACAATCACCTTGGCTCCTACCAAGTAAGATCTAAACTTGTCTATAGCAAAAACTACTGCCAAGAGCTCTTTTTCAGTGGTAGCATAGTTAAGTTGAGCTCCTGTCAAAGTTTTACTAGCATACGAGATAGCATGATGGTTCTTATTTTTTGTTTGCCCAAGGACAGCACCAACAGCATAATCACTGGCATCACACATAATCTCAAAAGGTAGCGTCCAGTCAGGGGGTTGAATGACTGGCGCTGAGATGAGAGCGTTCTTTAAAATGGTGAAAGCATGTAAACACTCATCATCAAAATCGAAAGGTACATCCTTGGCTAAAAGGCTAGTGAGGGGCCTGGCTATCTGAGAAAAATCTCTGATAAAACGTCGGTAAAACCCCGCATGGCCTAGGAAGCTACGGATCCCCTTAACATTGGTAGGAGGTGGAAGCTTTTCTATGACTTCAATTTTCGCTCTATCCACCTCTATTCCCCGTTCGGACACCAAGTGTCCCAACACTATTCCCTCTCGGACCATGAAATGGCACTTTTCCCAGTTTAGCACCAGGTCCTTGTCTCGGCATCTTTGTAGTACCTTGTCTAAGTTCTGCAGACAATGGTCGAAAGTCTTTCCATAGACTGAAAAATCATCCATGAAAACTTCCATGATCTCTTCAATCATGTCTGAGAAAATAGACATCATGCACCTTTGGAACGATGCTGGCGCATTGCATAACCCGAATGACATCCTACGATACGCATATGTTCCATAGGGGCAAGTGAAGGTGGTCTTTTCTTGATCATCAGGGTGCATGGGAATTGGTGATAGCCGGAATACCCATCAAGAAAACAAAAGAAGGAGTGGTTCGCGAGTCTCTCCAACATCTCATCGATGAAGGGGAGCGGGAAGTGATCCTTCTTTGTCGCCTTGTTGAGTCGGCGGTAATCAATGCACATCCGCACCCAGTAACGGTACGCTGCGGGATCAGCTCGTTTTTCTCGTTACTTACGACGGTCATGCCTCCCTTCTTGGGTACTACTTGGACAGGGCTGACCCATTCACTATGAGGGACGGGATAGATGATCCCGGCGTGCAGAAGTTTCAGAACTTCCTTCTTCACGACTTCCCTCATCGCATTGTTTAGCCTACGCTGAGGCTCCCTAGAAGGTGTAGAAGCTGGATCTATGGGAATGCGATGGGTACAGAGTGCAGGGCTTACTCCCTTCAAGTCCTTGAGGGAGTACCCGAATGCCGAGCGGTGTTTCTCAAGCACCTTTACGAGTCTATCACTCTCGTCCTGCGATAGATTGTCGCTAATGATGACAGGGACATCCCTGTCCTCATTTAGAAAGACATAGCGAAGGCCGGCGGGCAAGGGTTTTAGTTCTACGTGCGTCTTAGGTAGCTCCTCAGTTTCAAGTGGCTCAGAAGCGTCATCCTCTTCCTCTATAAAGTCGTGAACATTCTCTTCGAGGAATGACTCAAATGGGTCACTAGGTTGTAGGGATTTCACTTCCTCAGCTGGGTTAGGTTCTACCAAAGGTTCAACTATGGAGTTCTTAACCCTAGCTAACGGTATAGTGAGAAGATTCCTTCCTACTTTGGCTAGGAGGTTTCCTTCCGAGGTTACATCCTGTAGAAGGCCCTCGATAGGATGTCCTATAAGGAGGTCGAAATCTGATGTCTCAAAGACATAAAAGTCCAGAGCCATCTCAATCCCGTGGTGAAGGAGGAGAAAATCTCGTACTAGGCCGAGACTCTTGAGAATACGACCTGAGGGTGTTCTAAGAAGTTTTGATGTTGGGGCCAGCTTTCTACGACGTCCAAGGATATACGCGAAAGAACTGGACATGATGTTTGCCCCAACAGTTGGGTTATACAGGATGTCTACGGCTACCTTGCTTACGAAACCTCGAATGATCTGCGAAGGTGAGTCAATCCGAATGACTTCGGAAGAAAACTCAGACTCGTTTGACCATTCCGTGTTTAGGATGGACAAAAGTTCCCTCACGGTTTCGTTCAGAATTTCTTTCTCCATGTAAATGGAGGGGGTCTTTACCGTAGGCTTCTTCTGTATTGAGTAGTTCAAGGTATTCCCAAAATCTTCAAAAAGATCTTCCTCGAACTCAAACGGTAATCCGAGAGGTTGAGTTTCCTCTTCCTCAACGGATGGGGTCTCAGGAGCTGGACTGGGCAAGTCTATGGGTTCTATCTGGGAGTCTTCTTGCTCAGTCTCGGTCGCGTCAGCAGGAGAGTTCTCTCGAATGGCTGCTAGGACTTCTTTTGCTCTGGCCGGGGTTATGTGTAGGAATGAGCCCCCGGCTGCTATGTCTATGTACCGGGCATCTTCACTATTCAACCCAGACCGAAAATGCTGCATGAGCATATAGTCTGGGAAGCCTAGATCCGTTCCGGTTAGACATGAGTCCTGGAATCGGTCCCATGCTTTGGCGATTGTTTCTTTCTCTCGTTGCTGGAAGTTAATGATCTCCTTCCGAAGTGCACAAATCCGGTGAACAGGAAAGTATTCAAGACAAAACTTGTCCCGTAACTTTTCCCATTCACCGTTCGTTAGCCCAACGGTATGGTCATACCACTTCCTTGCTCTCTCTTTGAGAGAGAACAGAAAGAGCTTCCATCTAATCGTCGCCTGTGTCATGCCTGATATAACCAGACACGAGCAAAGCAACTCGAATTCGTGCAAGTGATGGTACGGGTTTTCACCATCACCTCCAGAGAAGGATATGTCCTGGACCATAGCTATGAAGGCAGGGCGAAGTTCATAGCTATCGGTTAAAATAGGATTTGACGAGGGGTGCGGCTCCAATAATTCGCCCTTTGGAGCAGAGAACTCATGAATTTGGGTGGAATTCATGGTTGAAAACAAAAATAAAAGAAGTATAAAATAAACGATATACGGGCAACCTTAAATCTTAGACAACAGCTACCGTTCCCCGGCAACGGCGCCAGAAAGCTTGTTGACACCAGCGGTGGCAAACAGAAAGTCTGCAAGCGCATGGCTGTCGTAGTAGCTTTCACCCGTGAGTAAACCAGGTATCGAATCCACGGGGAACGTAAAGGACTGTCTAATCACTAAAGCTGAACCGGATCGATCGAGTGTATATAAAGGCTGAGTAGAGAGGATAACTTAGCACTAAGGCTGATTATATCGAAGGGAATTCTCCTATGCTTGCTTTGGGCACCGGGGTATCCTAGACCTTGTTGGTATTTCTTATGTCACAGATAAATCCTCAAGCGCACGGATACCGTTGTAGCTTTCACCCGGAAGTATTCAGGGTATCGAATCCATAGGGAACGAGAGGGCATTGTCTAATTACTAAAGTTGACCGGATCGATCGAGTGTATATAAAGGCTGGGTAGAGAGGATAACTTAGCACTAAGGCTAATTATAGTGAAGGGAATTCTCCTAGGTATCCTAGGCCTCTAGGAAATTGCCGACCAACAGCTCTACGCCGTACCCGAACGTGGAGGATTACAAAGGACGGACAGGGCTGTCACCACCTGCCGCCTACCTCTTCTAATCCGTGGGGCTACGAGGCAAACGAGGGCAGATATACACCTAAGCACCACGCTTAAGATAATATCAGCTATCCTAACCTTGGCCAAAGATTAAGATACTTTATGAATAAAGCAACGAACCCACAAGCACAATAGAGAACTCAGCTTTTTTATAACTCAGACTTAAATACTAGTTGAATCCCGGATACTTACTGAGTAGCTCGCATCCGTCGAGGTACAGGTGGAGGGTCGCCGACACGCCGGGACTCCTCCAGACTCTCCCTCACTCTCTCCCTACTTCTACTCTCATTTGAGGAGGGCTTCGCCTTGACTTGATGCTCTAGCTCGATGATGATGTTCAATGACCGGTATGCATCTATTTATAGCTTGTAGAGGCGGTTGGGAGTGGACATGTGGAAGATGAGGACGAACGGACTCAGTCACAGGTCGGCCGATGCGGGGAGGTCGGCCGACGTTGGATGCACTGCCTTGAGTGATGCACGGCGGAGATGGACTCCCGGAGGCGATGGGAACCCGAACCAGAAGGATGAGGCGGTTTGGCCTCCGGACCAGGTCGGGTGACAGGGCTAGATCCATTCCCATCTCTTGGATCCAATCGACATGGAATCAGTGGCTAAGATGGTCCTGGAGTGTGCTTCTTCGCTGTGGTCAAAGATGGGCTCCATTGGGCTCCGGGCCAGGCTCGAATGACCGGGCCAGGTCGGCCGACGGGCCTTTTGTGCCCGATTGGCTTCATCTTTTACCAGCCTCTATCTTGTAGGCCGTGGAGTCTCATCCTAGGTGACGCCACTCCATTTGAGTATGTGTACTTGTGGATGTGGCCCCTTTGTGCTTCTCTTGAGGTCCTTCTCCCATATGGGCTTGACCCAA
>CM014276.1:2962491-2977632 GCA_004135705.1 Alloteropsis semialata | reverse complement strand
TTGAATGCCTGGTATGACCCCGTAGAAAGGTTTCTCCACGGGGGACAAGGACCTTCTTGGGATCCCGAGTTCGTCAAAAGCGTTGACAAATAGGAGGTTGAGGGCGCTTCCACTGTCGATCAGGGTTCGTCCGATCTTGTGGGGCCCGATCTATGGCTTGATGCACAGTGGGAGTAGCGGCCCGTCGTAAAGCGTCTCGGGGTGATCCCTTTGATCGAATGTGATCGGGATTTCTGACCACCTCAAGAGTTGCTTGCAGGGCTCGGTGCTGTTGATCTGCCTCTCGACCATCTTGAGCTGGGACTTGGAGGTTCGGGTTGAACAGCCACCGAAAATTGTCGCGACCTCCAGATCTTCGGGGAGATCTAGCTCATCATCACAATCCATGTAGTTTGCAGCGCGGGGGCTGTGAGCTGCCTGGTCATGTGGAGCCCCCTTCTGCTGGCTCTCCTCCTCCTGCTTCTGCTTCTTGTACACCGTACAGTCCACGAAGTGATGCTTCGTAGATCGGTGAATCGGGCAGTACATCGGGAGGTTGTCTGGTTTGCCTTGGCGCCTGTACGGGGGCTTGTTGTCCACTGCCATGACTTCATCACCCTCGGTCTTGCGCTTCTTGTGTTTGTGTTTATTCTTCTTTTTGCCTTCCCCGGCTGGCCGGCTTTGTTCGGGCTTTCCGTGAACCCGTGCTCGGGCGTCCGCCATCTTGGCGGTTTCTTCCAGGATCCCGTATAGCTCTGCCACTGTCTTCGGGTTCTTCTTGGCAAGTTCCTCCGCCGTTCGCTCGTCTTTGCAACCTTGATTAAAGGCCACAATGACCCGATCATCCACCATATCAGGGATGGTGTTACGGGTGTCGCTGAATCTGCGGATGTAGTCCCGGAGGGATTCTCCAGGCTTCTGCACACAGTTGAGCAGATCTCCCTCATGTCCGGGGCGTTTGTAGGTGCCTTGGAAATTGGCTTCAAACGTCTCCCGAAGATGAGTCCATGACTTGATGCTGGCTTCGGGCAGGTTCATGAGCCATGTTCGGGCTGATCCCTGCAGAGCAGTCGGCAAGTAGTTGGCTTTGACGTAGTCGTCTCCCCCGGTGGCGTCGATGATCGTGGAATAGATCTGGATCCACTCGCGGGGGTTGGTCGTCCCGTCATACTTCTCAATGCTAGTAGGACGGAATTTTTCGGGCCACCTGACCTTGCGCAGGGCTGGGGAGTACGCAAGGCATCCCCCCATGCCTGGTCGGGAGTCACGTGGCGGCGAATCTGCATGGGACCGATAGTAGCCCTCACGTGCTCGGTAATCTCGATTGTAGTTGAGAGTTTCCCGAGCGTCGCGAGCGCGACGATTGCGTTCGAGCTGTGGTCTCATGTCACGCCCCTCGTGTGGGCGATAGTATGGTCGTCCGTTAACAGATCGGGACCGAACCGGCTGTGGTTCACGTGGTCTGTTTGACGGAGCCGGCGGTGCGGCAGCGGCGGCCTCGATATGCTCCTTGGCTTTGTCCGCTGCTTCCCGAGCCCTCTTGGCTATGGTGGCCATCGGAGTCCCTTCGGCCATTGCTTCCATGGTCTCCAAGAGGGTTCGGATCTGTAGATTGTCCTGTTCGACGGCCCGGAAATCGTTGTTGAGATCTCGGGGAGCCAACGAGGACGCAACATGCTGTGTACGGGTTCTAGCCGTTTGAAGTGTCGGTGCGCTGTCCAAACGTGGAGGAGGCACGGGTCGACGCGAGCTAGATGACTCGGCGGCAGCCCCCGTCCCGTTCGCGTTCAGCACATGGATGCGGCGGTCTTCAGGTTGTTCTGACCCATTGCTAGATCCACTGTAGTCGAGATCCAACTGCGCAGTGCGATCTGCAATGTCTTCAGGGGTTGGCTCCGTGAAGGTGGCGAAAACTTCCCGACCGGCGCATGCGAGATCGGGATCATGGATCCCTGTCAGCTTGAGCTCGTAGTCGCCTTGGTGCTCGAACACAAGATCTCCGAAGCGGATCTCCCGTGCAGGCACTAGATGGCGGTGAGCGTAGAGATCGGAAGCGGAAGCAGAACTCCTGATCGCTTCCGACTTGACGGAACTGGGCATGTAGGGCATCGAGAAACTCGACGCATCGGCGATCCAGACTCCGTTGATGATCGTCATGATCTTTCTTCACGCGAGGGCCCCTACCTGGCGCGCCTCTGTCGAGGTTATATTCGGCAGATATTTGGTTCCTAGGGCACCCTGCTTCCTGCAAAGAACGATCATAATAGACGAATAGAAATAAACAGAGACAAGGGATTTTTATACTGGTTCGGGCCCTCGAGATCGAGTAATAACCCTACGTCCAGTTGCTGCTTGTATTATTTCGTCGAGTACAGAGAGTACAATATGGTGTATAGAGTATTGAGTGTTGGATTGTGGAATACAAACTTGGATGTGGGATACCCTCTACGGACAGGACCCCCGCTATTTATATCCAGGGAGACGTGCCTTACAAGACAAAACAGACCTAAACCTAGTAGGACTCTAACTATCTTCGGGCTTCCCTCCTGCGATCTGGTCGTCGTGTCTTGTTCGGAGTCTTGGTAGCTTGGAGTCGGTAGTCGGTAATCCTCGTGATCGGGTACCCTGGTATTATGGCCTCAACATGAACTATAAGTAACGGGCTTCTAGAAGTGCCCGTTACATGCTTGCGTTACCCATCACCCAGTGGTCTCTTTCTGGGCCCACATGGTCAGATATTGTAACGGGCTTATGTAGTGGCCCGTTACAAGTGTCTGTTTTAGTAACGGGCGCTTGGTAGTGCTCGTTACTTTTATTGATGTAGGTAACGGTCTATTGTTGTTGCCCGTTACAAGTAGGCGTTACCCATCTCCCATCTGTTCCTAATTTGTAATCGGCGTTGTTTAATGCCCGTTACCTTTACTTGTACCACCCCCACAAGCTCCAGCCACTTTTCTGGCTGCATCCTGGAACCAGCCAGGATTTGGCAGCCACCACACATCACAAACACAGCCACCAGTCAATTCACATCACAAACACAGCCACCAGTCAATTCACATCACAAACACAGATTGATATACATATCACATATATGCACATCACATATATACACTATTACACATCAAGATTATGAATCAAGTTTCCAAGTATCTCATCATACAGATGGAAGCTGAATCAAGTTTCCAAGTTTTCTCATCATTCATCATACACATGCAACAAGTATCAAGTTTATGAACTCACACGGCAGCTGCTGGACCATTATGGAAGCGGCCCCTTGGGTCGATGATCTCCTCAAGAATGAACTCGCACAGCATCCCCTAGAGCATCCTTAGTGCTCCTTGATCTACCACTGCGATGGGAACTTTGTAATCCTGCATAATACAATTATTATAAGAATACAAGTAAAAATCAGTTTCTAAAATCAAATGGAGACTGAGCAGAGACAAGGCTGAGCAGGTATACTTACAGAAGCCTTTTTCATGATGCTTATGTCAGAGAGTAGGTCCAACATGTTCATTGCAACATAGAATCCACACAGTAAGCTCCCCGATGGCTGCTGAGCGCACTGCATGAAGGGTACCAAAATGACACAAGTTGAGGCAGTACAAAATATGTATGAAGAGATCCAAAAAAAAAGTCTCGTTCGTACTAGGAAATCTGTCTTGTGCACCAGTTTAGGTTTGCTTTTTGACTTTGTTTTCACATTCTTAATGTGCTCTGAAAAGGCCCTGCATGATCAGCAATATTGATTAGAAACATTAAGAGATGGAATTTTTGTAACAAAACTTTCTTACCAGTTCACAACTTGTACGACGTCCCTGAACTTTCGCTTTGGCCAACTTTTAGCAGAATCTAAGTACCAAACAACATTCCACCTCATTGCAATGACCACTAGTACCCAGTGGCCACCGGTGTTGAAGGCACCCACCACGAAGTCGTGCTTCATAGCCTTTCTAATTGTGTTTGTTACATGTTTGGATTGGAATTGAATCATTGTGGCCGAGAATATCTGTGGGTCCAAAAACCCAACACTGCACTTCATATCCTCTGCCTGCTTCATCATTATCCTACAAATTAACTAATTGTTAGCATGAACTTTGTGGTAAAAATTATATAATATATATTTTAGTGTGAAGGAACTTACAATGTCCAGCACCTCAACAAACTAACATCCAGGCCGTCCAGGTTGAAAAGGTCATACAAGTCATTGAATCCAATTGTGAAGTCTAATTCACCATCACTGTCAAAGTATGATGCAGCCAACTTTGCCAGAATGCCATCAGCACCTTTCGCACTTTGTTCCATGACATACTTATGCAAAGCTTCACAACTTGGCCCAGCAGCCTTTAAAGCCTCTTCTGACAACATAGGCTCACCAGGCTTGTATTTTATGTTCTGTGTAGTCCAAACACTGGCAACCTTCTGCTGTGGCTGCTGCTGCTGAGGCGTAGGTTGGGGGCCAAGTTGCTGCTGCTGCTGCTGCTGTGGCTCCTGCTGCTGAGGTGGAGTTTTGCTTATTAGCTCTTGCTGCTGTTGCTGCTGCTGAAGCTGCTGCTGAGGCGGAGTTTTGCTGATGAGCTTCTGCTGCTGCTGCTGCTGTGGCTGCTTCTGCTGCTGCTGTTGTGGCTGTTGTTGTGGAGTCTGGCTCTGCTGCTTCTGCTGAGGCTGATGTGCTATCAAGGCATTTTCAGGCAGCTGGCTCTCTTGGTCATTGGCTGCCTTCAGTAACTGAGCTGCTGCTGCTGCTCCATCTGAAGCTGTACCAGCTGATGTGGCTGCAGATGTGGGAGCTCTCGACCTAGGTGGTATAAGGATTCTCATCCTTGGCCACTGTATGCGTTGCATGAGAGAATCACCTAGGGTTGTGAGCTCATCCCCTACTGGGATTGGCAGATTGATGTGCCTCGCATTGGCCCACACATAAGTAGGTTGCACCACAGCATACCCATACTCTACCGGTACTGTATGGCAAGTCTTCTGATCTGGATAGACAGTGGCTAATGCGAGCTCCATGTTATACCCGCTGCCATCCAAAAGACTGCACTTTGTGGGCTCTGTCAGCAGATCAATTGTGTCCGGCTCAAGTGATGGAGACACACTGCTGTCATCCTCATTTTCATTTGCTGCTTCTTCCTCGCAGCTACTCTTGTGTACTGCCTGGGGGTTACACAGACCATCCGGTATGTGCACACCTGCAACTCTTAGCAACTCCACAACTCTAGTGATTGCTTCACCAACTATCTCTTCCTTGTCCGCATCAGACCTCCTCTTCATCTTCTTCCTGTACATTCCAGCATACTCTTCGCCAAATCCTATACCCTAGCCTTGTGAACTCGACACACCTCGAACTCGACCTCGATGCTCTGGATTCTCAAGAGCCGCACTCAGAACATCATGCTCCCTAACCCCAGTGAAAGAACCATCGCTAACTTTAGCTGCATATCTTTTCACCTTATCTGCTACCTCCGCCACCAGAGGGGAACTGAATGTTATGTTCCCGCTGGTATCGGTGGTCTTCTGTGACCTTGCCCGCAGATATGGCCTCGAACGGCCAGGAAATTGATTCCAAGGGTTCTCTTTTCCTTCTGCAGCTAGCTTTGCATCCTCCTCCTCCCAATATTTCCTTTTACGAGCATAACCTTTTCTGCCCATCTTGTGCGGCTTAGTGTGCTTTGCTCTCTTATCTTTCATCTCCTGGCTCGTCTGCTCAAAAAATTCAGAATTGGTAGTCTCCACAAACCTCTCCCAGTCTTGTGGCTTCAAAAAGGGATGCTTCTCAAAGGGAAGCATGTCTTGCCTCACATAATCTGCTCTTAAATGAGACTTGAATCTTCTGTGCAAACTTCCAATCTCTTTCAAACCTGCCTTAATTGCCTTCTCTTGCTCAGCTGTGGACAGATTGGGTGGGTACTCTAGCTTTTCCTCTAAAACAGTGAACAGGCCAATCTTATCCTCCATTGGGAATTTCTCAAGCTTGATGTTGATTGACACCCTCTCCCGAGCAATTAGGCCACTGACCAATACAAATCTATCCCTCGCAGCATCTGGGACAGGCCAACCTTGGTCATCAAGTCCAGTTGCAGTCACCCTGTCGTCTGGCCATCTGGTTTGTGTCCTTGACCTGCGGGCTCGAGTACTACTCCCAGCAGTTTGTGATGAGTGAGCCTGTGTAGCAGGTTCACTGTTGGCATGAGCCTGTGTAGCAGGTTCACTGTTGGCATGAGCCTGTGTAGCAGGTTCACAGTTGGCATGTGCATCAGGTGCACTGTTGTCACTAGAGGAGCTCCTTGATGAGTGAGACATGTAGCTCCTTGTAGGCTGCATAAATTCAGAGATCCTAAATTAAAACATCCTAGAAAGTGATGCTACTGCACAGCTAGCACTAAATTGATATGCAAACAAAATTAAGTTTATCTAGCCTGATGATAGAGTGAACCATGTAGTGCCACCACGCCGGGAGTTACAGGGCACAAGCGATACGGAATAAAGCCGCCCATGCCACATGCCACTCTGGTGGATTTTAGTTGGCAATGCTTACACAGTTCAAGCGATCATTAGGTTGGTAAACTAGAACAGATTGAAGCATATTCCTAGTTTAAAACTTCCTAGACAGTAAATTGATAAGCACCAGATAGAGGCTTAATAGCTAAAACTAATGGAAACTGAAACTACTAGCTACTTGCAAACAAGCTACTATTAAAATTGCAATCATGACTTCATTAAACTTAAACTGCTGCTCTGCTCACCTCAGAAATGAAGCTCTGATCTGAACCTGCACTTGGCCATTGGATAAATTCAGAGAGATCCTAAATTAAAACATCCTAGACAGTGATGCTACTAGCACTAAATTGATATGCAAACAAAATTAAGTCTATCCAGCCTGATGATAGAGTGAACCATGTAGTGCCACCACGCCGGGAGTTACAGGGCACAAGCGATACGGAATAAAGCCGCCCATGCCACATGCCACTCTGGTGGATTTTAGTTGGCAATGCTTACACAGTTCAAGCGATCATTAGGCTGGTAAACTAGAACAGATTGAAGCATATTCCTAATTTAAAACTTCCTAGACAGTAAATTGATAAGCACTAGATAGAGGCTTAATAGCTAAAACTAATGGAAACTGAAACTACTAGCTACTTGCAAACAAGCTACTATAAAGATTGCAATCATGACTTCATTAAACTTAAACTGCTGCTCTGCTCACCTCAGAAATGAAGCTCTGATCTGAACCTGCACTTGGCCATTGGATAAATTCAGAGAGATCCTAAATTAAAACATCCTAGACAGTGATGCTACTGCACAGCTAGCACTAAATTGATATGCAAACAAAATTAAGTCTATCCAACCTGATGACAGAGTGAACCATGTAGTGCCACCACGCCGGGAGTTACAGGGCACAAGCGATACGGAATAAAGCCGCCCATGCCACATGCCACTCTGGTGGATTTTAGTTGGCAATGCTTACACAGTTCAAGCGATCATTAGGCTGGTAAACTAGAACAGATTGAAGCATATTCCTAATTTAAAACTTCCTAGACAGTAAATTGATAAGCACCAGATAGAGGCTTAATAGCTAAAACTAATGGAAACTGAAACTACTAGCTACTTGCAAACAAGCTACTATAAAGATTTCTAAACTTAACCACTAAAGTTCACTAAAACAAGTCATAAAATTGAACTTAACCTCTTGTAAAAGGTAAACAAAATTAAGATCAATATATTTCTAAAGTTGTCATTAGGCATAGCTACTCTGCAGATCAATACCAATCAAACCCTAGGAACTGAGCAAATCCTAGGATCTAAGAGCAATCAATCCCTAGGAACAAGCAAATCCTAGGACCTAGGAACAATCAAACCCCAGGAACAAGCAAATCCTAGCAATGCTTACACGGGAGCAGGGAGAAATAGATCCAAACTATCAGCAGAGCCAACCCTAGGAGGAACAGGATGGTCGCGGCGATGGGGAGGAGACCCTTGGAGCAGAGCCATACCTCTTGGAAGGACCTCCCTCTTGGAATCGGCGATGGGGAGACCAGCGGCGGTGTAGAGGATGGTGGCCTCCCTCTTCTGCGTCTTCCCCCTCTTCTCCTCCCTCTTCTCCCCCTTCCCCCTTCCACCAAGCGCGCGGAGGAATAGATCCGACGACGATGGCGAGTTAGGGGAGACCGGCGGCGGTGTAGAGGATGGTGGCCTCCCTCTTCTGCTTCTCCTCCCTCTTCTCCCCCTTCCACCAAGCGCGCGGAGGAATAGATCCGACGACGATGGCGAGTTAGGGGAGACGACGGCGGTGGTGCAGCGGGGAGACGACGGCGGTGGTGCGGCGGGGAGGGGCAGCAGTGGTGCGGTGGGGAGGGGCAGCAGTGGTGGGGAGACCCCGGCGGCGGCGGCGGCGGGCGGAGGCGGCTAGGGTTTGGTGGGAGAGAGCGGAGGCGGCTAGAGGAGAATGACGACGCGGCTCGGGTTGTGGTGAGGTTATACTGCGTTAAAAAAAAGGGGGAAATGAAGTTCTATAGGTAACGGGCGTTCCTAAAAGCCCGTTACGTATATGAGTTAAAAAAGCAAAAAATGAATTAATACAAAAATGGGGTGGAGGGCAGCCTTCGAACCGCGGCCGCCGAGCCCAACACACAACAGACATACCACTACACTACTCAAGTAAGTTCGGTATGATCATCATAGAAATTTACTTATACTATTAACTTTTTTTTGTTTTCACGACTATAAGTTTCAAGCAACTGCCCCATCGTCTCCCTCCTTCCCTCTCGACTCAGCAACTGCCCCATCGTCTTCCCGCCCTCGACTGCTCCGGCGGCGCCCTCCTCTCTTCATCGACAGCTCCGCGACTGCGGCGGCGATGAGGCCATCCAGGCAATCTCTCCGAGCGCGGGTGCAAGCCCGAGATCCGGCGACCAGACGTTTCGCCTCCGGTCCTCCCAAGGCGCCGGCGGCGGCGACCGGTCGTTTCACCTCCTCCTCGTCAAGCGGCGGCGGCGGCGGCCGCTCTCCACCTCCTCCTCGTCACTCGTCAAGCGGCGTCCGCATCGCCGATGACGAGGGGCCCTCGAGTTTCATCAACAGGAAGGGGAAGGGGAAGGCGGTGCCGGCGGCCAAGGGGAAGGAGAAGGAGATGGCGGCCAAGGGGAAGGAGAAGGTGGTGGCGGCCAAGGTGAAGGAGGAGGAGGAGATGCCTCCGGTGAAGGAGAAGAAGAAGATGAAGTCTCTGGTGAGGGTTTTTTCATTGCATTTTCAGTTTACTGCTCATGAGGGTTTTTTCAGTTATGAATTTATGAATTTGTGTTATGAATTGGAGATGAATTAGTGTTCATTAGTATGCATTAGGGTTTAAATTGCATTTTCAGCATACTGCTGATGATGGTTTTTTCATTGCATTTTCAGTTTACTGCTGACATTGTGAACTTGTGAATGTGTTGATCAATGTGACATTGTGAATGTGTTGTTATATTCTGTGACATTGTGAACTTGAGTTGATCATTTAAATTCAGTTTCATTTAAATTCAGTTTCATTTAAATTCAGTTTCATTTAAATCCAGTTTGTTTTGACTGAAACTGTGTTGATCAGTTCCATTTAAATTCAGTTTTTGTACTGATCAATATTTCAACTCCACTCTTGCAGCGTCGCATGAGTTTCTGGGATTTGCACAACGAGATGGCAGCTTCCCAGATAAGGATCAGCGAGCTTACTGCTGAGCTTGCTGAGGAAAAGGAAAGGAAGAAGCAGATTGTGCTCACACTGATACAGGCGGCCAGCAATGCCACTACAAGGAAGTTGTTGTAGGTCAAAACTAATTTAGTGAAAACAGTATTAGGATCAGACCAGCATCAGCAAGGAAATTGTTTTGTCCAAGAATGTTCTTGTGTTGTTATGTCCAAGAATGTTCTTGTGTTGCTGGTGTTGTAATCAAGTACAATGTCATATATATATGTCCTGTGTCTTATATATGTCTATATTTATGTTCTGTGTATATTTCAGTGTTCTGTGTATAAATGTCATGTGTCATGTATTTATGTTCTTGTGTTGTTTTGTCCAAGAATGTTCTGTTTTGTTCATGTGTTGTGCTGATGATGGCATGCCAGGTTCTATAATGTTGTCTGTCATCCTTATTCGTAACGAGCGCTCTATAAATGCCCGTTACTGATATGTGATTAGTAACGGGTGTTGACTAAACGCCCGTTACTGATATGAACCAGTTTTTAGCCAGCCCTCTGACTGCATCCTGGAACCAGCCAGGATTCAACAATGAGGCTCAAATTTCATCACACCTTTCAAATTCAACAATAAGGCTCAGATTTGATAAAACACATACAAATTCAACAATGAGGCTCAAATTTCATCACACCTTTCAAATTCAACAATAAGGCTCAGAATTGATAAAACACATACAAATTCAACAATGAGGCTCAAATTTCATCACACCTTTCAAATTCAACAATAAGGCTCAGATTTCATCAATACACATACAAATTCAACAATGAGGCTCAAATTTCATCACACCTTTCAAATTCAACAATAAGGCTCAGATTTCATCAATACACATACAAATTCAACAATAAGGCTCAAATTTCATCAATACACATATCAAAGTTGCTTTTTCCTTGCTTTTTGGACATGGATTGTTTCTCGATGGTCGGTTCTCAAGTATGGTGTTTTATCATTCGCCGAGAGTCGGGGCATGTATGAAGTGTCAAAGGATGGAATTTCGTCAAACTGGTTGTACTCTTCCTCCTCAACAACATTTTGAACCCCAACAATCTTTTTTCCAGGCATAACCACATACCAGTTCTTCTTTGCAAGGTCGGGTACATAGAACACTTGTTGAACATCTTTGGCGAAGACAAACGGTTCATCTTTGTAACCAAAGACCCGTAGATCAACACTAACAAATCCATATTTGTCCTTGGTCACGCCTTTCTTCCCATTGACCCATCGACACCGAAACAAGGCTACCTTGAATCCTACATAGTCAAGCTCCCAAATCTCCTCTATTTGCCCAAAATATGTGTCAGACTCTTCTTCGTTGTCGATGGCCTCTACACGCACACCACTGTTTTGATAGATGCTCTTGGCATCTTGGGCCATGGTGTAGAACGTGCATCCATTGATATCATATGCTTGGTATGTTGTAATAGTGAACAATGGCCCTGCTGCTAGTTTTCTTATCAGATTATCGGTTATAGCAGTGATGGCATTCTGGACATAATCTCGGAGCCAAGTGTTAAAGTCTTGCATGTGCTTCTTTGAAACCCAAGGCTCATTACGGTTAGGATTCCCTTCACGTAGCTGTCGCATGTGCTCATTGACATACGGTGTAACTACGTTGGTCTGTTGTAGCACGGTGAAATGAGCCTTGTTGAAGGAATCTTGATCTGGAGTGATTGACTTTTTGCCCAAGGTCCCAACACCTGCAAGCCTACCTTCATGCCTTGAATGAGGAACACCAATGGGGTTTTGGGGGTCCATATAACCCATGGCCCACTCCACTGCTTCGATGGTACCATAGCCACGAACCATGGCTCCCTCCGGAAATGACCGATTATGTACCAATGATTTGAGGAAGCCATAGAACCTCTCATATGGAAACATTTGATGAAGGTAAGATGGGCCAAGGTAGAAGATCTCCTTTCGCAAGATGTGCTGTTAGATGGACCATGAGATCAAAGAATGAGGGTGGGAAAGTAGCTTCAAGCATGCATAGGGTCTTGAAATGCCTTCTCTCTATCTTCAACAGTGCATCCTCATCAATCACCTTCTGTTCTATTGCATTGAAGAAAAAGCACAAGCTCATCACAGCCTCGCGAACCTGTACTGTCTTGATACCTCTAAGTGCAACGGGAAGAAGAGCTGTCATCAACACATGGCAATCATGAGATTTCATCAATTGGAAATTCATTTTCATGTCCTTCACCGACACTAGCCTTTTGAAGTTTGATGAGTAGCCTGAAGGTACTTTCAAACCATGCAAAAACTCACAGAATTCATGTCGCTCCATCTTTGACAATGTGGTTGCTGCTACGGGGAGGTCCGTCCCCGTGTCTGTTTCCTGTGCATAGAGCTCCGGCCTAATGCCCATATCTTTAAGATCCTCTCTTGCATTTTCATGATCTTTTCCTTTCCCCCTCTGTTGTAACAAAGTTCCACACAAGCTCACACACACATTCTTCTTGACATGCATGTTGTCAATCGAATGACGCACATCCAACACCTCCCAATACTCTAGCTCCCATAGTATTGATTTCTTGTTCCATATCCCTTGCCCATCTTCTTCTTCACCATCTCTCTTCTTTCTTTTGCCAAGGATGGTCTTTTTTGGTAACTCCTCGATAGTTTTGATGCCTTGGACTTGCAAGTGGACTTCCATTCCGGACACATGCGGAGGCACCATTCGTTTTTCCTTTTGCCCATCAAACTGACAATCCATGTCCCGGTATGGATGTTTCTTGGGGAGCAAACGACGGTGCCCCATAATTACGAATTTCTTTGAGTTCTTAGCCACAATGAGCATGTTTCATCTAAGCATTGGGGGCAAGCTGCACCTTTTCTTTTACTCTGCCCAGAGAGGTTGCGATGAGCCGGGTTGTCATTGATGGTGGTGAACAACATGGCGTGCAATGTAAACTCCTCACGCTGGAACTCACCCCAAACCTCCTTCACACCAGGCTTCCAAAGTGTCTTCAAGTCATCAACCAATGGCCTCAAGTACACATCAATATGGTCACCGGGTTGCTTTGGCCCAGAAACCAAGATTGACAACATCAGGTATTTCCGTTTCTTCCATAGCCATGGTGGAAGGTTCAACACTGACAGTACGATAGGCCACGTGCTATGCGTTGAACTCTGGTTACCGAATGGGTTGACGCCGTCTGTGCTCATAGCAAACCGAATGTTCCTGCAATCTTCGGCAAACCAATCATAGTGGGAATCAATGTTACCCCATTGTGTTGCATCTGCGGGGTGCCTAAGCTTGCCATCGGCCTTCTTTCGCCCTTCCCTATGCCAACGCAAGAGTTGGGCCTCCTTTCGTGTCGCAAACATGCGTTTCAAGCGGGAAATGACGGGGAAATACCATGCCACCCTCACAGGACCCCCTCTGTTACTACCCTTCTTCTTGCCTCTGATCTTCACGGGCTCGTTCCCGTCATCGGCATTATCTCCGCCATCTTTTTTCCTCTTGTACCGACTGAACCCACACTTTGGGCAATTGTCAAGGTCCTCATATTCTCCACGGAACAACACACAACTGTTGATACATGCATGTATTTTTTCAACCTCCAAACCCAAAGGACAGATTATCTTCTTTGCCTCGTAGACAGACTTGGCCACTCGGTTTCCGTCTGGTAGCATGTCGTTTAGCAGATCCAATAAATGTTTGAAACTTTTGTCGGTCCAACCATGAGCTGCCTTAAGCTACAGAAGTTTGAGATCACCAGAAAGGCGAGAGTACTTCCGACAACCAGGATAGAGGGGTATCTTTGAATCTTCCATGAACTGTTTCAGCTTTGCTAATTCAGAAGTTGTGTACACACCTTGATACTCAACATCCCTCACCATCTGATCAACATTGTTCACACGAGGCCGTATGCTCCGCCGTGTGCAATTTCCCCATCGGCGGATCATACGCCGTGTGCTTTTTCCAACGGTCGGATTCCTTTTCCAACGGCTCTCTGCACACGCCGTATGCTTACCAACTTGTACGCCGATGGCCGTTGTTGGGGGATTGGCCTATCCAGGAAACGCCTTCACCCGTGATTTGTTTGTAAGCCTAAGGCATTTGCCTTCGCCACCGGCAGCTAAAAGGCTATTGCCTTCGCCGGGTCATCAGACACCGAAAGGCGATCCGTTGCTCTCGGCGTTAATGAACATATTGAACCTGATGCGAAGGCATTATGGGGTCTCCCATTGCCTTCGCTACCCCGACTCGCTTTTATGAGGATGCGAAGGTAATTCTCAAATATTGTGTACACTTGGTTCATCTTGTTGTACAGGCTCAAGGCAGGTTCGGGTGATGGCGCGGCGGTCCATTCTCCTCTGAGCAGGAGAAGGCGCCGCTGCGACCGAATAGGCGCCTGGTGGTGAAGGCGACAAGGATGCACCGGGTGGTGAAGGCGACAAATGTCCCTGGAGGCACGATGAAGGCAGCGTGGACCAGGTCCAAACCGAGTCAAAGACGGAGTTGCTGGTCTACGCATTCACACTAGGACATATGAATGTACTCTAATGCCCCTGGAAAGTCTAAGTTGTTTAGTCTAGAGGATGATGCCTGATTTCCAGGGGTATAAGGGGATGTAAAAAGTGCCTCTTGACCTCCCTATAAAAGGGGACCTCCCACCAACGTGTAAAGGGCTGATTCCCGAGAACACTGTTGATAAGTAATTTATTGTTGCTTGTCTTTGCTCTCTGTCTTGGCTATTGTCTGGGCTTAGTGGCGTCGGCACTAACCCAACAGCCGTCGTATCATACGCCGTGCCTTTTCCTCCACCTTCACTTGACATCGCCCCTGTGTAATATATACGCCGATTGTCCGCCGGGGGTCGGCGTATAGTACGCCGTGTAGATTCTTGCAGTCCCTGACTTGAGCTTGATCAGGTCTTGAACGCCGTATGATCCGCCCTTTATCAGCACAGTGACACTGGATCATACGCCGTAGCCTTTCTTCAGGATTCTCTGAACGCCGTATGCATTGAACTTGTACGCCATTCATCGCCAGATCATACGCCATGTGGAATATTCTTGTTCTGCTTGATCAGCTTCCACACGCCGTATGTTTCTTGTTTGTACGCCGTGCATCGGTGTTTAATACTGTAACATCCCGGAAAATGAAAAACTTTAAATCATGGCTTAACAAATTTTCAAAATCTTTATCGATGAGTTTCCGAATTCAAGTCTATCTAAATCCTTCCCGTCATTCCAAATTCCAAATCTCAATCTTCCGAAAAATCCTTCCGACCTTTTTCGAATTCAAACCTCCCGTCCTTTCCGCCGCTTACTTTTTTGTCCCATTCCGCATGTCGCGTTCCGACCCGCCCGACCGAACCCGCGGTCGCCGCCGCGAAGTCCGGCCGATCTCTCTCTCTCTCTTCTTCCTTCCTCTCTTTTCCTTTTTCTCCTTTCTTTTTCCTTTTCTCTTTTTCTCTTTTCTTTTC
>CM014276.1:2892664-2945374 GCA_004135705.1 Alloteropsis semialata | reverse complement strand
GTTTCAACTCACCATGCCTGAGCCCAGGGCCAACCATGGAAATATGGGGAAAGGGTCTCCCCTGCCACCATGCATGGAAAGCACACCGTGCTTCATGCCAGTTTTTCATGTATGGCTGCAGGTGCATGGCCGCGTGCTGAAAAAAGCACATATGTAAATAGGAAACCACTAGCTTAAAAAATCATTGGGTATTCTTCTAGTATCAGTTCTTAACCCAACATATTAGCAATTTTAACAAGATATTCATTTAATATTTTTTGCAATGTTATTGATATTTCGTGAACATGTAGATTTCTATGTAGCTGTCTTGATCCCTTCCTTTCATTATCCGCCACTTTGTGCAGGACATGTAGCCATGTAGGCAAATGATGCATAGTACTCACTATAGCCGGCCATAGACAGCAGCACCACATGCTTGCACAGCTCATGCACAAATATCCAAGAACAATGTTTCTGGATATAGTCCACTATTTGAAGTCCGTTCTCATTGTCTCATCATCACGTACGGAGGTACAAATGCTCATCAAATCGATCTCAAATTTTCTCCCGCTCTGAGATTAATTACCTTTCTTCTCTGGCCAACAAATTAAAGGTCTTTAAGCTGGGGGTCGCTGGATCTAGCTGGACGATTTCAATTCAAGGTAATTAAAAAGAGCACAATCATTTAATATTCTCTTGGAGTATTTTTAAACCAATTCCTTTTTTTCCAACAAATTATATTCTGCTTTGGATCCGTATGAATGCATGCAGTTTTGGCCAAATGAGAGAGGGCAATTTAGAATGAATTGAAAAAATTCTAATTCTAGAGAAACTGGTGATTTTCAAGTAAGAACAATCCAAAACTGAATTTTCCTATGTTCACGTGAGTCCTAGCATTGGGTATGTACATCGCTGCTGAAGGAATTTAACATCTCTCCCCTGTGGCTACTAATTATATCTGGAATATATAGCCAATATTTAACAAGTTTGTTGCATGCTTCCTTCTATAGTTCTATATATGTTGCAACAGATATCAGAGAAACCAAATTAAGAATTGTTAAAGTTCGCTGTTTTCTGCTTCCATTAGTCTTTAGGCATGAGGTAGTGCGTTGAAATAGACTAACAATTTGACCATGGGGGTGTTTAAATCCGGTGAAAAACTGCGAAATTTACTATAGCAATTTTAAACCAAAGATTAAAAGGACTAAACATGATCTAATTATAAAACTAATTACATGAATGGACAGAAAATCATGAGACGAATCTATTAAACCTAATTAATTCATCATTAGAGATTGTTTAACTGTAGCACGACATTGTCTAATCATGACCTAATTAGGCTTAATAGATTCAATTTCACCGGAGGTTATAGAATGAGTTTTGTCAGTTATCTACATTTAATACACTAAACAGGCCCATACCACTCTCAAGTGCTTCGTGTGTCCTCTGAAGTGGTAGCAAAGTTGATTCATTCCAACGCTCAGCAGTTCAGCATCTGAATGCATCGTTCCATTCCCAACACTCAATCAGATTTGTCGCCTTCTCTAGAATCAGCAAATTCCTGGACCGATTTACCCACCATGCTACTGCCAGAAATTTCAGTGTAATATGACAGTATTTTCAATCAGTACTAAGTTCAAGATTCAATTTATTCAAGACTCATGACCAACTCCAAACTAAATAAATATACATTGGATAGTGTTTGCATTACTGATTCTGACAGACCACAGAATGAGTAATGTGTATAGCGTGATCAATAACCAACCAAAAGGACACGATAGAACAGAGAAACAATCACAGAGGTGTTCCATAACATTTGGTTCAGACAACAGATGAACTCTTTATATTGTTCTTTTCCATCATGCCATGACACACACTGCGCGACCCAAGATGCGACATGCAAGACCATGGACAAGGACTCTCGGGACAACTAGACATGACATCGTTCTAGTGGACTACATGTAGTTGAACACTCGACACCGGTACATTGGACTGGACACGCAGTATGATCGAGGACACTGGACACACCAACTCAAGATTCACCATCAGCATCGCCCTCCTTCAGTCGACCTCCTCCATCTTGCTCTCCTCAGCGGCATCCTCGTCGAGCGCGGGCATGTCTGCGTCGTCATCCGCGGCGGCGTCCTCGTCTATGTTGAGCCCGAGCTTGAGCATCCTATGGATCCTGGCCGCGAACGTGTTGGGGTCGTCGAGGCTGAATCCCGAGGTGAGCAGCGCCGTCTCGAAGAGCAGCAGGACGAGGTCCTTGACGGACTTGTCGTTCCTGTCGGCCTCGGCGCGCTTGCGGAGCTCCTCCATGATGCCGTTGTCCGGGTTGATCTCCATGGTCTTCTTGGAGGACATGTAGGCGCCCATGCTGCTGTCGCGCAGCGCCTGCGCCTTCATGATTCGCTCCATGTTGGCCGTCCAGCCGTACTCGCCGGTGACTAGGCAGCACGGCGAGTCAACGATGCGGTCCGACACCACCACCTTCTCGACACGGTCGCCGAGGATGTCCTTGATGACCTTGCACAAGTCCTCGAATTGCTTCTTGCGCTCCTCCCGGCGCTTCTTGGCCTCCTCGTCGTCGTCGTCGAGCTTGAGGCCCTCCTTGGTGGCTGACACCAGCTTCTTGCCGTCGTACTCCTTGAGCTGGCCCACGGCGTACTCGTCGATGGCGTCCACCATGAAGAGCACCTCGTAGCCCTTCTTCTTGAGGCGCTCGAGGAAGGGCGAGTTCTCGACGGCCTTCCTGCTCTCGCCGGTGATGTAGTAGATGTCCTTCTGCCCCTCCTTCATGCGCGTGACGTAGTCCTTAAGCGACGTCATCTCGTCGCCGCTCTTGGTGGAGTGGAAACGGAGGAGGTCGGCGAGCTTGCCGCGGTTCTGCGAGTCCTCGTGGATGCCCAGCTTGATGTTCTTGGAGAAGGCGTCGTAGAACTTGGCGTAGTCGTCCTTGTTGTCGGCGATCTCGAAGAACATCTCAATGCACTTCTTCACGAGGTTCTTGCGAATGACCTTGAGGATCTTATTCTGCTGCAGCGTCTCGCGGGAGATGTTGAGCGGCAGGTCGTCGGAGTCGACGACGCCCTTGACGAAGCCGAGCCACTCGGGGATGAGCTCCTCGCAGTTGTCCATGATGAAGACGCGGCGGACGTAGAGCTTGATGTTGTTGAGCTTCTTGCGGGTGTCGAAGAGGTCGAAGGGCGCGCGGCGGGGCACAAAGAGGATGGCCTTGAACTCCAGCTGGCCCTCCACGGAGAAGTGCTTCACGGCGAGATGGTCCTCCCAGTCGTTGGTCAGCGACTTGTAGAAGGAGGCGTACTCCTCGCGCGAGATCTCCTCGGGCTTGCGCAGCCAGATGGGCTTCTGCTTGTTGATCTGCACCCACTCGTGGGTCACCTCCTTCACCTTCTTCTTCTTCTTATCTTTGTCGTCCCTCTTCTTGTCGTCGACGTCGAGCTCCTCGACGTCGCCCTCCTTTTCTTTGCCCTTACCGGATTCGGAATCCTCGTCGTCTTCCTCGTCGTCGCTGATCTCCTTCTCGGTGGTCTTCTCGGTCCAGAGGTAGATGGGGTAGCTGATGAACTCCGAGTGCTTCTTGACGAGGTCCTTGAGGCGGCGCTCCTCGAGGTACTCGAGCTGGTCGTCCTTGAGGAAGAGCGTGATCTTGGTGCCCCGGCCGAGTCGCTCGCCGGAGGTGTCGAGCGTGACGGTGAAGGAGCCGCCGGCCTGGGACTCCCAGACGTACTGCTCGTCGTCGTTGTGCTTTGTGGTGACGACCACCTTGTCGGCAACGAGGTAGGCGGAGTAGAAGCCGACGCCGAACTGGCCGATCATGGACACGTCGGTGGCGCCGGCCGCCAGCGCCTCCATGAACTCCTTGGTGCCCGAGCGCGCGATGGTGCCGAGGTTGTTGACGAGGTCGGACTTGGTCATGCCCACGCCGGAGTCGATGATGGAGAGCGTCTTGGAGGCTTTGTCGGGGACCAGGCGGATGAAGAGCTCCGGCTGCGCGTCCAGCTTGCTCTTGTCGGTCAGGCTCTCGAACCGGATCTTGTCAAGCGCCTGCATTCATCATTCATTGTTTCAGAAACTAATTTCAACATCTGGCCATGAAGCAGAGCAATGCGAGAAGAGAGACGGGGAAGGAAACAGAGGATCAAACAGAGCAATCCGAGAAACAGAGGAGGGAGCAGAGCAATGAATGAAGCAGAGCAATGCGAGAACACAGAGGAAACAGAGGAGCCATTCGAGAAACAGAGGAGGAAGATCCGATGCGTACATCGGATGCGTTGGAGATGAGCTCTCGCAGGAAGATCTCCTTGTTGGAGTAGAAGGTGTTGATGATGAGGGAGAGCAGCTGGTTGATCTCGGCCTGGAACGCGAAGGTCTCCGTCTCCGCGCCCCCGGCCATGTGCACGTCCGCCGCCGCCATTGCTGCTCGCTCTGCTCTGCTCTTCCGGCCGGTGTGCTCGGGTTGGTTACAGACTTGGTGGAGAGTGTAAGCTGTCAGCCGATGCGATGAGAAAACTCGCGATCGATCGCTGTATGGATATGCTTTGCTCTCTTGTCACGATGACCAGGTGGGACGAGCAAGTGGTCAGAGTTTATAGGGTAGCGCGAGGCGGTGGCGGTGGCGGATCGATGGGGACAGAGGGTTCCAGGGCCTTCGCAATCGTTCGTGCGCTCTCCCTCAGCGCGTGGCTTGCTTGGTGTCAGGAGCGCAGGCGCGGGCTCGCGCCGATTCCAGAGCCTTCTCCCCTGCTGGCGTTGGAGCAAGCGCGGTAGCGCGAGTCCGGAAGCTTCTGTGGCTGTCTGGGCGAGACGGGTAGCCACTGGTTGTTCTTTTTTTTTTTAGCAAAACGGGAAGCAACAGAACAGATCATCCATTTGGGCCAGGACTGGCTGGCGAAAAATAAAGGGCCGGCCTATTTTGGATCCACGAGTGGCTTACCTGTTTTGCGCTACATAGCAGATTAGCAGGCCTATATCTTTGGTCCCAAAATATTGCTGAACTGACCCAAACTGGCTTACCATGTTCTGGCCTATTTCATTGAGTTCCACACAAAATAGCGCCAGCTGCTGACCGTCGGGATTAGCATAGAGAAGTCATAAATTGCGTCCACGATACGACAACTTGTATGATATCATTTTATTCTATTTTGCGCTACAGAGCAGATTAGCAGGCCTATTTCTTTGGTCCCAAAATATTGCTGAACTGGCCCAAACTGGCTTACCATGTTCTGGTCCACACAAAATAGCGCCAGCTGCTGACCGTCGGGATTAGCATAGAGAAGTCATAAATTGCGTCCACCATACGACAACTTGTATGATATAATTTTATTCTAATAAATTACAAAATATGCACACAAATGTATAAACTTGTTAAATATGTGCATTACAATCACCTATACCTATACGCCACCAAATGTATTTTGTCATCGTGATAGGTCACAATAACTAGTAATATTATGTTTCCAAAGTACGCTATGTTATATACATGTGATCGTAGATGCACATATTTAACAAGTTCATGCATTTATTTGGATATTTTGCAACTTGTTTGATTAAAATGATACAACCATACAAATTGTTGTATGATGGGTGCAATTTACTCAAAAGATTGATATGCTCAGGGTATAATGATCATTTTGTCCCCTAACTAGTACCAAAAATATAGATAAAATCAAAATTTCAATGTGTCCTAGAGACAAAAATCATAACAGAACAGTATCCGATTTCAGGGTATAATGATCATTTCGGAAGTCAGAGTCAGCGGAGACTCTTCCTGTGATCGTGAGAGGTTGGAGGTTGACTAGGTCGGGCCCAGTCCCCGAGCATCAGCTTGCATGTTGGTTAAGGAGTGAACGGCGGGCCTTATGACCCGGAGTCATTGGCAAGAAAGAAGACATTTTTATTATTTATATCAGAAAAAGAGTACATAGGTTTGAAGACATCTAGGGGTAGAACTTTGCGAGGTGCTGTATGTTCCACATGTTCGGGACGGGGTCAACATTGGCCCTCTGGAGGCGGTACGTTCCTGGCGAGACGACTTCCTTGACGATGAAGGGTCCTTCCCAAGGAGCCGACAACTTGTGCTGGTCCTTGGAAGACATGACTCGGTGCAGGGCCAAGTCACCAACGTTTAGGGAACGTTCCCGGACGTTCTTGTCGTGATACCGTCGAACTTGTTGCTTATGTCGGGCGTGTTGGATCAATGCCGCGAGTCGGTGTTCTTCTATGCTGTCAATGTTGAATTGCTGACTTGTTTCTGCTTCTCGTTCCTCATAGTGCTGGATGCGTGGGGCACCATAAGTGAGGTCGGCTGGTAGGACGGCTTCGGAGCCATATACCAGGAAGAATGGAGTGTAGCCTGTTGCCCGGCTCTTCTGTGTCCGCAGGCCCCATATGATGTGGAGCACTTCTCAAAGTATTGCCAGTAAATTCTCTTCTTCGGAACCTTGCTCTCCTTCAACGTCAAACAGCTCACCGATTGGCACGATCAACACCAGCACACAAGATAAATCTAATAAAGCAATACATCAATCAATACAGTAGTTTTGAAAAAGTGCTACTAGAAAACACTAGCTGTTGCGAACTCGGGAGCGCAAGAAACACTAGGACCGAGCTACGGTTGAAAAAGCATAAATTGAAGAATCAAGGGCATACTGGTAGAAAGAACATAAGCTGGAGTTATTTTTGGTTGAGGACAAATATATTGTGATATCATCAAGGCATAAATGGATCAATAAACTTTAGTATATGCACATACAATTCAATATACTATTTTAATATCTAGATTTCACATATGTGCCCACAATATATGAATCCAGTATTAAAATAATACACTAGAAATATAGTGGTTCATATACTAAACATTTATTGAGCCATAAGATAAATTACAATAAGATAGAAATACAAGGTATAGGCAGATCATGTGTCAAAACAAAAAGGATAAAAGGCCGGGGTTAGATCTACAAAAAGGCTCGGGTGGGGTTTACAGAACTCGCGTATGAACGGCGAAACGAAAAGTCAACGAAACAAGGATCGCGATGGAGTGCTTACTTCATGCCAACTATGGACGGCGGCGGCTCGTCGGTCTCGCAACGGAGAGGGGCGGCCGACGAAGGACGGCGAGCAGCTTGGCCGACGCACGGTGCTGGCGATGCTCCGGCCACGGCTCGGGATGGCTGGACCACGAAGAGGCTTCCTGGGACTCCTAGGCGGCGGCAGCAACATCTAGCAGAGTGGCGGCGACGCGCTAGGTTAAAATGAATGCACTCCAGAGGGATTCCCAAACTTTGGGGCCTCCCTGCAAAGGAGTTTACGGTGAACCTTTACCAGGAGGAGATGCTCCGTATATATAGGGAGAAAACCCACCATCTCTTCATCCATTAGCAATATGGGACTAATAGATTTAGATTGCTTAACTCCCCTCCAATGCTAATGGGCTTCAAAATTCCACTACCACTAATGGGCTTGTGATATTTGGCCCAACTAAGGAGGTGGGATGGATTTAGAACAACACGGGCCCGATTACAGGTCAAAGGCTGGCTCAAATAAATTGGGATTTTCAGAATAATTAATTTCATAGTAATAAATAATTCTAGAAAAGTCTTGAATTTATATTTAAACCATGAAAAATATTCCAAAAATTCCAAAAATCATGGGAAAAATTCCAGAGATAGATTTGGACACGATGAACTCAAATAAAATATTTGGAGCCCATTAAAATATTTCTAGAAGCTTCCAAAAATTGGATTTAGCTCTAGAAAAATAGGAATAAATTCTAGAAAAATCCAGAAAATTCCCAGAGGAACCTATTCGAGAACCTAACCGGTTTTTTAAAACAAACTCATACAATAAACACTATGCAGCTTGGCATGAATGCAACACTCACTTTCTATTTAATTCTAGTAAAATTTTAGGATTTCTTGGAAACCCTAAGAAGGCAGAAACTAGGGTGTGACAGTTCTACCCCACTTAACAGGAATCTCGTCCCGAGATTCAAGAGGTGGCTAGCAAGGAAAGGTTGGGGTTATAGGCATTGACTCTTCTTCGCACTTGCTTGTGATCATTGGTTGTATCTTCTAAGTCTGCTGATGTTTTTCAATCACACCTCTTCCTACTCTTTTATTGACATCCCAATAGTTTCTTTCATGAACCGTCCATGTAGACATTGGGTGGTCAATAGTCCTCTTATTTAATATAGAGTTAGATCTGCTGCTCGGTTATCCTGTTAGGCTTGCTTGACAGTAATTTCTTCTTGGTTTGCTTTGAACACCCATCTTCTCTTGTGGAGGAATGCCGAAGAAGTGAGTATCCTTCATGATGCACATCATCAATGTTCAGGGAAAGTCCACTCCATGTTGCAGTCTTGTATTGGGATTTTCATCGTTCAGTCCATTTTTCTTCAGCTCGTGTTTCTCAATGATGAACCTAGTTCCTTGTGCACCTTCACTACATCTTTTATCCTTTGAAGCTCATTGTGTACTGCTCATCTTATCATGGGGATTTGTATAAGCAACCCGGGGTGTTATAGGCCTACCCCACTTAACATGAATCTCGTCCCGAGATTCGCGTACAGTTTAGTGAGGGAGGATAATGGTTTCTTCCTACGAACATCTTCTTAGCTTATCCTTCATGTTGTTGTATGCTTCCTTCATTGATCCTTATTTCCATATTGATTACCCATATATGATCTTCTATCTTGTCTTGTGTTACCATCTTTCTTCTAGCTCCACTACTTGACATCTTGTGCACCTCATGCGTTGCAATAGAAGTCTGGCTCAGTGCTACCCCACTTAACAAGATTCTTCTATACCCCAAGTTGAACTCTAGTGAAAGTAAAATCTTCTGGTGAATTCTTCGTGGCTAGGTCGGTAGGAGGACAAGGGAGTTGGAGAGGAACAAGGATTCTTCTATACCCCAAGTTGAACTCTGGTGAAAGTAAAATCTTCTGGTGACTTCTTCGTGGCTAGGTCAGTAGGAGGACAAGGGAGTTGGAGAGGAACAAGGAACTCAAGGATAGAGGGAGAAAAATCAAACCACCTATCTATTCTTACAATCAATACAAAGATCCAAATCATAACATGGCATAATAACAATTAGGCAACAACACACAAGTGCATACTAGCATTCCAAACAACCTAAAAAGAGCACACTAACAAACACCACCTTAGCATCATTGTTCTATTGGTGAAAGAAAGGCTTGGGTTCAACTCCTATGATATAAAACACTATACTATCGAGGGCTTGAGTTGAGCGATCTTGAGGTCTCACTGAAACTCTCTTCATGGGGTCTTCAGATTCCTCAAACAACGATGACTTATTGAAGTAGTGTCTTCCCTTAATATCTTTTGCGGCATCTTCATTGAACGTAGTAGACAAGTTTGGTTGACAGCTAAAGAATAATCAAGGGTGTGGGAGAAGCAACTCTTTTAGTAAACGGAGGGAGTGTGAGATGCAAAAGAGAGAAAAAGTCAAGGAGGTGAAATTTTGCAATAGAAAGCGAACTTGTAACCTTAATATCGACCATTTCTATCTAGGTTGCGATCCTACAGTCAGCACGGCTTTGATACCATTCTGTCACACCCGGATTTACGAAGGAAATCCGAATGCTACTATATGTGTACCCAAGAAGTCTAGAACACACATATAGCTCCAGAATAAGATAAATCAAAGTAAACCAGTGATCGAATTACAAAAACAAACTATTACAAAAGACAAGAGTCTAAAACAAACCACAGTGGAAGTCTATGTACTATCTCTCACGATGAAGCCTCCATGCCACAGGGACGCCGGCTGGTGAACCACAACCTAGAGCTCTTGAAAATCTTCGAGTGTTGCTCATCTGAGTACCCATCCGGGATTTTGTTGAATTATAGCAAGTGTAAGTAAACCACCTTACTTAGCAAGTATAACATGAGTTATGAAGGCTGAAAAGGCTTGACACGGTTTAACTGTGTTTAGCATTTTAATTGATTACTTTTAGCATTAACCAAATTACTACAATTATGATGAGAACCCAGTTGTAACCCACATTAATTAAAAAAGAGGTATAACATAATCATCAACACTATCATCATCATTAATCACCACTCCAAAACAAGAACCAGTATCAAAAAGGATCCAGGCCGCTCTTGACCGTGAGCACGGCTGATTATATCAATTTTACACTCTGCAGAGGTTGTACACTTTCACCACCGGTCGCGACACCCCTTTGTCATAGACAATGCACTCCCAAAAACAAGCACAGGGTACCGCTACGAGACCTTTCAAAAGTCTCCCTAACAAGTTAGTGGCCGCTATGGTTTCAACTTAGGCGCATGAACCCCTCACCCTCTGGTCAATCCCACATGTAAACATGATCCCATGCCAGAGGCGAGCCGAGATCCATTCTTAAACCACGGAGCCCCACTTGCGCCTTTCGGGAACCACTAACTAGCTAGAGTTGTTCATTCTACTTAGTCAAGACCAGAGCCATGTAGTTCCGTTGGTTGTACGGTTTTCCTGGGTTGTCGCTTTAAGAACCGGACCTTAAGGAGAGACGCTTAGAGCAATCCAAAGCACATGCTCAAGCTCCCTAACCATGTTGCTAAAAATCATATTTTAATCACAATTCCATAATCCATTAATCAAAGTTAACAATTGATATCAAAAGGCCATCGGTTCATAAGCAAAGGTTGCGAAGCATAGCATTAATCTACCCATAAATGCATAAGCCCAGGTGTACAAGGCAAACATGATTAAGTAGATCTAGGTAAAATCCTTAGGGTTCACCAAATTGGACATATGCATATATGAACATGATAATTAAAGGTTATTGGGTCGCAAGGAGTTTCTCGTGTTACACTTGCCTTCCTCAAAGTATTGCCAGTAAATTCTCTTCTTCAGAACCTTGCTCTCCTTCAACGTCAAACAGCTCACCGATTGGCACGATCAACACCAGCACACAAGATATATCTAATAAAGCAATACATCAATCAATACAGCAGTTTTGAAAAAGCGCTACTAGAAAACACTAGCTGTTGCGAACTCGGGAGCGCAAGAAACACTAGGACCGAGCTACGATTGAAAAGGCATAGGCAATTGAAGAATCAAGGGCATACTGGTAGAAAGAACATAAGCTGGAGTTATTTTTGGTTGAGGACAAATATATTGTGATATCATCAAGGCATAAACGGATCAACAAACTTTAGTATATGCACATACAATTCAATATACTATTTTAATATCTAGATTTCACATATGTGGCCACAATATATGAATTCAGTATTAAAATAATACACTAGATTGAGCCAGAAGATAAATTACAATAAGATAGAAATACAAGGTATAGGCAGATCATGTGTCAAAACAAAAAGGATAAAAGGCCGGGGTTAGATCTACAAAAAGGCTCGGGTGGGGTTTACAGAACTCGCGTATGAACGGCGAAACGAAAAGTCAACGAAACAAGGATCGCGATGGAGTGCTTACTTCATGCCAACTATGGACGGCGGCGGCTCGTCAGTCTCGCAACGGAGAGGGGCGGCCGACGAAGGACGGCGAGCAGCTTGGCCGACGCACGGTGCTGGCGATGCTCCGGCCACGGCTCGGGATGGCTGGACCACGAAGAGGCTTCCTGGGACTCCTAGGCGGCGGCAGCAGCATCTAGCAGAGCGGCGGCGACGCGCTGGGTTAAAATGAATGCACTCCCGAGGGATTCCCAAACTTTGGGGCCTCCCTGCAAAGGAGTGTACGGTGCACCTTTTCCAGGAGGAGATGCTCCGTATATATAGGGAGAAAACCCACCATCTCTTCATCCATTAGCAATATTGGACTAATAGATTTAGATGACTTAACTCCCCTCCAATGCTAATGGGCTTCAAAATTCCACTACCACTAATGGGCTTGTGATATTTGGCCCAACTAAGGAGGTGAGATGGATTTAGGACAACACGGGCCTGATTACATGTCAAAGGCTGGCCCAAATAAATTGGGATTTTTGGAATAATTAATTTTATAGTAATAAATAATTCTAAAAAAGTCCAGAATTCATATTTAAACCATGAAAAATATTCCAAAAATCATGGGAAAAATCCCAGAGACAGATTTGGACACGATGAACCCAAATAAAATATTTGGAGTCCACAAAAATATTTCTGGAAGCTTTCAAAAATTGTATTTAGCTCTAGAAAAATAGAAATAAATTCTAGAAAAATCCAGAAAATTTCCAGAGGAACCTATTCGAGAACCTAACCAGGTTTTTTAAAACAAACTCATACAATAAATACTATACAGCTTGGCATGAATGCAACACTCACTTTCTATTTAATTCTAGCAAAATTTTAGGATTTATTGGAAACCCTAAGAAGGCAAAAACTAGGGTGTGACAAGCGGTAAGGCTACTCTGGATCCAGTCCTAACTAACCATGCAGGGAAGATAGCAGTACCAAGGAAGGTGATCCCAGAAGAAAGGGAAGAGCCTGAAGCCGAGCAGGCACCAGCTGGACAAACAACACTACATGATTTTTATGACTCCAACATCTTGCCTTTCCCGCAACGTCAAAAGAAGCCATCCGCGGACGAGCAATTCGCCAGGTTCATAGAAGTTATTCAAAAAGTAAACATACATGTGCCATTGCTGGATGCTATGCAGGTACCGACCTATGCGAAGTACTTGAAGGACATACTCAATAACAAACGTCCACTCCCAAGTATCGAGGTCGTAAAGTTGACTGAGGAGTGTAGTGCTGCCATCCTAAACAAGGTCTCGGAAAAGAAGAAGGACCCAGGATGTCCCACCATCACATGCACAATCGGGACACAACATTTCAAACATGCACTCTGTGATCTGGGGGCAAGTGTCAGCGTCATGCCAAAGGTAGTGTTTGACCCCTTAAATTACACTACTTTGTCCCTTACTCCCATGAGACTGCAGTTGGCTAACTCCACTGTCCGCTACCCGGAGGGGATAGCCGAGGACATTCCGGTGCGCATCCGGGATTGTTTCATCCCTGTCGACTTCATGGTACTGGACATGGACGTGAGCAACGATTCGTCGCTCATCCTTGGGCAACCCTTCTTGAGCACAGCAGACGCTCACATTAATGTGGGTGCCGAAGAAATCCAGCTCCACATTAATGGCAAGAAGGAGAAGTTTGAGTTCAGGCCAAACTTAGTATTCAAATAAGGGTATACCATGCATATCTAGAATATATTTGAGTACAGGAACTACGGTGCAAAAGATGGACAAAATTGGGCACAGGCCCAGGTCGGGCGACCTGTCTAGGTCAGGCGACCTGGCCTAGACCCCAATCGAGCCCATTCTCCACACAGGTCAAGAAGCACACTATGGAATGATCGTGAATGCTGAATCATGGTCGGTTGAAGTTAATGGTGAAAGATGAGCCACGTGTCTATCCCATGGATTGAAGGGCCCACAACCAGAGCAAAATGTACCCAAACCGACAGAACCCACCTGGAACCGACCTCAGGACCCACATGTAAGTCTCCCAGAGGAAGGTTGGCCCTAGAGGCGGTTGTGGAGAGTCGGCCGACCCCGCTAGGTCGGCCGACCTTCCCGTGCGTCCGACTCGGCCCTCCTTTGACCTACAACTGTAAACCGCCTTGGAGATTACATCTGAGCCAAGCAATACTGAAGACGGTGGATCCAAGGGTCGGCCGACCTGGGGACCTTGGAGATTACATTGGTTGTTTGTGCCTCCTAGTGCCTTACTCAAATATTATTTTAGCTAATTTTAATAACAGTTTAAGGGTAGTATAGTCATTACCCAGCTCCACACCCCTCCCCCTTACCCACGCTCGAACCCCACGCCACAGGGGGTTTCTCGGGATCACGGTCGTTGATCTTGCCTGCACTCGTCCGCAACGTCCTCCCTTGTGCAGCACTGTCGCGCCGTCGCTGCCTCGCTCGCCTACGCCTCCTGCCGCTTGACGTCGCGCTCGCACCCGCTCATCGACCGCCGTCGCCTCGCCTCACCTCACCTCTACCGCATCGCGCCGCCACCCACCAACTCTAGTGCGCCGCTGCCCCGGGTCGCCGCCGCCCTACTTTTTGACGCCGCCATTTTGTCGTCGTCACTGCTCGTCGTGGCAGCCACCTTTTCCTCGCCCCAATCAACACCACTACCACACCTTACTGCACTCGACCGTCGACTGCTGCTTCGCCTCTCCCACGTCGCGACGCCGCCCACCAACCCTAGTGTGCCACTGCCGTCTTGCACTCAGACGCTGTCGTCCTTTCCTCGTTGTCACTCGTCATGGCAGCCACCTTTCCCTCGGCCCGTCCAACACCGCTGCCACACCTCGCTGCACTTAGGCGTCGACTCCCTCAACTATGGAGGAAGGAGAAGCAGTGGCTAGTGCCGGTGCTCAAGGAAACCTTGATTCACAGGTTTGGATCATCTTCCTTTGATCTCATTGTGAATTTTTTATTTGCGAGAGCAAATTTGTAGAATGAAAAGGATAATTGATACGATGAGGCTGTATATGTTTAAATTTCTCTAATTTATTCGGTGGATTTTTAATTTGCTTAATGTTGTTAATGGATGTAAGAGGAAACGACGGATCTTGAGTCATTGCTAGAGTACAATAAGATTGTTAGGAAGATGTTCACTAATGAAGGAGAAGGATTTCAGTTTTATAACCAATACGGTCTTGTTGAAGAATTTAGTGTGAGGAGAAGCTGTGTCGAGTGGGACAATGGCCACAATGAGAAGACCCTTCGGAAGTTTGTTTGCAGTCATGAAGGTTACCGTGAATAGAGGCACATTCAAAGAGAGATTAAGAAACGGAAGCCACGAAACATAACTCGTGTTGGATGCTATGCAAAATTGGTGATTGCAAGAGATAGGAACACAGGGCAGTGGTATGTGAAGGATTTCAATGATGAACACAACCATGCACTAGCGGCAGCTGACCTTTCTTGTCTGTTCCGTTCACATAGATGAATCAACAATGAGCAGAAAATTGATATTGTCGAGATGGAGATTTCTAGGATCTGCAAACACCGTATAATGGATATAATGGAAATGCAGTACGGTGGATATGATAAGCTTGGCTATAAAAAGAGGGGCATGTATAATTTCTGCCATCGCAATAAGCATGACTCAATAGCTGCTGGTAATGCTCAAACAATCGTCAGTCACCTGACGGAACGTCAAAATAGAGACCCTAATTTCTTTTTTAGGTACATGGTTGATGTGGAAGGGCACTTGCAGGGACTGTTTTGTTGTGATTCTCAATGTCTGCTTGATTATGCAACATTTGGTGATGTCGTCGTATTTGATAGCACCTACAAAATACAAGAGGTACAACCTGCCCCTTGTTTCTTTTGGTGGGGTGAATCAGCATCAAAACACAGTGATATCTGGATGTGAAATTATTGTTCATGAGAATATTGAGTCATATGTGTAGCTGCTGAGAACATTTACTGACACTAATATTCAGAAGCGTCCAGTTTTCGTGATCACAGATGGATGCCTTGCTATGGAGAGAGCAATCAAGGTGGTGTGGCCAGGGAAGTCGGCGGGGATACTGGCCTCGTGACCTCCGGCAATCGAATGAGCCCTCCCATAGCGGTCGCCGCCCGCTGGCAATCGAACGAAGAATAGATTGAGGGGGAAGAAACCACCAGCAATCGAACGAGCCCTCCCATGGAGACAACCGTCCATCAGCAATCGAACAACGAACAGATTGAGGGGGATGAAACCCTATACATCAAACTATAGTCCACACAATCATCCCCTACGACTATATTACTCAAAACATTACTTCTACCATTATATATTACTATTTTCCCTTGATCAAATAAAGATCAAATACAGAAATTTTGAAAAGACAATTATACCACCTATTATTTTTGGGGCTGATCCCACCAATTTTAGTGCATCTTGATTCCCATGGTCCCACCAACTAGTGACTCATTCAGGAGGCACTTAGTGCCTCCTAGTGCCTCTATTTTCAGTGCCTCTCAGTACTTATCACTTTTCAGCCGTCGGATTGAGCACCGTGGCCATCCATTTTTCCTCCAACTATTGTAAAATTTCTGGCATAAGTGTTCAAAACTAACTGAAGATTTTGTTTTAAAATTACAATTGTTTATTTGTCATTTAGGATTGTTATAAATTACATGTGCGGGTGGAAAGTTTCAGTGGACCTGAGTAATATGGGAACACGGTAGATAAGATACTTCATTACAAGATAGACGAATTTCCTGGCATTACAGCTGAACTACATAGTTCGACTATGTTGTGTGGCTGCTACTACGGTATATCACGCAACATTGCGGATATAAAAACAAAAACTAGTACAATTTGCAGTGGCATGCGTGGCGCTGTTGTAATCCTATCATGTGCCATTCTAAATTTCTAGTATGCCTTTAAGGAATGTCGATGGCCGGGTGTACGATGCCAACTCTGCATCTAATAAAACTGGCTTAGGAGAGAAGGCCCAGCCTGACTGTAGCCAGCACCACCAGACCAGAGGATGGTGGAGAGGAAGGACGATTCTCTAATCGACATTTAATTTCCAAGCAGTGGTTTCGTATCCGAGAGTAAAAAAATCATACTGTATGTTGTATCACATGACCGACACAGTTTGCTCCATCATTTCTAATATCTTGTTGATTTGGACCTTTGTGGCGTAGTGAAAGTAGACAAAATGAAAATTAAAATAGTAAAAAGTTGTTGACCCTACTTGTATCACATTTTCTTTGACAAATCCTCTTAGGTTAGCAGTGTAATAAGTTCAGCTCTTCAACTATTCTTGAACTAGGTCCATGTCCGTGTATTTCTATGGGTGAAACGAATTCTCTCTTAGTATTATTTTTCAATCATATGAAAATTTGTGACAACGTGTAGCAATAGACACGTACACTTTTTCTTAAATGGAAATGCAAACCATTGTATATAGAAAACATTGTCTAATCCAGAAGTAAACACGACTTCATCGTCCCTTGGCCCTCACCTTTCGCCTAGTGACGGACGCAGGAATTTAATATTAGATGTACATAATATTAGCAAACCGATCAATCATTCATACCAAATGAAATGATTTTTTTTAAAAAGAAAGCATCTTTCCGGCTCTACGTTTTCCGCACGTAACATTTAAATAATGTTACATAGTTTCTGGCGCATTGCCTATGAAAAAGGAACAAACAAAAATCAAAAGAGGAATATAAAATTCTATTATTGTGTTTCCATCCATGAGAGGCCAACAGCTCCAACGCCGCGCTCTCTAATACTATGCTCATACTCTTGAATGCCTCTTTTGTGTCCTCATCACACTGCAACTGTGACCATTACCCCACCTAATATACTCCCCTGAATATAGCATGCATGAAAGAAGTATGTTTGCAATTTTAAAAAATAAGATCATTACGGCACCTCCAAATTGTCCAACATAATTCAGTTAGTTTCTTAATTCATTGTTCTGTCGGCTTCTCACTACTACAAAACTGGCTTATCTCGGTTGAGAACTGGATTTAGTCCCGGTCACTACATGATCGGGACTAAAGTGCTTCTTCCCAAAAAAATACGTGCCAGTGGAAGGGAGAGAGCAGGAAGAGGGAGAGGAGAGGAGAGGACGAGGAAGTGGAAGAGGAAAAGATAAGGTTGGGGTCTTGGGGAAGAGATGCATGTGTTGGACATAAAAAGAAACTAGTACCTTGCGCGCCCATGCGCGCGTGTTATTTTTCTTATTCTATTTGGTACTACAAATGAGCATGCATTGATTAAGTTAGGGTGACTGGAATGTGTATGACTTTGAGTTCAAAAAATGTATATTACTATGCAACATTTACACAATATTGTATCATATATTAGTAGAAGTAGTGCGTGGACTGCATGGCTATTAATATATTACATAGAAAAATGTGTATTAGTTTTGTGACTGTACGTCCGTAACAATGGATAATGATAAATAGAAAATTTTTCACGTCCTCATTTGGAGTATGGGTTGATTTATTATGTACACAATGATTTTTTTGCAAAAATAATAGGGTTGTGAACTGCGGATTGATATCTAAAAAATCAAGGGCTCTTTAGCAAATGGTTGTGTCATGAGTTGGAGCATAGGCTGATTCCATGATAGTGCGAGGATCTTTTCAAAAAATATCTAGGGGCTTGGACTGCTGTTTAATATCATAAAAGTCTAGGTTTTTTATATTGTTAGGACAGATGAGCATCAAGTTGATATTGTAGAAAGTCAAGGGTTTTTCTGAAAATGTCCATGTCATGGGTTGGAGTAGCGGGTTTTCATGAAAGTGTAAGGACCTTTTTGAAACATATCCAAGGGCCATAGACCACATGATGATATTTAAAAGTTTAAGTGTTTTTTATAAGATTGTTAGGATGGGCATCCTCATTTGGAATACGAGTTGATTTTTTAGGTAAACAATGATTTTTTATAAGAAATAATAGGGTTGTGAACCGCGGGTTGATATCCTAAAAAAATTGAGGGCTCTTTAAAAAATGGTTGTGTCATAAGCTGGACCACAGCTTGATTTCATGAAAGTGGAAGGAGCTTTTCATAAATTATCCAAGGGCATGGACTGTGGTTTAATATCATAAAATTTTATGGTTTTCTAATTGTTAGGACGGATGTACTGCAGGATGATATTACAGAAAGTCAAGGGTTTTTCTAAAAATATCCATGTCATGAGTTGGAGCAACTGGTTTTCACAAAAGTGTAAGGACCTTTTCAAAAGATATCCAAGGGCCATGGACCACAAGATGGTATTTAAAAATTTAAGAGTTTTTTTAGTAATATTGTTAAGATGGGTGGCATAATCTGGTCCATTCAAATCAGATCGGATGAACGATATTTTATAGACGATGTGGCCACCCTAGCTTTGTGCCAAGCCGTGGGGCTTTCATATATACACAAATGGAGAGAGGAGAGAGATGCGTGCGGTGGAAAAAAAATATAGTGCCGGGTGGACTGTCGGCTCGAGATTATGAAAGGAATCGATGCTCGTGATAGCCGAAGAGGGGAAGGGGGTGAATTAGGCTTTCTAAAAACTTAACCTACCACATGCCTCTTAATTGCACAATATGAAACTAAGACAAGCTATCTAGAAGTGCAACTAAGGTTTTCTTCTAGTGTTTGCACCCATCCAAAGAGTTTTGCAACCTAGAGCCAATCCTATCAAGATACTACTCTAGAAAGGTAAAGGCACACAAATTGCAAGTATGAAATGCGAAAGCTTAAAAGGGTTAGAGGAATGCAAACTTAACACGAAGATTTATCCCGTGGTTCGGCTTACGCCTACTCCACGTTGGAGCTCCACAAAGGATGTGCTCCCGGTCGTCAAGTCTTGTTCCCGGTCAAGGCCTTGCTTGTCACAAAGGCTCCCCAAGAGGGATGATGAGCAAGTCACCAAGACCTTGCTCTCATCAACCTACTCTCTAGGAGATCTTGACGCCGCCTCCACTACGGAGCTTCTCCACCAAGAAAGGGGTCTCCTCTTCCCCCGCGCAATGTCGTCGTTGCCGCTCCACATCAAACCGGAGTGTCGAAGACTTGCTGGCGAGTCACCAAGACTCCAAGAGGCCGGCACACCGAGATTACAAGTATTGGTTCACTCATTCATTTGAATTTCCTGAAAAAAATTCTATATGTCCAAGATGTTCTAGGAAACAAGTGTTGGTGGTACTTTCTACTTAGAACTAGAGAAAAATTACTCAAACTTTGAATTTCAACCAATGCAAACACCAAATTATAATATGTGACTGACAATTCACCAACTCCTTTGTGGTATCTTTGGAAATCATGATGGTTTTGCTAATAAGATCTTTCACATCAAATAGACAAATTCCATACTAATGCAAAAATCATGATAAAAACATATCTTGAATTAGCTTGATGAACATGAACCTAACTTACATAGACAAAAGGAAACACTGAGCATTTGCTTCATCTGGATCACAGCTGTAAGCATATCTGGGGTTGCCACATATCCAAACCAATGAGTAAATATAGTCATTCAAATTTCATATATATGTCTAGTATAACTATACAAACTTGATCCCCCTTTCAACAAATTTAACCATGTTGTCATTGATTTATAATAACTTCTTTACAATAAACAATTAATTTGCACATAATCTATCTTTATATTTATACAAATGTTTTAAATTAAGAATTTAGAAACTTTTTGGTTCTTTACATAGTTCTAACTTTTCAATAAGACAAAAACTATAACACTTTTGTTGCACCGATTTGTAAAAAAAAAGTAGTCTAAAACTAAAATTCTAGTATCATTTGGATACAATGCCTTGCAACTTGCATGAGATTTTAGTTCAATAGTGATACAGTGTGCAAAAGAATTGCCGCTGATCCAATAAACCAAGGATGCAATGCCAGATATAACACAATGTTGCTGCACCCTTCAAAAATAGTGATGCTAGGTGTATAGATTTGTACAATGGAACAACTAACAAAACGAGTGAAATGTGAAGTTAGCTCATTGTATTTATGTTAAAAAGTTCGAGAACTGTAGATCTGAAACTAGAGCTAGTATATATAAGCTAGCTCATTATCTTTATGTTACGATGATGACATAGGTTGCCCATACGGTACTCCATACACTACTACAGCAGGAGCATCACAGGCGGTTCGGTTGCCCACATCACAGGCGGTTTTCAAAAGTGGCGCTGGTTAAGTGGCGCTGATAATCCCTTTTTCACAGTCGGTTTTTAACCGGCTGTGAAAATCGATTTTCACAGCCGGTTTACGTTATGAACCGGCTGTGAAAATCAGTTTCACAGCCGGTTTTGAACCTTCGAAACCTGCTGCGTCAGGCGTTATCACAGCCGGTTTTTTGCCAAAAAACCGGCTGTGAAAGTGCCTTTTCACAGCCGGTTTTCTTCCAATCAAAACCGGCTGTGAAAGGGCATTTTCACAGCCGGTTTTCTGCAAATCAAAACCGGCTGTGAAACTCTTTTTCACAGCCGGTTTGAACCGGCTGTGATATGTTTTTCCAGAATAAAAAAATAATTAAAATGTCTCAATTTTCACAGCACAATAATTCACAAATATATAATGCATTCACAATTCATCACCAAAAAAAATCAAATCTGAAATTCATATATAATTCATAGAATTTTTCTATAAATCACAGAATGCATATATAATTCGCTGCATTCACAAATACACATATAATTCACATAATCTCACCTGCATAAACAGAGCACACTAGCATATACAATGCTACTAGTAATCTACTCAGCCACTAATGCATGATTTATTAGGCTTACTGACATGAACAAGGATTGTAAACATTTTCTCCTAATACACACTACTATAAGCAATCACACATGCCTGCGGTTAAACCAAGCCTCTGCTTTGATTGTTCCTCATCATTGTTCTAGCCCTCACTCTTTCAGTTTCAGTAAATGGCTCGTCTGTACATGCATAGAAAAAATTAACAGTGAGCTTGGACAGATCATTTTTTGAGGTTCAGTTTTCATTTCATTCAAAAATAGGCCCAAGCTGCTCTAGCACCGCAAGCAAGGCCATGTCCTAGACAACATGTCTAATGCAAAAGCAAGAACAAAATGAAATGGAGCAAAGTAAACGATTTCACCTATGTTTCACTATTGCATAATGGTGGTGATTACCAATATTCCAAATTTATGCTGCATCAATGCCTAAACACTTGTCCCATATCAGATAGATAACAACTGAATGTTGTATGGTTTTACCATGTCCAACTGAATAATTGTGTCATTTGTTATCTAATCTTTTAATTTATGGACAAGTGATAATTTCAACTGACAAGCTCTCAGTGTATACCAATGTGATTCAGTTATGGACAATGCTTTATCAACAAAGGTGGCTACCCTATACTGTTGGCTGCCAAAATTGATTCAGTGAAATACCAATGTGATAGAACAAATTAAACATGTCTTCATCTCATTCAAATCAGAAACCATTTACACAACATGTATACACTGCCTAGTAGACAACAAAATTAGTAACTTCCTCAAGCTTTAGTACAATTGCAGGGATTATGGCACGCTTAACAGCAACTTGGAGCATGAACCACTTGGCAATCCGAATATGTTAAACAAATGAAACTAAACAGTAATCCTTGAAGGTAATTTATACAAAAAGAAAAGGAGCAAGAAATAGATTGTAGGTGGTGGGAGCCAACACAATATACCTTGTAGGCTGTCCGTCTTGGGTTGCCTCTGCATGGCAGAAAGTGCCTTCACGAAGCTTTCCGTTGACAGAAATCCAGATTCCATGTCCATGTATGACACAGCTCTGAAACTGAATAATTGCTCTTCCATAATGAGTTGAGCACATATGACAATTTTTTATATATGAAGAAAGGACCAATAGGCTGCTGCGAACTTACAGAAATCTTAGAATGTTGCTCGTTGTTGCATCAGCATCCATGAGGGAGTTGAGAATTCCTTTGAATTTCTTATCACTGAAAATGTTCTGCGGTGTATAGGATAACAGATCCATTGTGCAAACTGTTGCAGTTGTACTACCTAGTTTCTTCATCATTTTTGTTTCTCCATGATGGAACAAAAAAATGCTAACGGGAACTGATTGAAATAATATCATATACAGTTCCATTCTGTTCAAGGAAAATTCAGCCATGTTTCGTTTTCAGCCTATAAACCAAGCAAACAGAAAGTTTTCTGCATTTAAAAAGATCATATACCATTACTAGCTGATTGTTCAACTCATAACTACGATGATATAAATTTAAGGAAAAGTTATGGTTAGAGGCATATTTGTTAAGCAAAGTACCACGACAGGTCATGTTGTATAAGGATACAGTAAGTCTTGAGTTATAATCCGTGATATACTTTGCTGGTAAATCCGAATGGTTGGCCATTATTAGCAAATGTTCCACTAACCTGCATTTCGTTAGATGCCAAAAGGTGGCTTGAACAAGAGAAGTTGGGGAAAATTTCATGTTTCAAACTAACAGATCTGGGGAAGCACAAACCTTTGTATATCATCCATTGAAGAAGGAACAAATAAAAGCTTCCTATGAGAGAACCGGGACCTAACCCTTTTCTCTAGGAGTTGATCCGCATCCTAAAAGAATGAATGCCATTGTTAAGAAAAGATAATCATTGAGAAGCAATCATAATTAAACTTTATCAGTACGCTGTGAACCAAAGTGAACTGACAATTAGTTACACAACGTTCAGATTCCATGTTCCCAGCCAACTCATAACTCAGGGATGCTACTGCATAATTACTACTTTATATGCTACTACATAATGGCTACTCCACAATCAAGAGTGACATCTGATAAGAATTTGTGGGTGACAGGCTAATCATATGGCACTCAAACACAAAACAAGAAATCAATTCACCAAATTATATTCAATTGACAGTCTTGAATAGTATACTACTGGTCAAATATAAGCAACCATGATGAAGCTTAGTTCATACCAAGCGGCAGCTCACACCAATGACAACAGCTTGTGATGTGAGAGACTGCATTGCATCAAGTAAGCTGTAGAGCAAACGCTGCTTACCCTGCAATAGAATATCATGAACATAAGTATCTTCTCATGTCAAATTTGNCGGGCGGTGGGGGGCGGCGGCGCGGGCGGACGGTTTTGGATGGGGAACAGGCGCCCGGGGTTTTATCCAAAAAACAACAGAGCCGGTTCAAAAAACCGGCTGTGATAAGGATCACAGCCGGTTTTTTCAGAAAACCGGCTGTGAAACAGCACTGTTCACAGCCGGTTTTCCTTGAAAACCGGCTATGATTTTTAATTGCAATTTTCAAGTAAAAAATTAAAGAAAATTTTTTTTTCAAAATGTGAAGATCTTTGTGCGATGGAGCATGTTTAGGCATTTTCAAAATGCATTGAAATAATGGCTCATGAAAAAAAATCCAGCAATTTTCGGAGCGCATTTTCGTATTTTTTCTCAAAAAAATGCCCAGAAATTCAATTAAAGCATGGAAAATCATTAACGTTGTCGAAAAAAGCCGAAACTCCTCCGGGGCAACTTATATGCGTCCTAACACCTATGAAAAATGATAGACCTTATATATGAGCACACAAAGTTGTCTCGGTGCAGAAACGTGAAAGAATACGCTAAGTCCTATAGAAGTGTGTCGAGTAGGTTCGAGATTGTGAACAATGTGCAGTACCGGCTTCTCAAAATGGCAAGATCTTTGTGCGATGGAGTCATTCATTGAAATAGTGGCTCATGAAAAAAATCCAACAATTTTCGGAGAAGGTTTAGGCATTTCCGTATTTTTTTCTCAAAAAAATGCCCAGAAATTGAAAAAAATCCAACAATTTTCGGAGAAGGTTTAGGCATTTCCGTATTGTTTTCTCAAAAAAATGCCCAGAAATTCAATTAAAGCATGGAAAATCATTAACGTTGTCGAAAAAAGCCGAAACTCCTCCGGGGCAACTTATATGCGTCCTAACACCTACGGAAAATGATAGACCTTGTATATGAGCACACAAAGTTGTCTCGGTGCAGAAACGTGAAAGAATACGCTAAGTCCTATAGAAGTGCGTCGAGTAGGTTCGAGATTGTGAACAATGTGCAGTACCGGCTTCTCAAAATGGCAAGATCTTTGTGCGATGGAGTCATTCATTGAAATAGTGGCTCATGAAAAAAATCCAACAATTTTCAGAGAAGGTTTAGGCATTTCCGTATTGTTTTCTCAAAAAAATGCCCAGAAATTCAATTAAAGCATGGAAAATCATTAACATTGTCGAAAAAAGCCGAAACTCCTCCGGGGCAACTTATATGCGTCCTAACACCTACGGAAAATGATAGACCTTGTATATGAGCACACAAAGTTGTCTCGGTGCAGAAACGTGAAAGAATACGCTAAGTCCTATAGAAGTGCGTCGAGTAGGTTCGAGATTGTGAACAATGTGCAGTACCGGCTTCTCAAAATGGCAAGATCTTTATGCGATGGAGTCATTCATTGAAATAGTGGCTCATGGAAAAAATCCAACAATTTTCGGAGAAGGTTTAGGTATTTCCGTATTTTTTTCTCAAAAAATGCCCAGAAATTCAAATAAAGCATGAAAAATCATTAACGTTGTCGAAAAAAGCCGAAACTCCTCCGGGGCAACTTATATGCGTCCTAACACCTATGAAAAATGATAGACCTTGTATATGAGCACACAAAGTTGTCTCGGTGCAGAAACGTGAAAGAATACGCTAAGTCCTATAGAAGTGTGTCGAGTAGGTTCGAGATTGTGAACAATGTGCAGTACCGGCTTCTCAAAATGGCAAGATCTTTGTGCGATGGAGTCATTCATTGAAATAGTGGCTCATGGAAAAAATCCAACAATTTTCGGAGAAGGTTTAGGCATTTCCGTATTTTTTTCTCAAAAAAATGCCAAGAAATTCAATTAAAGCATGGAAAATCATTAACGTTGTCAAAAAAAGCCGAAACTCGTCCGGGGCAACTTATATGCGTCCTAACACCTATGAAAAATGATAGACCTTGTATATGAGCATACAAAGTTGTCTCGGTGCAGAAACGTGAAAGAATACGCTAAGTCCTATAGAAGTGTGTCGAGTAGGTTCGAGATTGTGAACAATGTGCAGTACCGGCTTCTCAAAATGGCAAGATCTTTGTGCGATGGAGTCATTCATTGAAATAGTGGCTCATGAAAAAAATCCAACAATTTTCGGAGAAGGTTTAGGCATTTCCGTATTTTTTTCTCAAAAAAATGCCCAGAAATTCAATTAAAGCATGGAAAATCATTAACGTTGTCGAAAAAAGCCGAAACTCCTCCGGGGCAACTTATATGCGTCCTAACACCTATGGAAAATGATAGACCTTGTATATGAGCACACAAAGTTGTCTCGGTGCAGAAACGTTAAAGAATACGCTAAGTCCTATAGAAGTGCGTCGAGTAGGTTCGAGATTGTGAACAATGTGCAGTACCGGCTTCTCAAAATGGCAAGATCTTTGTGCGATGGAGTCATTCATTGAAATAGTGGCTCATGGAAAAAATCCAACAATTTTCGGAGAAGGTTTAGGCATTTCCGTATTTTTTTCTCAAAAAATGCCCAGAAATTCAAATAAAGCATGAAAAATCATTAACGTTGTCGAAAAAAGCCGAAACTCCTCCGGGGCAACTTATATGCGTCCTAACACCTATGAAAAATGATAGACCTTGTATATGAGCACACAAAGTTGTCTCGGTGCAGAAACGTGAAAGAATACGCTAAGTCCTATAGAAGTGTGTCGAGTAGGTTCGAGATTGTGAACAATGTGCAGTACCGGCTTCTCAAAATGGCAAGATCTTTGTGCGATGGAGTCATTCATTGAAATAGTGGCTCATGGAAAAAAAATCCAACAATTTTCGGAGAAGGTTTAGGCATTTCCGTATTTTTTTCTCAAAAAAAATGCCCAGAAATTCAATTAAAGCATGGAAAATCATTAACGTTGTCGAAAAAAGCCGAAACTACTCCGGGGCAACTTATATGCGTCCTAACACCTATGGAAAATGATAGACCTTGTATATGAGCACACAAAGTTGTCTCGGTGCAGAAACGTGAAAGAATACGCTAAGTCCTATAAAAGTGCGTCGAGTAGGTTCGAGATTGTGAACAATGTGCAGTACCGGCTTCTCAAAATGGCAAGATCTTTGTGCGATGGAGTCATTCATTGAAATAGTGGCTCATGGAAAAAAATCCAACAATTTTCGGAGAAGGTTTAGGCATTTCCGTATCTTTGGTATTCATCACTTTTTCATTTGACTTCATTTAGTGTTCAAAAAACTTGCTTCTAGTTGTCATTTTTGAAATTCAAAAATTGACTTGTTCAAACAGACTCACACGAGATTTTTTTTTCAAAATAGTAGCATTATTAAGTTTCTTAACTTGATAGAGCATGATTTTGGGAATTTTTAGGAAAAAAAAGGAGCTATTTTGAAGTTCATATGAGGGAGAAAGACTAGTTAGAAGGTTTGGGCGGAGATTAAAAAGAAAAATTGTCCTGTTCATATGGGTTTGGGACTTGGGAGGACTTCTATATACTAGTACTTCAAATCGAATTTTGGGGAAGTAAATGATTCCAAATCAAAAACTTGTCAACAACAGACTTGTAGAACTCTTTGAGACCTACAATTTTGATGTTGGTAAATTTTTCATCCGAATTTGTTTGGGTTACTTTCAAAATTTAAATTTGACCTTTTTTTACAAATTCAATTAAAATTTGGCATATGTTTGCTCTTAAAATTCACGAATCCATCCTCTTAAAATTTCAAATGTTTGCTAGGGATAATTCAATTCTCTACTTAAATGGAAGAAAACAAGCCAAATAAAAAGGATCAAATAAATAGCAATTAACATACATAAAAACACCATTAAATATATTTTTCTTTTTTCTTTTCTAGTGCACCATTGTGAAGTAATACATAAAAATAGTTATGGGTGCGCCATTTTCACAGTCGGTTTTTAAGAAAAACCGGCTGTGAAAACACATTTCCACAGTCGGCTAAAGAAAACCGGCTGTGAAAATGCATTATCACAGTCGGTTTTTCTTAAAAACCGGCTGTGAAAAAAGCCTGCAAATGTCAGGTTTTGTCAGGTATAAAACCGGCTGTGATAGGTGGTTTTCACAGCCGGTTTTTTAGCCGAACCGGCTGTGAAAACCTAGTCCTTTTCACAGCCGGTTCGGCTAAAAAACCGGCTGTGAAAACCACCTATCACAGCCGGTTTTTCCTTTCCCAGCCGCAGCACTAGAAAAACCGACTGTGAAAATATTTTCTGCGCCACTTTCAAAAAACCGGCTGTGAAAATAGTGACTTGAAAAATGGTTTCTGTAGTAGTGATACTACTTTGTACTAGTATATAAAAAATTGGCATAAAGGATCATACGGTTGAGATTAATTGTATACAACTCGATACTTTAACTGTAGTATAGTAGTATATAGTGAGTAGTACGGCAGTACATGGGCATTTTTGGAAAAACAAAAGTAAATGAGGTAATTGAAAAAAATTATATTTTGAAAAATACTTTGATCCTTAATATACTTTTTTACATCGCCAATCTCCAATTTCATTTCCATCCATGTGAAATACCCCTTACACATGGGGGTTTATACTCTATACCACTCATTGGTAGTATAGAGTACCATAAAAGAGCTCAACTATAAAAGTTTAGTTCGCTATGTCTAAAGGCCCGAAATTGTATGGCGACTCGCTTAAACACTTGCCCCGTGTTCTACAAATTAAAGAGTCTGCTGGTTCCTACCTCAATCACTCAATGCCATGCCACCATTTAAGGATTTGGAAAACTTTATACATAATCCATCTTCAGATTCTCGAACTACCGGCTAATGGCTAGCTAGAGAAATGACACTGTAATCCTTAATCTCAAATGTTTTGCCTGCTAGCATGTCTTGATTATCATAATACATATGGATTGTTTGCTTTTTGTTAGACATATTGAACATTGTGTTTGCAGACAATCATCCTGCTCTAAGCAATGTGATGCAATTTCATTATTTGCAAATTAAAGGAGCAGAATGAAATGGATATATACTAAGTACTTTGATTAAATATGGACCCACATGACAATATCTCGAAGTACAAGCCTACTGTTGACGGTCCTTAAGTACCACTTTTGGCCGTCAACTCCTGCAAGAAATATATTAAATGTAAACACCAAATATAGTGATAGGGTTTATTACTAACTATTTCCATGAGTTGTGGTGTTTTACCTTGTCATGCAGAAAAAAAGCACTATAGGCTTGAGATAAGAAATAAATATTATTATCACAGAGTATCTCATATGCCTATTTGGATTATATCATTGTGAAGATCGTGTCCAAACACTTCCAAATGTTATATTACTTGTATTATTTGGGGCACGGATCGAAAATATATAAACCGGACAAAATATAATGGATCACTGTAAAAGGAGCCCACCTGGCGGGGCCCACCCCAGGTCACCACGCCCTGGTGCTCTCACGTGGCCTCGTACCCTTGCACAGGGGAGACCCCAGGCAGCTGACATGACACAGGTAACAGGCCAGGCAGCAGGACCATTCGGCCGAGGCCAGCAGCTCTGCTGCGCCCAGCTGCGACCACGCACGCGGGTAGCTGCAGCTGTGGGACCCACGGGCCATGCAGGCCGGACAGGGCCCAGGCGGGGCCCAGCTTGCATGCAGGCGGACAAGGCCTGCAGGCCAGTACACGGCTTTACGTCAGCAGGACAGGAGACCAGCAGCACTTGCGCAGCAATGGCCGAATGGGCCAGCGGCCCTCACGCGCGTCCGAGAGGAGGTCAAAGGGCGACGTGGCTCGTTCCCATTCACCCACAAGCAGTTCACGCGGATCAAGGGAGCTGTGCACGGCGAGATTTTCACGCCAGAAGCACAATCGCCCACAATCGCCTTGTTTGGTTCCTCTGCTAAAAATTAGTGTTGAAAGGAATTTTGCATGCATGGAGTACTAAATAAAATATATCTACAAAACCTTTTCACAGATGAGTGCAACTTTGCGCGCGAATTTAATGAGCCTAGTTAATCCATAATTTACTACAGTAATGCTACAGTAACCATTCTCTGATCATGTGGTCAAAGGTCTCATTAGATTCGTCTCGCGAATTAGCGCAGGAGTTGTGGAGATAGTTTTGTAAACTGCCTTTATTTAATACCTCTAATTAGTGGTCAAAGTTATAAACAGTAGCACTAAATTTTAGTACACGTGGATCCAAACAGGGCCAGAAAAGGTCTTCGCGCTGTCCGTCCGTGCCACCGACTCTCCTGACGTCAGTTTCCCGAGAGACACATGGCACAAGGGGAGAATAGGAAGGAGAATATTCCCTAGGACCTAGAGAGGATCTCCACTCTCCCAAGTCATCCCTTAGACTATAAATACCCCCTACCTCTCACTCTCACAACACACAAGATTGAGAAGCTACAAGCTCCACTCCAAGGCGAAGCTCTACTCCAGTGTAGTATTTAGAGAATAGGGAGAGAGTGAGGGGTAGTCCGGGGGGAGTGCCGGGGCTGTCGGCACTCTTCCCCGATCTTGTACCTCGACGGATTCTTCTAGTAAGTGTTCGTGATCTCTTATGGTATTAAGTTCTCTTGATTAAGTAAGTTCCCTGCTATAGTTGCTTACGGGTTCATCGTTCATTAATCATTTGTGAATGCTTAGTGAATACTTTGGTCTAGAAACAAGACTAAAGTAGTAATTGATAGCGTAGACGTGGTGTCTGGGTTAGAAGCTACCTTTGTTTGCCTCGTAACCACACGGATTAGTAGAGATAGGCGGCAGATGGTGACAGTCTGTCCGTCTTTTGTAATCCTCCACATTCGGGTATGGCGTAGAGCTGTTGGCCGGCAATTTCCTAGAGGCAAGATGCAGCAAACTTTACTCGGAGGTCAGGTCCACATGACAGTGCATAAAGACCAGGACTGACCTCTTCTAGTTTATCTTTCCGCAAGTTCCTGATCTGAAAAAAAATATACATCTCATCAGCACAGCTTTCTATATCTCTTAGAAAAGGATCACAATTATTTTTAACTATGTGCCCCTTACATGGTCCCTAAACCATTTAGGAAATCCTTCCTCAAGCCTTTTGTCAACATTGGTTGTGCCCTGTTCCTCTAGCTCTTTTCTGTACAGCCTGCAGACCATGGTGAGCTATTTATCACACACCAAGGAAAACACAATACAAGACTACATATGAAATTAACATAAATAAATGAAACTTACTCCAAATATGGCTCAACCTCCTCACAATTATTTAGCACATACCAAACAAGCTTGGACATGACTGTATCATCAATGTACTGAACCCTATTGGCTCCAATGAGTTTAACATCATGCATGAAAACTGTGGTGTCATCATTGGCTGGTCCTTCCCCACTAGAGACATCATGTCGATTAAATCTAGTCTCAACATCCTCCATGTACCTTGAACAAAATGTCAATGTGTCACTTGCAACATAAGCCTCAGCAATTGACCCTTCCGGCCTAGCCCTGTTCCTTAATGAATTCTTGAAAGTACCCATTTGCCGTTCTACTGGGTACATCCACCCATATTGAACAGGTCCTCTAAGAAGTGCCTCATCTGGTAGATGGACAGCCAAGTGCACCATCACGGTAAAAAATGATGGAGGAAATATTTTCTCAAGCTTACATAGGATTAGTGGGATATCTTTTTTCAGCCGATTCACAACATCTATCCTCAGATTTCTGCTACACAATTCCCTAAAGAAGTTTCCAAGCTCTGCAATTGCTTCATATACATCCTTGACCACAAATCCTCTAATGCCAGCAGGAATGATTCTTTGCAAGAGGACATGGCAATCATGAGTTTTTAGCCCATGAACCTTGGAGCCATCACTAATGCATTTTGCTAGGTTGGCTGCATATCCATGGGGAAACTTGACTCCCTTTAGGAACTTACAAAACTCAATTCTTTGTGCAGGCTTCAGGACATAGCACGCATCTGGCATACGAACTGTGTTGCCATCCTGCACCAAGTGCAGGTTATGTCTGATGCCCATATCTTGCAAATCTAGTCTTGCATTGATTGTGTCCTTTGTCTTGCCTTCCATTTTGAGCAATGTCCCAAGAACATTCTCACATATATTTTTCTCTATGTGCATCACATCAAGAACATGTGGCAGCAATAGGTCTTTCCAATACGGTAGCTTCCACAAATATACTTTGCGACTAAATATTCTTGGCCCAGATGATTTCTCTCCACGCTTTCTCTTGTTGGTTGTAGGAAGATGATGCTTGCCTGGCCTCACATCTTTCACCTTCTCTAGTTCCTCTAGGACCTCCTCTATACTGAACTTTCCTGGCTGTACCTGCTTTTCATGGTGTCCATCAAAGGCTGAGCTTCTTCGCCATGGGTGTGACAATGGAAGGAAACGACGGTGGCCAAAGTAACCTATCTTATTCCTTAATGATCTTGATAATGGATTTTTGTCACAATGAATACATGCATAATATCCTTTTGTAGTTCTCCCTGACAAGGTACTCAAAGCAGGATAATCATGTATGCACCATAACACTGCGGCACGAAGGTCAAATTTTTTACCACTAAATGCATCATAAGTTTTGACTCCTTTCCAAAGGTCAAGCAATTCTTCAATTAGAGGCTCCAAGAATAAATCAAAATCCTTTCCTGGAGATAGTGGACCAGGGATCAGTAATGACATCATGCAGTTCGATGGATCAGTGCATTCCCATGGTGGCAAGCTCAAAGGCATAACAAGAACAGGCCACATGCTATATGTTGAGCTCACCTTGCCAAATGGATTGAAACCATCTGTTGCTATGGCAAGCCTCAAGTTCCTAGCCTCATCTGCGAAATCTGGATACTTCCTATCAAAGTGCTTCCATGCCTCCCCATCAGCCGGGTGACTCATTTCATTTTCCACCGCCTTCCGCTTCATCTTGTGCCATTGGGTGTCCTCAGCAGTTCGTTTACAGGAAAAGATCCTCTTCAACCTTGGTATAAGTGGAAAATGCCTCAAAACTTTACAAGGAACCCGCCTGCAGCCATCTTCCCATCTAGATTCCTTGCATATTGGGCACTCATCCAAATTGGCATAACCCTTACGAAACAAAACACAATTGTTCTTGCAGACATGGATCGAGTTATATCCTAGGCCCAATTCACTGAGATATTTCTTTGCCTCAACATATGATTTTGGTAATTGGCATTGAGGAAATGCTGCAGATAATAATTTCAACAACGCAGTAAAAGCCCTATTGCTGATTCGATAATATGACTTGATATGGAGCAACCTCACTAGAAAAGAGAATTTGGATTGGTTAGATCCCGGGCAAAGTGACTGCTTAGCATCTTCAAGAACTCTTGTTAACTTAGGTTGATGTCCTTCTTCCTCTGCTGCTCTGTATAGATCTCCAATCAATTCTGGCACACTACTGTCACTATCATTGTTGTCATCATACTCGCCCATGTCTACCCCATCATCATCATGAACAAAGTCATTCACCTGTTCAGCATATTCCACAACTTCAGCCAAAGCTGTTTCTCCATGATGAATCCACCGAGTGTATGCTGCTGACATCCGGAAAATATGAATGTGCTCATTCACTACTGATTGAGGCAATGATACAAGATTTAGACATCTACAGCAAGGGCAAGGTATGTTGGCATCTTCACTGAATCTTCTACCAACAAATTCCATGAACTGCTTCACACCCTCCATGTACTCAGGTGTGAATTGCCTCCCTTGTATCCACCTTCTGTCCATCTATTCAAACAAATAAATCAAGCAATTAGGTAAACACTAACTGACCTCTAATCCTAACAATCCCAACACTTGGAAGCTACAAATTGGCACAGCTACCTACAACTACAACATTGAACTAAAATTAGAGGACAAAAATGGGATTTGAATTACCTCTTGAAGAAGGCGCGGCTATGGCGCGGCAAGCCAGCTGCAGCGAGGCAAGAGGGGTGGCGGCGGGACAATACGGCTGCGGCAGGGCAAGAGGGGCGGCGGCGCGGCAAGCCGGCTGCGGCAGGGCAAGAGGGGCGGCGGCGCGGCCAGCCGGCTGCGGCACGGCAAGAGGGGCGGCGGTGGGTCAAGCCGGCTGCAGCAGGGTATGAGGGGCGGCTGCGGGGCAAGGCGACAACAGCGGGGCAAGATGGCCGGCGATAGTGGCGGAGTGCGGTGGCGGCGGTGGATGTGCGGCGGCGGCGGCGCCGTCGCATTACCGGATCTCGATCTGCGTATGGAGTGCTTCTGTCCGTCAGAGCAATGGATCTGCGTATTCACATAATACAATTAATTTGCGTATATTAAGATTACATGAGTCTATTCAAACACAAAACTAGCGATGGTGTAGTGGTAAGCAGCGTCACAGGTCTTGTGCGCGACCTGGGTTCGAGTTCGGCTTTTTACACAATTTTGAATTGTATTTTTGGCATATGGATCCATGAACAGGTGGGCTCAGCACGACCACGATCGGATAAGGTGATTTTTTTTAACATATAGAGTTGCAACATCTATATTTGTGACGAAACAAGTGCTTAGCTCATGATTTGTGATGAAAACATGTATTGTTCTACGACGATTTCTTTACAGTCGTCATAGTATTTTACCACCCGAGGTCCATTCCCACGGATTAATGACAAGCAAAGCAATTTCGTCATAGCTATGAGGTATTCAATGACGAAAATGCAAATTGTCATTACCAAATCGTCACAGATAGTGAGATTCCTACTAGTGTAGGAACAAGACTAAAGTAGTAATTGATAGCGTAGATGTGGTGTCTGGGCTAGAAGTTACCTTTGTTTGCCTCGTAGCCCCACGGATTAGTAGAGGTAGGCGGCAGGTGGTGACAGCCCTGTCCGTCCTTTGTAATCCTCCACGTTCGGGTACGGCGTAGAGCTATTGGCCGGTAATTTCCTAGAGGCCTAGGATACCCCGGTGCCCAAAGTAAGTAAACTATAGACGCTGAGCTTATTCTTCTTCAAGGTCCTTAAACCATAGGAATCCTCTCTACTCTCGCCAATCATTTCTCTTGTTGTCCTTGGACAATCTAGTTAGTAGATTAGTACACACGTTCCCTGTGGATTCGATACCTTGAATACTTCTGGGTGAAAGCTACAACGGTATCCATGCGCTTGCGAATTTATCTGCGACCGTAAGAAATACCAACAAGCTTTCCGGCGCTGTTGCCGGGGAACGGTTTCTGTATTATCTTTGAACCTTGTTCGTCCTCATATCTTTTTATTTTCCTTTTATTTTCTTTTACCAGTTACCCCCCTCTACCATGGAGCAATATTTATTATAGACTTCTCTGCTCCATGGCGTGAGTTCTTTGAGCTACCACCTTCTGATCAACCAATCACCACATCTAGCTTTGAACTCCGCCCCGGCTTTATAGCCATGGTTCGGAATAAAACTTCTCAGGGGCCAACAACGAAAATCCTTATGATCACCTGCGAGAATTTGAGTTGTTGTGCTCATGTTTGACAATCTCAGGCATGACACAAGAGGCCATCAAATGGAAGTTATTTCCATTCTCTCTCGATGAGACGGCAAAGAGATGGTACTACCAGACCGTTAGGGATGTAAACGGAAATTGGAGAAAATTACAGGACAAGTTTTGTCTTTACTTCTTTCCCATTCACCGTATATGTGCCCTTCGGAGGGAGATCGTCTGCTTCCAGCAGGGTGAGAAGGAAACTCTAGGTGCAGCTTGGGAAAGATTTGTTTCACTAAACAAATTTGGCCCAGACTTAGGCATACCCGACTTCATGCTCATGCAACATTTTCGATCGGGCCTAAAAAAGGAAGCTGCTTTCATCCTAGATGGTGCCGCCGGTGGTTCGTTCATGCACGTAACCCTGGATGAAGGGAGAGCTCTTCTAGAAAAGATTCTGGAAAACACTCCCTCCATCGAAACACAGCACGAACCCCAGCACAGCTCTAAGACAAGATCCGAGGAAGATGATCCTAGTATGGTCATACCCGAGCCAAACCATTTTATCTCGCACGATCCAGTCTTAGAGCCCACTCCCGAACCAAAGCTACCGAAGGAAGAAGAAGTTCTACCTTCAACATCCGAGGATTCTGGAAATCCCTCGGATCACACTAGGCACAAAAAGGCTACGACACCTCCCATTTATCATCCATCAGATCCACTCAAGGAGGTTTTCCCCGATATATCCATAAGGGAACCACCAATAGAATGGTTAAAGGAAGTAACACGTTCTTTCGAAGCAATTCGGATGGTTGCACCTTCCAAAACCATGCGTTGCTCTTTATGGGGAATTATTGTAGAAGCCCTTTACAACCCAACCGTCGAGGCTAGCATCATGTCTAAATCCTTTGCGAACACTTTCTTGGGCAATACGCCTCTAGCCTCGACTGACAAGCTTTTTACAAGTCCCTCAGGACACATCTTTGAATGCCGTGGAATTGCAAGGGTTGTGTCGATCCAGATAGACAAAATCAAGGTTCATTTAGATTTTCATATCTTTTCTAGCCTCGATTTTGATCTTCTCATAGGTTTCCCACTAGAAAAGCTTCTCCAAAAAGAAGCATCTCATGGGAGCCTTCATGACACGTTTGGGAAAGCTGATTTTTCTTGCCCAGAAATTCTAAGAGCAAAGCCTCCTCCCCAGCAGAGCCCGCTTGAGAAGGTAATGTTTGTGTCGCCGTTCGAACCTACTTCTCATATCGAGCGACCTTCATTACCTTCAATCAAGCGAAAGCCGTGTCCCTTAGGTCCTCAGGAATTTATTCTCGATAATGGTCGAGAAACAACTCCTATCTTCAATGATGAACCTTTTGAGTTGGAGAACTCAAAGGCCATGGACACGCTTGAAGCATTAACTCTGGAGTCCGAACGAAATGATTCTATAAATGAGCAAGAAACCTTCTCGTTCAAAATCCCACAAGAGTCATGCTCATTTAACGAATCTCCAGAGTCAATCACATTTAGTGCACAAGCACACACGAGGACTGCAACCCCCTTAAGGTCCTCATTTCTAAAATGTTTAGGAGGTTGGTTGTAGATGCATTCATTTATCATAAACATTGCAAATTTCGTGTTGCATCTTTGGCACTAACATTGCAGGCAAAACTTCAACGGTACATAAACAATTGGCGATGAGGTTGGGAGCTACGTCGCCAATGACAGCTGCAATGTGAGGGTTCCCCATGGTCTAGCTTCAGACCATAAACAAAGCACTGCTGGGAGATGGCCCGGATTATCATTTATTTTTCCTTTCAAATAAAAGCAAGAACATATTTTTAGGATAAACTTTCCTTCGGGTATTCTTGGTCGCTAACCATTTCAGGTGGAGATTGAGAAGAACGATGGACAGGTGATGCTTAAGAACATGGAGCTACATCAGCAGTAACACCTTGGTAAGTTTTGTTCGTGGAACGAATTTTGAAGGAGGCCAACACACTTGATTTTTGGTGTCCAACGACACAAAAATCCAAGTGTGGGGGAGGTCGGTAAGTATTTCGCAATAAGTTCCATTTGTACAAAATTTTTATCTTGGTTTTCAGGTGATGCTAGTTCTTGCATCTTGATCATATAAAAAATGTTCCATAAAAAAATTGCATAACTAAAAAAAAAGAAATATTTGAATCCAATAAAGGCTCTTTGGTTCTCAAAACCAAAGAGCCATTGTTTTGTTTCCACCATGTATGAATAAATGCAGGTACAAGATCAAGTGTGGGGGTCTCTCGAGTTTCCTGACATGCACATGATCGAGACCACCCACAGACAGATTGTACAACATCGCACAGGTCAGCTTAAGAAAGATCAAGGCGACCGAGGCCCAGTAGGAGTCGGCCAATCCCCTTGGTCGGCCGAAGTGAAAGGATCTTGATGTCGCCTAGAGGGGGGGTGAATAGGCGTAACCTGAAAATGTCGCCACTTAAAACAAATTTATCAGCAACTTTCGGAGTCTCCGGAAAAATCTCCGGAGTCTTCGAATATGGGAACCCGCTCCTTAAGCAGCGGAATGACTCTCTGCCACAAAAACCGGAACTTCCGGTTTCCAAAACCGGAACCTCTGGTTTTGGCTTAGGCAGACAGAACCCCCAAACCTGTGAGTTGCAAACTGAGCTTGAGATCAATCAAGAGTAGAGTGTATGCTCAAATGGTGTATCTTAACAGGTTCAAAAGCGCCTGCACTACACAAACACTAACACCCGAGTAGATCAACCAATATCACAAGATCAAGCTATGAATGCGAGTGCAATGCAAATGTAAGCAAACCAGTGAGGAGACGCAAAGATTTGTTTCCCGAAGTTCAGATTCACCCAGGGCGAATCCTACATCTCCGTTGGGTGCTTCCAAAGAAGCCGGGTCGCTCTCAACCCCTTTCTCCACTTCACTAGTTAGCTTCTTCCCTTTCGGAGGTGAAGCTTGACCTGCACAAACTGTCCCGCGGCTCACCACACCTTGGTAGCTCCCGGGCAACGCCTAGCCGTCTAGGAGGCACACCTCCAAGAGTAACAAATGCTTCACTTAATACTTGACAAGGCGAAACAGTGCTCAAGCATATGAGTGCTCTTCTAGTGCTCACAAATGGCTCCTCTCTACTACCCAACTCACAAGATCTATCAAAGATCACACCACCTCACAAAGAGGGGTTGGGGAGAGCTATCTTGGCTTTGGCTTAGCTTAGAACAGGCAGGAAGCACACCAGCAACTGCAAAAACAGCAGCCTGCCACTGAGGACGGCGTGGGGTATAAATACTCCACAACACAAAAACTAGCCGTTAGAGTGACAGACCAAAACCGGAACTACTGGTTCCAAAACCGGAGCGTCCGGAAATTCAAACTAAAGAGCCGTTAGAGACTTGGCACCCAAAACCGGAACCTCCGGTTTTGCCACTGCCCAACCCATGTCACATGTGTTCGTGAGGCTTTTGTGTCTCTCATCACCTCTCATGGGTTAATTGAGCACTGAGACCTTATCAAAATATCACATGATGCATCCCTCTTGATAGTACGGCATACCTAAACTCAAGATCAAACATAAATGCAATATTCATCCTCTTGAGCTTCACCACACTGTATCATGCCATACTTGATCAATATATCCTTATGAGAGCTGCATCTAACTCTGTCTCTTTGCTTTGAGCACTTCAACCTTGAGCTAGTGACTTGGATCAATATTCAACACATATGAATGAAATCCAACTTTTAGATCACAAGTCACCCTTTTCATATGATTCAATAAACATTTGATGCATCCCATTGCTATACTCGGTAAGGCTTGACTTGATACCTCGAAATCCTCTAAGCACTAGCCACTTCACCCTAGCAAAGCTCATGGCTCAAGTCACCACTTGACCAAACTTCGCTTAGTACCTCGTTGCTAATCCCTTGCTTGATTTCTTCATCCAATCGTTGCCATATTGAGTCTAGCTTTGTTTTGTCATCAAGAATAAAATCCACTTGATATCATATTTACTTTTGACTTCTAAATCACATTTGTTTATAACAAGCTTCTCATTTTATTTAAAGATCAAAGAATAACCCAATGCCATCATGCCTCTATCTTCACCTTTATTTGCTTGTCATATATCACACGGAGTCATCATGGGATCATTTCAATATTTATTATCTTGATATTCATCTTCAATTCAAGCAATCTTGCAATATGAGGCTACTACCTAAGCCTCAACACATCTTCAACAGTCATTGCTTACTTTCCATGCTTAGATGTACAATGTCATACATCACACTTGTTCATTTCACCAAATGAGCCATTTATACAATCTTTCCCACAAAGAATATTCACAAATACCTTCAGACCTGCTCATAAGCTTAACAAGTTCATTAGACCTTTAATCTAGTTGTCATTCAACTCACCAAAACCCACAAGGGGCCTAGATGCTCTTTCAATCTCCCCCTTTTTGGTGATTGATGACAACTTTGATTAAAGCTTACAAAAGATATATTAATACAAGCTTTTGAGAGAACAGATTTAGATAGAGCTCCCCTAAATACGTGCATTGAATGAAATTCAACGATTTTGGCCTAAAATGCCAAATTGCACATTTTCAAGACAACCATGGAGCTCCCCCTAAATCTCATCAATCGTGGGGTGCAAAACAAGTGTGTGAACAGATAACACGTGATGCATGCAGCAGATAATTCACCAAACAAATGAAATGAGAGAAGGTGGTGCAGTCTGCCAAGCAAAACCGGAACTTCCGGTTATTAAAACCGGAACTTCCGATTTCAGTCTGACAGCACTGACCAAACAGTCACCACTCAAATAAAAAATCACACTAGCATGGAACAGAGTCTTACAAAGATTAAATAGGTTCAACACACATAGTAGCACACATTACATAAATTCTCAAGTCCACAAGAGCTAGAATCGAATTTATTACAAAGGCCTGCTGCATACAGCAGCCAAAACCGGAACCTCCGGTTTTGCCAGGACAGAGCTGATGAAGAGCGCTTTAATCCATTTTTCTCTCCCCCTTTGTCATCCATCACCAAGAAAGGGTCAAAGGGAAGCACCAGAAGCACATAGCTACTCCTCATCTTCATCATCATTAGGAGCTAGTCCACCGCTACCACTTGCGCCTTGATATGGAAGAGGACCTTGATAAGGAGGTGGATATCCAAAAATCATGGCGCTGAAATTATCGACTCCAAAGCCACCAGGAGCTGCAGTAGTAGTAGGATCAACAGGAGTACTCGAAGGAATTGTGGTTCCAAGGACTGGATCAGCCGAAAAAGAACCACCACCACTTTGCATGCCTCCCATTGAAGGATCACCATATGGAAAGAGCTGAGAATAATAATCCACATTTTGAGCATTCTCAAACTGCTGAGTAGTACTTTCGGGCTCACTTTCTTGACCCTCGGAACCAATAGGAGAAGGAGGATTTTCGGGAAAGAATTTTGCTTCCAACCTTTTGAGCCTCAAAGTATCTTTCTTTCTCCTTTGCCTTTCCTTGTGTTGACGCACATCTATAGTCTTACACATGCCACAAAAGAAGTTGAACATTTTCCTTATTGGAGAGGGAGGCTTATAGCTTTCTTGAGGACCACTTCTACCACGACGCCTAGAAGAGGTGTGTGCTGCCATAGGAGGGGCAGCAGCACTAGAGGTGCCTCTCGGATCATTAGGAGCAGCTGGAGCACTAGGATCAGCCCCTTTTAGACTAGCCAAGGTTGGACCGGGTATATCATTCTTCATGTGGAATGGTTCATGTTGGGCATCATAGTCAAAAGTAAGATTTGTGGTTTGCTCTATCATGTACATGATGTATGGTGCATACCCACAACTCTTTTGAGATGAATTTGCAATTCCTTTCATTTCCTCCCAAATATAGTCAAACACACTAAATGGAGGATCATCGGGTCCCATGCTTAGAAGTAAATCTCTCCCATAGAATGTGATCTTTGTAGCATCTCCTTCTCTAGGTGAAAGTGTCTTTCTAAAGAGTCGGTTCAAATATCCATAGAAAGGAATCAACCCTTTTGCGGTACCAAAGTCTCCTTGCTCATGTTCCAAATATAAGTCTATCATGTCCTCCTTCGGACGATAGACCCCACGGTGAATCTTAGGCCGGTTTGCATCACCACGCCCAAATCCGAACATCAAAGCAAAGTCTGGGTAGCTAATATTATACCAAGTACCCTCAGTCATCTAATGAACCCTTCTTATGTCATTTCTCACATCAAAATAGGAGGTGGCATAGAATTGAGCAATCACTTCACGGTTCCAATGATGTTGATATCCCATTATTTTATAGACATGTTTGCTTTTGCATGCACTTATCACCTCATCAATGACCGGATCACGTAGATTCTCCAAGTGACCCCAATCAATATATTGAGATTCAGCCACGGGAGTCTTCTTGGCAAGGATTGTACTCTCATAATAGTTCTGGTGAAAGTCGGTGTGAAACCTATAATCCACCCTTCCTTTTCCAACCTTTCTTGGGTCTTTTGCCCTCTCAACTCTAACTTGCTCCGTCATCCCTCTAGCTTTATAATTGACTCTTATTCGAAGTGATGGAGCATTTGGAGGTCTCATGGTCACATTTGGGACATGAGTGGTTTGCCCCGCTTGTGATGTTTGTGCACCATGTGACAAGTACATGGGCTGTTCTCCCTCATCCTCATCATCATCATTACCATTCCCACTTCCAGTTCCTTGGCTGTCATCATGGCTATGAGTTCTCACTTCTTTACCCTTTCTCTTTAAAGAGGATCGAGGAGGAGATTCCACATAGGTTTCATCCTCCACATCATCATCATCACTAGATTCTTCCTCTATTTCTTCAGTTCCCTCAATCTCCAGAGTTGCCCTAGGAAGTTCATGCCTGGTTGCAATCCTTTGTGACCTTCTTCGAGTCCCTTGACCCAAATCCGGATTCTCACTAGCCTCATCCCTTCTTCTAAATTCGAAATCAGTGTTCTTGGATCGTCCTGATAGATGAGATCAAATAAAATATTTAGGAAACAATCCAGGGATAGAAGCATGGCTCAAAGGAATACGAGGACGAGATTTTTGATTGAACTGCTAGTCATCAGGGCAAAACCGGAACCTCCGGTTTTGGAAAACCGGAGCTTCCGGTTTCGCTGGGAAACCCTAGCTTCTGCCCCCATCGGAAATCGACCAAGGAACTCAGATCCAGTACATGGCATAGCATTTATGACCTCAATGTAGATGATTGATCGAAGGAATCCAAGAGATAGGCCCTAGACAGATAGATCGAGATGGAAAAAGATTTTCGAGTACCTCTGGGCATGATTTGAACTGCAGAGGGAGAAATCGGACTGGAGAATCGGATCTTCCGAGATTGAGCACCAAGAATCAACCTCCAAGCCTTGAATCCCTTGGTTGAATCTTCAAATCGCCCTCCTGTCGCCCCTCTCAAACAGTGCCAGGTCGGGTGGAGAGGATAGGATAGAATGATACAGGTTGGAGAAGAGTCACGGGCTCAACAGTGATATGCCCGACCAAAACCGGAACCTCCGGTTTTGGAAAACCGGAACCTCCGGTTTGAACCATCACACCCCATGGAGAAAAGTATTGAGCAAGATTTGACCAGCTAGATACTAGAAAAAGTTTTGAGTATGATCCTGGGTCTTAGATATCCATAATAAACCAGATCATAAGCACAGTTTGATAGTTTCTGAGAGATTTGAGAGAGAAGAAGGAAATCTAATGATTAGCCCTTGGGAGAAGATAGAGATGATTTCCTATGGACTTGAGAGAATCATGTCACTTATAGTTAGCCAGCAAACAAGCAAGGTTAACCATAACTATAAATGCCATGATGAGGTCACAAAGACCAAGATCCAAATAATTTTCAAAAAGCACACAACCTATGATACTAGTGATATTTTGAAATACTAACCTATTTCACTCAGGCATGCAACAATTTCAGGTCAAGTACTTTCTTTAGCATATTTAGTTCATACCTCACGAGATACAAGGCTACTTGACACTTAGTCAATTTAAATGAAGGTATCAACCAAATATCTAAAGGCACTCCAAGGACTTGAAATTGCTTCATGCAAAACATGCACACACTAGCATATACAGGGCCTAGATGCATAAGGTAAAAGACATAGAGATTGAAAATTCATACCTTAGCCCTAGAACAAGAGTTCTTCACTTAGAAGGATAATGGCACTTTTATCTTTCATAAGATATTTATTTAAGCTCGAATACTATCTCCATTAGATGCCTATCAAGCTCTCAAGTTGATTTAATGGTCATTGTAAATGTAGCAAACATATTACAATGTTGCTTCTTTGAGAAGAAGACATTTAAGCAAATGACATAAATGTTTGCTACACACATGAAAGCTTGACAATGGAGTTAGTAGCTAGGACACAAAATATGAGACAAGCTCCCCCTTAATATGTGCATCAAGGATGGAATTCTTGAGGTATGCACTTGGTTCAGTTAGGACCTAGGGAGCTCATTTCATATTTTGTTCTAGTAATATAATCATGCCATGATGAAATTTAGTTGAGAATTCCTTACAGTTACTTTCCTTGGTTGTTTATACAAGCAGGATAAACCAAATTGATGCATATGACAACTGGTCCACTTCAATCAGTCAGAAAAAAGAGCAAAGATGACAGAGTTCCGGAGATTCTGAAGAAAAGTGCGGAGTCTCCGTAACTTCCAGATTACTCTGCCACAGGTTCATCCGAAACCGGAGCTTCCGGATTCAAAAACCGGAACCTCCGTTTTTGCCTTGGCAAATTAGAGTTGGAGTTCTACTGACATTTTTGACTCTTTTCTAGATGGATATTGTCACATATGACCTGCAGGCATTATAAACACAAGAACCTCCAGAGGAAGTGGTCAAGAGCATCGAATGGCATGAAAACAAAATTATTACTTGACTTGACAAAGAGAGCTATCTAGGTGTTGTATATGATTAGCACAGAGCATGTTCATATACAATCAGCTAGATAACCAGGAGCAAAGTACTTGTTATCAGGGATGCATTGAGGAAGAGAATGAGTCATCAATTTTTCACTCGACACTTTTTCTTGAATAGACATTAAGTTCTTTACTTGAGCCAAAGATAGAATATGAAGTTCTTCTCAAGGATGCCAAGCTCCAACGCACCAACAAGTACCTACAGAGATCTTTTCAAGCACACTTTGGTACCCAACCCATGTTGGGTCCGCTAAGGTTAGTCAACAAGGTCTTAGGTATCCAAATGGCTTTTGTGCTAGCCTTAGATGAGTGAGTCACATAGGCAGTACAAGAGTCATTCAGGTTCTTTCTAAGTTTCTTAGAATCATTAGGAATGGACTTAAGCTTAGGAGTGTTACCATTTGGGCAATCCTTACCGAGATGACCCTTTTGTCGACATTCATAGCAAATCTTATGCTTGATGTGGCTTTTTGACTTAGTATCTTGACTTCTGACAGCAGCATCTCTCATATATTTTTCTTGAGCCTTCAAGAAACCTCTATTTAGCTTGAAGTGCTGCTGCATGTCCAAAACCGGAGCTTCCGGTTTGCAAAATCCGGAGCTTCCGGATTTCCTAGACAGCACCTTGGACTTGCTTGGACACGTTCCAATCTTGTGTCCCTTTCCGCAACAACTAAAGCATCTTCTCTTAGACAGGCTTCTTTGTCTCTTCGAGAGTGCTGGATTATCTTCTTTCTTCATTGGACACATAGAAGCAAAGTGTCCCATCTTTGAGCATTCGAAGCACTTGATGTGATCATGTGTCTTCTTCTTGTTGTCTTGCTTCTGCTTTGTGTTGGACTTGACAGGATGGTTGCATGAGCTTTGCAAAGTTGATCCCTTCTCAAGCTTCTTCACCGTGACATCACGGTTATCTTGAGAAGGTTGTGCAAAGCTTTTGCCCTTTAGCTTACACAAGTCCATCTTGAGCTTCTGGACCTCTAGCTTTAGATTATTATTCTCTTGTGCAATGATGTCATCACGTGACTCTACAAGAACTTGATCATACCATGAAGATTTTACTTGCAAGCCGCAAGGGTTAGCACAAGATGTATCAATTTTAGCTAGTGAGCAAGAATACTTGTGCAATTGAGGTTCTAAGGATTTTACCGTAGTGACCATAACCTCGTGAGTCACTTCAAGCATGGTATGTGACTCCACAAGCTTCTCATGAGAACACTCTAGTTCTTTGTGAGTTGCTTGCAAGTTCACATACTTGCTAGAGAGTTCTTCAAGTTGAGCCTTGAGCTTTTGGTTTGCTTCCTCCAATGGTGCCACACATGCAAGAGAGTTAGAAGCACAAGTATATTCTTTTTCTAGGTTTTCATACTTACTAACCAAGGAGGCATGTGAATTCTTGAGTTCTTCATAAACCTTGGTTAAAGCTTTGTGCTTGTCAACCTTTTGACTTTCATTCTTCTTGGTTGACTTCTTCTTGCTTATGGACATAAGACATAGATTTACTTCATCACCAGAGCTTGAGTGCCTTGTAGATATTGACTCCTCACTTGGCCTGCATTGAAGATCATCCTTTACGGCGAAGTCACTGTTAAAACCGGTGCTTCCGGTTTTTAGAACCGGAACTTCCGGTTTCTTTGTGCTAGTGGAGCTGGCCGAAGTTCTGTGATCTTCAAGCTGAACAAGTGGAGTCACTTGAGGCTCAGTCAATATGATTGGTGATGTTGAGCACTCCTCAAGTGATCTAGCATCTGTTTGCTCCTTGATATCATATTTGGGCTTGGCATACAATTTTTTAAGTAGAGCCCAAATGCGATGTGCATCACCATGTATCTTCTTATTCTTCTTAAAGATCATGTCTTGAAGTCCTGTGCTAAGAAGGCTCATCATGAAGTTAGTAATTTGGGCATTTAGTTGAAGGCATTTTCCCACTTCTTCGGTTAGCTCAGATTTGTGCCAATCGAAGTTTATAGGGATAATGCTCTCAACTAAAATGCGCTCAGCAGCAGGACCACTGTTCTTTACAGCATTCAGAATATGAGCGGACCAAGAAGCGTAATTTGAGCCATCGATGGCGAGTGGCTCAAAAAATACCTCACACGATGACGACATCTTTTCTCACGGCGGTTAAGCCTTGATGTGAGTCCAAGCTCTGATACCAATTGAAAGGATCTTGATGTCGCCTAGAGGGGGGTGAATAGGCGTAACCTGAAAATGTCGCCACTTAAAACAAATTTATCAGCAACTTTCGGAGTCTCCGGAAAAATCTCCGGAGTCTCCGAATATGGGAACCCGCTCCTTAAGCAGCGGAATGGCTCTCTGCCACAAAAACCGGAACTTCCGGTTTCCAAAACCGGAACATCTGGTTTTGGCTTAGGCAGACAGAACCCCCAAACCTGTGAGTTGCAAACTGAGCTTGAGATCAATCAAGAGTAGAGTGTATGCTCAAATGGTGTATCTTAACAGGTTCAAAAGCGCCTGCACTACACAAACACTAACACCCGAGTAGATCAACCAATATCACAAGATCAAGCTATGAATGCGAGTGCAATGCAAATGTAAGCAAACCAGTGAGGAGACGCAAAGATTTGTTTCCCGAAGTTCAGATTCACCCAGGGCGAATCCTACATCTCCGTTGGGTGCTTCCAAAGAAGCCGGGTCGCTCTCAACCCCTTTCTCCACTTCACTAGTTAGCTTCTTCCCTTTCGGAGGTGAAGCTTGACCTGCACAAACTGTCCCGCGGCTCACCACACCTTGGTAGCTCCCGGGCAACGCCTAGCCGTCTAGGAGGCACACCTCCAAAAGTAACAAATGCTTCACTTAATACTTGACAAGGTGAAACAGTGCTCAAGCATATGAGTGCTCTTCTAGTGCTCACAAATGGCTCCTCTCTACTACCTAACTCACAAGATCTATCAAAGATCACACCACCTCACAAAGAGGGGTTGGGGAGAGCTATCTTGGCTTTGGCTTAGCTTAGAACAGGCAGGAAGCACACCAGCAACTGCAAAAACAGCAGCCTGCCACTGAGGACGGCGTGGGGTATAAATACTCCACAACACAAAAACTAGCCGTTAGAGTGACAGACCAAAACCGGAACTACTGGTTCCAAAACCGGAGCGTCCGGAAATTCAAACTAAAGAGCTGTTAGAGACTTGGCACCCAAAACCGGAACCTCCGGTTTCCAAAACCGGAACCTCTGGTTTTGCCACTGTCCAACCCATGTCACATGTGTTCGTAAGGCTTTTGTGTCTCTCATCACCTCTCATGGGTTAATTGAGCACTGAGACCTTATCAAAGTATCACATGATGCATCCCTCTTGATAGTACGGCATACCTAAACTCAAGATCAAACATAAATGCAATATTCATCCTCTTGAGCTTCACCACAATGTATCATGCCATACTTGATCAATATATCCTTATGAGAGCTGCATCTAACTCTGTCTCTTTGCTTTGAGCACTTCAACCTTGAGCTAGTGACTTGGATCAATATTCAACACATATGAATGAAATCCAACTTTTAGATCACAAGTCACCCTTTTCATATGATTCAATAAACATTTGATGCATCCCATTGCTATACTCAGTAAGGCTTGACTTGATACCTCGAAATCCTCTAAGCACTAGCCACTTCACCCTAGCAAAGCTCATGGCTCAAGTCACCACTTGACCAAACTTCGCTTAGTACCTCGTTGCTAATCCCTTGCTTGATTTCTTCATCCAATCGTTGCCATATTGAGTCTAGCTTTGTTTTGTCATCAAGAATGAAATCCACTTGATATCATATTTACTTTTGACTTCTAAATCACATTTGTTTATAACAAGCTTCTCATTTTATTTAAAGATCAAAGAATAACCCAATGCCATCATGCCTCTATCTTCACCTTTATTTGCTTGTCATATATCACACGGAGTCATCATGGGATCATTTCAATATTTATTATCTTGATATTCATCTTCAATTCAAGCAATCTTGCAATATGAGGCTACTACCTAAGCCTCAACACATCTTCAACAGTCATTGCTTACTTTCCATGCTTAGATGTACAATGTCATACATCACACTTGTTCATTTCACCAAATGAGCCATTTATACAATCTTTCCCACAAAGAATATTCACAAATACCTTCAGACCTGCTCATAAGCTTAACAAGTTCATTAGACCTTTAATCTAGTTGTCATTCAACTCACCAAAACCCACAAGGGGCCTAGATGCTCTTTCACGAAGGCCGTCTGGCATCCCTCGTCCACATTTTCGTCCAGAGCGATGGTTTGCACATCCTGTCCCTCACCCTCTCTAGTTCATGAGTTAATTCAATCCTATCTTGAGATAATCTTTAAAATTAAATTCATGATAAAATGAACTTGGATGCTCCTTTGGTTTACATGTCTATTCTTGATTGGCTTGCATATGCTTTATTCCTTGCACATACACCTGTTGCTTGTGAACATATCTCTTTAGGGAAACATGTTTATCTAAGTGGTTGATTAATGAGATATGGTATGATGAAAGAAATCTTGCTCTTTCTGTATAAAGTGCTTGGGATGTTTTTCTTGCAAAAACCTTAAAATCAATAGCCTTGCAAAGCTCCTCAGTGATGCCTTATTCCTACCAAAGCCATATGATGTTCATACTGAAAACCCCATATACATATGCTGCTTGTTTATTGCATTGAGCTTTGTCAAATTGTTGTGACCCTTGTAAGATGCTCTTCATGCTTTCTTGATCAAGATCACGTACACTCCACATACATCTGCTAAACTTCTACACTGGAAGTTAGCAATACCCATCCATCTACCAAATAAATGCTCTATATGTGTTATGAATCTCTCTCCAAATATTCTTTGCAAAAGAAACATGGGCCATAGAAAAACATTTTGGACACATGAAGGTCCAAGAAAAAAAAGAAAAAATATATATACATGCCCATACAAAGCATTGAGCATGAAAAAAAAGAAAAAATGACATAGCTATGTTTTCCAAATAAAGAGGAGAGGGATCATGCAAAAAGGAGCTATCATAAGTTCCACATACATTTTTCATTATTCCATACACGTGCACATCTTGATCAGATTGTATGAATAGTTTTCTTTTTGGATCCGCTCTTTGACTTTGCAATATATGTGATGCAAGTATGCCTACGTTTACTCCCACCTTGAGCTACACATAAGCCTTTTATAAGTAGGGTGAAAGAAGGCAAAGAAATGCCTTGATGAGGAATCATACACACTGAGCGATCTGAGAGAATAATTTGAGGAGCTAGGTAAGATTATGTTTTTGAAAATTTATCGAAAACCCAAGTTATTTAACAGAAGAGTTGAGATGCCTTGAATCAAGACCGTTCCATTCCTCAATCATCCAAGATTACATGATAGACACTTCAAAATTCACAAGTGCAGATATGTCTTGGAATAACTTATATGCTTTGCATCATTTCAGTTGGAGTCATGTTTTCCACCTTAGTCTTAAGCTTTACTCGAGGATTAGTAAATGCTAAGTGTGGGGGAGCTTGTTGACGGTCCTTAAGTACCACTTTTGGCCGTCAACTCCTGCAAGAAATATATTAAATGTAAACATCAAACATAGTGATAGGGTTTATTACTAACTATTTTTATGAGTTGTGGTGTTTTGCCTTGTCATGCAGGAAAAGAGCACTATAGGCTTGAGATGAGAAAAATGGATTTTTGCTAAAGGATGAATAAGGAAATAATGTTTACTATCCTGTAGAGGAAAAAAAATAAAAAATTGTGACAATATGGAAGCAATAATACTTCTGACTTTATGTCCTAAAACAGAGAACCAATCCAATCAAGCATTTACAAATAAAACTAGTTTCATATTGCTGGCATATATAGCACAAGAAAGAAACTATATGCATCTATAAATAAACTCTACTAAAGCTCCAAGATTTAGAATCTCCTCATGCATCGTGGCTCCACGTGGGAGCCACATAACGTACAGGTGGGGTCCATGTGGAACCTACACATATTTAGGTGGGGCCTGTGACACTATTTATGTGGGCCTCACGGTATGATTTGTGTGGGACCTGCGTATGGTTTCAGGTGGAACGTACGTGGGCCCATGTGCTACTTACGTGAGATCCACGATATATATTATAAAAATATTAACATAGGCCCTATGTACTTTTTATGTGGGATCGATGATATATTTTAGAAATAAATATCGATAGCGGTTTTTTTCCTGTTATTTGCAACTGCATTCATGCATAGTATAAAATGTATTTACATTTTAGTAAAATTTCAGATTATGAGATAATAAATCTTTATCTTATCATAATTTATATCAATAATAAACCTTTATCTTATCATAATTTCATATCAATGTCTTAGATAGAGACGCACATGACACGCTAACCTGACTAGTTACTATCAAAACAACTATGCATTGAACCAACATGTCCAATCAGTTTTAAAAAATCAACATAGTCCGTTTTTGCTTACTATGTGGAATTGAGAAGATGGTTGCATACATATGGAACCATTTGTATTTGTCTGGGGACTTCAAAATCAAGTGTAGAAACATATCTCTATACCTAAAAAGAACGAAATTCACACTTTTTTTCGCCTCACCTTCGCCTCAGACATTTTTTTTCGTCGATCTGCTCCGCCCCAGCCGCCCCCTCTGTCTGTGTGATCCAACCATTGGATCACCCTTCCACGTTCTCCCCTCGCCCTTTGACATTCGCCTCACCCGTCACCCTCACTCCTGAGAAAAAAATGTTGAGCAGCCGCCGCTCCACATGTGCTCGCATAGCCGCCACTGCCCTCACCCCTCTCGTGTCGCTGCTCCGCCCTCGCATGCACACAACTTTTCTTTTTGATGTTTTCAACCAAATATTGTCAGTATATTCAAAATAGTGGGTGCACGCATGGTATACCTTGTTTGACTATCTTGACATGTTACTAAGAGCGGACCAATTATTGATAGTTATGAACAGCAATGCTCATAGGTCGAACTCCTCCTATTTGTCCTCATCCCACACATGTACACCTTCTGGTCCCCACAACAACAAAAGTTGTTCAACCAATGGTCTTAGGTACACATCGATGTCATTGCACGGTTGCTTTGGGCCTTGGATTAACGCTGGCATCATAATGAACTTCCACTTTATGCAAACCTAGGGAGGAAGGTTGAAGATACATAGGGTCACTGGCCAAGTGCTATGCCCGGTATTGAACTCACCAAAGGGATTCATTCCATCCGTACTTAGACCAAACCTTGTTTTCTAACATCCCTATTGAACTCCGGAAATTCCCTGTTAACTGCTCTCGACTGTGACCCATCAGCAGGGTGTCTCAGCATGTCATCATCTTGCTTACGATTTTCCTTGTGCCATCGCATCAGTTTGGCATGCGCCTTGTTTCTAAATAGATGCTTCAAATGTGGTTTTATATGAAAGTATCACATCACCTTTGCAGGAACTCTCTTCCTAGGGGCCTCCCCCTCAACATCGCCTGGATCAGCTCGCCTGATCTTATACCAAAGAGCGCTGCACACAGGACAAGCATCCAATTTCTCGTACTCTTTACCGCATTAGAGAATGCAGTCATTAGGGCATGCATGTATCTTCTATACATCCAGTCCTAGAGGGCAAACCACCTGTTTTGCTTTGTAGGTTGTGGCGGACAATTGGTTATCCTTTGAAAGCATCTTCTTCAGTAGACTAAGCAACTACTCGAAGCCCTTGTTGGATACACCACTCGTTGCCTTCCATTCGAGCAAATCCAACATGCTTCACGGCTTTTTGAGTCCCTATTCGCAACCCTCATACAACAACTTGTTGTAGTCCTCTAACATGCACTGAAACTAAATCCTTTCCTTCTCAGTTTCATAGTATATTTCTCAGCATCCCACAACATTTTCCTAAGATCATCATTCTCATCAATATGATCTTCTTCTGCATCACCCATTGTAGTGTCTGCAAAAGTTATTATCCTCCTCCTCTCCTTCATCATCATCCATTGAAACTCCTCTTTCCCCATGCTTGGTCCAAACAAAATAGTTAGGCATGAAACCAGAAATGTACAAGTGGGCATGAAGAGTCCTTCTCTCATGGTGATCCTTCTCGTTCTTGCAAACTTTGCATGGACAACACATGAAACCCTGCGGAGACTTGTTCGCCTCGGCAACCTCAAGAAAACCATGCAGGCCATCAATGAATTCCTTCGTGCGTTTGTTGCCGTACATCCATTGCCGGTCCATCTATATAATATCACATACAAACACAAGCTTCTTTCAATAAATATATTGAAAAATAGGGTCAATATAAATAAAAAATAACAAGCAATTCCATACAAACAAATATTATATAATTTCTACATAACAAAATTTAGTCTAGTAAAAAATTCAATTTGATAATTAGGGCCAATATAATGAATTGAAGGGATATGGGGAGGCTACAGTAGCACAAAACAAAAATTTTCTACCCCGTAAACCAGGAACAGCTGCGTTTATAGATCACGGGACTACCACTAGACGCGTAGATGCAGCGGAAACGTCTTGATGAAGACGAAGTGCGTCGGAGCAGTGCCGTGTAGTTACTTACGTCCTTCTCATGCAGCTCGTCCTTGTGCTCCGGATGCAGCACCTCTGAGGTATCCACACGTACAGGGAGGAAGCATCACGCCTCGGACTGCTAGATCCACAGGAGCAACGGAGGCGCGGGCATGGGAGGTGCGGCAGCTGCTGGGCGAATTAGGGTTAGCCCTAAGCCACGCCCCCACCCCTCATTATATAGGCGTCCCTAACAGGCCTCTAGGTTCGAGGCCCATTAGAACTCCTAAACCTGGTCCAATTCGGATCCTATCCTAA
>CM014276.1:2861427-2883445 GCA_004135705.1 Alloteropsis semialata | reverse complement strand
GTCATCACGTGACTCTACAAGAACTTGATCATACCATGAAGATTTTACTTGCAAGCCGCAAGGGTTAGCACAAGATGTATCAATTTTAGCTAGTGAGCAAGAATACTTGTGCAATTGAGGTTCTAAGGATTTTACCGTAGTGACCATAACCTCGTGAGTCACTTCAAGCATGGTATGTGACTCCACAAGCTTCTCATGAGAACACTCTAGTTCTTTGTGAGTTGCTTGCAAGTTCACATACTTGCTAGAGAGTTCTTCAAGTTGAGCCTTGAGCTTTTGGTTTGCTTCCTCCAATGGTGCCACACATGCAAGAGAGTTAGAAGCACAAGTATATTCTTTTTCTAGGTTTTCATACTTACTAACCAAGGAGGCATGTGAATTCTTGAGTTCTTCATAAACCTTGGTTAAAGCTTTGTGCTTGTCAACCTTTTGACTTTCATTCTTCTTGGTTGACTTCTTCTTGCTTATGGACATAAGACATAGATTTACTTCATCACCAGAGCTTGAGTGCCTTGTAGATATTGACTCCTCACTTGGCCTGCATTGAAGATCATCCTTTACGGCGAAGTCACTGTTAAAACCGGTGCTTCCGGTTTTTAGAACCGGAACTTCCGGTTTCTTTGTGCTAGTGGAGCTGGCCGAAGTTCTGTGATCTTCAAGCTGAACAAGTGGAGTCACTTGAGGCTCAGTCAATATGATTGGTGATGTTGAGCACTCCTCAAGTGATCTAGCATCTGTTTGCTCCTTGATATCATATTTGGGCTTGGCATACAATTTTTTAAGTAGAGCCCAAATGCGATGTGCATCACCATGTATCTTCTTCTTCTTCTTAAAGATCATGTCTTGAAGTTCTGTGCTAAGAAGGCTCATCATGAAGTTAGTAATTTGGGCATTTAGTTGAAGGCATTTTCCCACTTCTTCGGTTAGCTCAGATTTGTGCCAATCGAAGTTTATAGGGATAATGCTCTCAACTAAAATGCGCTCAGCAGCAGGACCACTGTTCTTTACAGCATTCAGAATATGAGCGGACCAAGAAGCGTAATTTGAGCCATCGATGGCGAGTGGCTCAAAAAATACCTCACACGATGACGACATCTTTTCTCACGGCGGTTAAGCCTTGATGTGAGTCCAAGCTCTGATACCAATTGAAAGGATCTTGATGTCGCCTAGAGGGGGGTGAATAGGCGTAACCTGAAAATGTCGCCACTTAAAACAAATTTATCAGCAACTTTCGGAGTCTCCGGAAAAATCTCCGGAGTCTCCGAATATGGGAACCCGCTCCTTAAGCAGCGGAATGGCTCTCTGCCACAAAAACCGGAACTTCCGGTTTCCAAAACCGGAACATCTGGTTTTGGCTTAGGCAGACAGAACCCCCAAACCTGTGAGTTGCAAACTGAGCTTGAGATCAATCAAGAGTAGAGTGTATGCTCAAATGGTGTATCTTAACAGGTTCAAAAGCGCCTGCACTACACAAACACTAACACCCGAGTAGATCAACCAATATCACAAGATCAAGCTATGAATGCGAGTGCAATGCAAATGTAAGCAAACCAGTGAGGAGACGCAAAGATTTGTTTCCCGAAGTTCAGATTCACCCAGGGCGAATCCTACATCTCCGTTGGGTGCTTCCAAAGAAGCCGGGTCGCTCTCAACCCCTTTCTCCACTTCACTAGTTAGCTTCTTCCCTTTCGGAGGTGAAGCTTGACCTGCACAAACTGTCCCGCGGCTCACCACACCTTGGTAGCTCCCGGGCAACGCCTAGCCGTCTAGGAGGCACACCTCCAAAAGTAACAAATGCTTCACTTAATACTTGACAAGGCGAAACAGTGCTCAAGCATATGAGTGCTCTTCTAGTGCTCACAAATGGCTCCTCTCTACTACCTAACTCACAAGATCTATCAAAGATCACACCACCTCACAAAGAGGGGTTGGGGAGAGCTATCTTGGCTTTGGCTTAGCTTAGAACAGGCAGGAAGCACACCAGCAACTGCAAAAACAGCAGCCTGCCACTGAGGACGGCGTGGGGTATAAATACTCCACAACACAAAAACTAGCCGTTAGAGTGACAGACCAAAACCGGAACTACTGGTTCCAAAACCGGAGCGTCCGGAAATTCAAACTAAAGAGCTGTTAGAGACTTGGCACCCAAAACCGGAACCTCCGGTTTCCAAAACCGGAACCTCTGGTTTTGCCACTGTCCAACCCATGTCACATGTGTTCGTAAGGCTTTTGTGTCTCTCATCACCTCTCATGGGTTAATTGAGCACTGAGACCTTATCAAAATATCACATGATGCATCCCTCTTGATAGTACGGCATACCTAAACTCAAGATCAAACATAAATGCAATATTCATCCTCTTGAGCTTCACCACACTGTATCATGCCATACTTGATCAATATATCCTTATGAGAGCTGCATCTAACTCTGTCTCTTTGCTTTGAGCACTTCAACCTTGAGCTAGTGACTTGGATCAATATTCAACACATATGAATGAAATCCAACTTTTAGATCACAAGTCACCCTTTTCATATGATTCAATAAACATTTGATGCATCCCATTGCTATACTCAGTAAGGCTTGACTTGATACCTCGAAATCCTCTAAGCACTAGCCACTTCACCCTAGCAAAGCTCATGGCTCAAGTCACCACTTGACCAAACTTCGCTTAGTACCTCGTTGCTAATCCCTTGCTTGATTTCTTCATCCAATCGTTGCCATATTGAGTCTAGCTTTGTTTTGTCATCAAGAATGAAATCCACTTGATATCATATTTACTTTTGACTTCTAAATCACATTTGTTTATAACAAGCTTCTCATTTTATTTAAAGATCAAAGAATAACCCAATGCCATCATGCCTCTATCTTCACCTTTATTTGCTTGTCATATATCACACGGAGTCATCATGGGATCATTTCAATATTTATTATCTTGATATTCATCTTCAATTCAAGCAATCTTGCAATATGAGGCTACTACCTAAGCCTCAACACATCTTCAACAGTCATTGCTTACTTTCCATGCTTAGATGTACAATGTCATACATCACACTTGTTCATTTCACCAAATGAGCCATTTATACAATCTTTCCCACAAAGAATATTCACAAATACCTTCAGACCTGCTCATAAGCTTAACAAGTTCATTAGACCTTTAATCTAGTTGTCATTCAACTCACCAAAACCCACAAGGGGCCTAGATGCTCTTTCACGAAGGCCGTCTGGCATCCCTCGTCCACATTTTCGTCCAGAGCGATGGTTTGCACATCCTGTCCCTCACCCTCTCTAGTTCATGAGTTAATTCAATCCTATCTTGAGATAATCTTTAAAATTAAATTCATGATAAAATGAACTTGGATGCTCCTTTGGTTTACATGTCTATTCTTGATTGGCTTGCATATGCTTTATTCCTTGCACATACACCTGTTGCTTGTGAACATATCTCTTTAGGGAAACATGTTTATCTAAGTGGTTGATTAATGAGATATGGTATGATGAAAGAAATCTTGCTCTTTCTGTATAAAGTGCTTGGGATGTTTTTCTTGCAAAAACCTTAAAATCAATAGCCTTGCAAAGCTCCTCAGTGATGCCTTATTCCTACCAAAGCCATATGATGTTCATACTGAAAACCCCATATACATATGCTGCTTGTTTATTGCATTGAGCTTTGTCAAATTGTTGTGACCCTTGTAAGATGCTCTTCATGCTTTCTTGATCAAGATCACGTACACTCCACATACATCTGCTAAACTTCTACACTGGAAGTTAGCAATACCCATCCATCTACCAAATAAATGCTCTATATGTGTTATGAATCTCTCTCCAAATATTCTTTGCAAAAGAAACATGGGCCATAGAAAAACATTTTGGACACATGAAGGTCCAAGAAAAAAAAGAAAAAATATATATACATGCCCATACAAAGCATTGAGCATGAAAAAAAAGAAAAAATGACATAGCTATGTTTTCCAAATAAAGAGGAGAGGGATCATGCAAAAAGGAGCTATCATAAGTTCCACATACATTTTTCATTATTCCATACACGTGCACATCTTGATCAGATTGTATGAATAGTTTTCTTTTTGGATCCGCTCTTTGACTTTGCAATATATGTGATGCAAGTATGCCTACGTTTACTCCCACCTTGAGCTACACATAAGCCTTTTATAAGTAGGGTGAAAGAAGGCAAAGAAATGCCTTGATGAGGAATCATACACACTGAGCGATTTGAGAGAATAATTTGAGGAGCTAGGTAAGATTATGTTTTTGAAAATTTATCGAAAACCCAAGTTATTTAACAGAAGAGTTGAGATGCCTTGAATCAAGACCGTTCCATTCCTCAATCATCCAAGATTACATGATAGACACTTCAAAATTCACAAGTGCAGATATGTCTTGGAATAACTTATATGCTTTGCATCATTTCAGTTGGAGTCATGTTTTCCACCTTAGTCTTAAGCTTTACTCGAGGATTAGTAAATGCTAAGTGTGGGGGAGCTTGTTGACGGTCCTTAAGTACCACTTTTGGCCGTCAACTCCTGCAAGAAATATATTAAATGTAAACATCAAACATAGTGATAGGGTTTATTACTAACTATTTTTATGAGTTGTGGTGTTTTGCCTTGTCATGCAGGAAAAGAGCACTATAGGCTTGAGATGAGAAATAAATATTATTATCACAGAGTATCTCAGATGCCTATTTAGAGTATATCATTGTGAAGATCGCGTCCAAACACTTCCAAATGTTATATTACTTGTATTATTTGGGGCACGGATCGAAAAGATATAAACCTGACAAAGGCTTTGTTTAGTTCGCGCGAATTCGATCGAATTGACTGTAGCAAAATGTATTGGGAAGCGTAAAAGCAGAGAGGGGGATACGTTTTTCAAAAAAATATTTTTGGTCGAATTGGTTGAATTCGATGCAACTAAACAGGGCCAAAATATAATGGATCACTACAAAAGAAGCCCACCTAGCGGGGCCCACCCCAGGTCACCACGCCCTGGTGCTCTCACGTGGCCTCATGCACTTGCACAGGGGAGACCCCAGGTAGCTGACACAGGTAACAGGCCAGGCAGCAGGGCCATTCGGCCGAGGCCAGCAGCTCTGCTGCGCCCAGATGCGACCACGCACGCGGGTAGCTGCAGCTGTGGGACCCACAGGCCATGCAGGCCGGACAGGGCCCAGGCGGGGCCCAGCTTGCATGCAGGCGGACAAGGCCTGCAGGCCAGTACTCGGCTTTGCGTCAGCAGGACAGGAGACCGGCAGCACGTGTACGCAGCAATGGCCGAATGGGCCAGCGGCCCTCACGCGCGTCCGAGAGGAGGTCAAAGGGCGACGTGGCTCGTTCCCATTCGCCCACAAGCAGTTCACGCGGATCAAGGGAGCTGTGCACGGCGGGATTTTCACGCCAAAAGCACAATCGCGACAGAAAAGGTGTTCGCGCTGTTCGTCCGTGCCACCGACTCTCCTGACGTCGGTTTTCCAAGAGACACGTGGCACAAGAGGAGAATAGAAAGGAGAATATTTTCTAGGACCTAGAGAGGATCTCCACTCTCCCAAGTCATCCCCTAGACTATAAATACCCCCTAGCTCTCACTCTCACAACACACAAGATTGAGAAGCTACAAGCTCCACTCCAAGGCGAAGCTCTATTCCAGTGTAGTGTTTAGAGAATAGGGAGAGAGTGAGGGGTAGTCCGGGGAGAGTGCCGGGGCTGTCGGCACTCTTCCCTGATCTTGTACCTCGACGGATGCTTCCTTCTTCTAGTAAGTGTTCGTGATCTCTTATGGTATTAAGTTCTCTTGATTAAGTAAGTTCCCTGCTATAGTTGCTTACGGGTTCATCGTTCATTAATCATTTGTGAATGCTTAGTGAATACTTTGGTCTAGGAACAAGACTAAAGTAGTAATTGATAGCGTAGACGTGGTGTCTGGGCTAGAAGTTACCTTTGTTTGCCTCGTAGCCCCACGGATTAGTAGAGATAGGCGGCAGATGGTGACAGTCTGTCCGTCCTTTGTAATCCTCCACATTCGGGTATGGCGTAGAGCTGTTGGCCGGCAATTTCCTAGAGGCCTAGAATACCCCGGTGCCCAAAGTAAGTAAACTATAGACGCTGAGCTTATTCTTCTTCAAGGTCCTTAAACCATAAGAATCCTCTCTACCCTCGCCAATCATTTCTCTTGTTGTCCTTGGACGATCTAGTTAGAAGATTAGTACACACGTTCCCTGTGGATTCGATACCCTGAATACTTCCGGGTGAAAGCTACAACGGTATCCGTGCGCTTACAGATTTATCTGCGACCGTAAAAAATACCAACACCTACCTTTCACTTAGGATCATAATAATAACTCATCCCTTATCGTGGAAGAATTTACTGGCCTCGGGATGCCTCTGATTACTACTATGCGTTTTAGTTGAGATGGATGCTGTTCTACTGTGCACACGACAGGGCATGGTGTCATCGGTGTGTACAGAAGAAACTGATGCGGCTGCTTCTGTCCTGTCCACAGGCACTTGCCCTTATCACCGGTGTACTAAACGAACAGCCCAAAAAATGATTGGTTTAGGTTTGGTAAGTTGTCCTTATTTTTTCATGATTTTATCTATCATGCATGCTTTTGAGACAATTATTATTTACTATTAATTTATATATAGTGTTCCTGATTGATGTAGAATATTTTTTTCTTCAGAGTTTCTCCCAAATTAGTTTAGCTCAGTTAGATACTGATCTTTGCTGACTTTAGTTCCTTCTAAGCAGAGTATGGAGTATCGTCCGGTTTGTATTGGATATAGAGCTTATGTTTAGCCCATGTTAACTCTATGTAAACATCATATTTGCCCCAGTTTTGTAGAGAAAGGGAGTAGGTAGGAGAGGTATTTCGTCTTTTGTCTATCTAGTCCTAAAGTTTAGACATCCTATTAGCTTCTTGTTTGGAGGATTGATTAGCTAGTGCTAAAGTTTAGCACACCCACCTATGTGTTCCCTCTGAATATTGTGCATGCAGATGGTTCCTCAGTCTCAATTGCTTCTCGGTTGGCTTCTATTCGACACGGGCGCCAAAAACGGATGGTGGGCCCGCTTTATCTCTTCTCATCTCTTTCTTCTTTCTTCCTCCTCCTTTCTTCTTTCTTCGTCATCTTTACTTTTTTGTTCCACACCATCATTCTGGCGTCAGTCTCCAGCACCGTCCATGGCCGGCCGCGCTATGCCCCTCCGCCTGCCTCCTATCCCACCATGTCCCCTGTCCTTTCTAACAAATCGGACTTTGCACCCCTTCTGACAACATCATCAACCAAGCATCCTCCACTGCCCGACGGCCGGCGCCCTCAACCCTCATCCTCCGCTAGGCCAGCCATCACTACGGCCATCCCTCTAACTCTGCTGGCTATGGAAATACCCCCCACCCCCAACACACCAAAAAACCAAGAAACCCCATCCCTATACCAAAAACGAGCTGTGCACTGCCACCCTCGGCCATTACTCCAAGCATGATACTAAATATATACTCACGTCGCCCACCTACTGGAAAACGCTCGGCAATAGTTGAAAATTTAGTAGTGTGCAGCACAGTAATGTGTGGCGAAGAAGAGGCCACGTCATCCTGTTCGTCACTAGTGGGAGCGCACACTCACCCTATGGGAAATTTTGTAAGTGGTCTCTACGTTTTTATGTTGTGAGAATCGTTCAAGTGCGGCTATCATTATTTTACTTAACTTTCATATTGATTCCTTTTTGTGTTATATATTGTGATATTATGATATGTATAATCTTATTGTTTGGAAATATGTAAGATCACATCTAATTTAGCAGACACGTGAATTGTTTTAGCTACAATTACTCTTTCTTTGGAACTTTACAACAAGTCAAATGGGAAATGTAGTCTACAATGGACAATGGATACAAAGGATAGTACTATGGATGCACAGTGCTCTTTTAACATGATTCTTTGTAGTTGTGAGTTGTGCCTATGGATTGGTTTTCCATGTAAGTTTAATTGAATTATTTACATAAAGATGTAGCTTTTAAAATTTTCATTTACATTTGTTTCTCATTTTATCCATGTATGCTTAGCCGGCGTGGTTTCCATATTATGTTCGTTTACCACAGTTGAAAATTGAAAATTCTAATAACCAATAGTTAGTATAAATTTCTGTATTACAATGAGTTGAACTGGCACATCCTTAAATATTGTTACATGAGAAGGAAAGCTTTTGCCGTCCATTTAATTCAAGTTCTTATTATTATTAATTTTATTATTAGGTTTATATCCTTTCTTCCTAGTAAATTCTAGTCTAAACTCAGTTTTCCTCGAAGACAGTCAAAAGGAAAAGATGATGTATGCTCAGTAAAATAATGATGATATGCCCTACCATACTGATTGCTTTCATGAGGCAGTTAAACAACAAAATGTTACAATTGTCATCAAGTTATTGTTTTCTTGACTGTATCAAATGGTATTATTTTTCTTTACATAAGTTTGATGGGCGCAGACAAATCCCTGACTATTCACATATGGAGCTTCAAATAAACTTGATTGAAGAAAGCTTGCTATTTCACAGCACCAAAGTGGTGTTCCTTGCCACAATTGCTAAGCACAAATTCGAATGCCTTGATGCTAATTAAGTATTCTCGAGAACACTAAAACAAATTATATGGTGTGGTAGCACAAGACATACATATTAATTCTTCAGTAGTGATGGATATAAAACAAATAATGAAGGCATCTCCAAATGGATATATAACCATATAAAGAAATTATTGGTGCAGGAATGTAAAACATCTGTTTGAACAAAATCATAAATTTAGGCATGTCTCCAATTGCCATAGACTGAAACTACCTAATGAAAAAATTACCTTTCGTAACATGTATCATTGGAATAGGCTCACACTGAAATCCCAGAGTCTTTTTGCCAATTCCTTGTTGGCTGCATGAGATTTTAGTTCAACAGCATTGCAATCGACAAAGTACTTCCCCGTAATTCCAGCAACCTGAGGATGCAATGCCAAATAACAAACTGTAGCTGCTCCCTGCAAATTGATGATTGCTAATAAGCACGAGTTCGCATACAGTTGAATAATGGCAGAATGCATGAAGTAATGGACATATAAATTTATATGCGACATGTTTGCAATTGGGATTATGCTCAAAGTAGTAAAGTTAGATAATGCAGATTATCAGAAAAATTTACATAGCACAACTAGCCAGCTGACTGTTAACCAGCAGCTTTATTTTAAATAATGTAAGTTGCAGCTTCACCTTACCAGCACCATTTTAGTTAGAGTGCAAAATAAACATGTTCAATACTACAAATACGGTAAAACTAAGGTCTGGTTGAGTGATTGGAGCTCCTTGGCTGTCACTCAAATTTTGGCCAACCGGAGCACAACACCACAACCATGCGGTGGACCTTCTCAAACACCGTTTGTTCTCAGATGAGATTATCGCACCAGGTTTAGATTCGAAGAGGGGTAAACAAGCTTAAAGGAAAGGCCGTCTGCTTGGCACTCCGGCAAAGCCTTACCCCACTACAGTTTAGAGGAGGCGGCACATGCAGGCGGTGGTGAGCAGCGGAGAAAGACATACACGCTGGAGAGGAAATCAAACCTAAGGTAGAGACTCATAAGAGGTGTCGGATGCCAATTCTGATAGCTGAAAATCATGTTCTAGGAGCCATAGAACCGGATCTAGTTATGAAAAACTGATGACAGGAGCCACTAGTTCTCGATTTCTATTTTGTCGAGGAAAGGACATTAGTAGTTTAGTACTAATTTTTCCAAAATTTGTTTGAACAAAGTGCTATTTAATTATATATCTACATTTCTCCAAGATAAAAGATAAACCGGGGCCAGTCTTTGAAATTAAGCTGTAAGCACTCGTAACAATACCAAATTTACTATTTAATTAGTGGAGATTACATTAGACCAGGGAGGGGTGGCATGCCCACCTTGATCTCAACTAACTTCCGCCCCTTCAAAAAACTATTAACCATGCAACAGGACTTAAGTTTTTAAATTTGTAATTTGTTTGAATGGTTGGGGTTGCTATAGAGGTCAAAAAAACTAAGACTCAATAATTTACAAATTAACACGGTTCAACATTCTTTTGAAAATACTATCAACATTTCGATATCTCTTAATATAAACATTTGCATATGCTCAAAATGATTGACACACAATTTACAAATGCTAAAATACTTGCAGTCCCCAATTGACCATTCAAATTAGTCAATACTATGACAAGGAAAAATTACTAAAGTGCAAATAAAAAGCATTAAAATCTAAACTATAGATAGATAGAATTAAATATTTAAATTTGGCATGTAGAGCTCAATTGGGTATTCTCTTGAGTGATGCGATTTCCGACATCTATCAGGTGCCATTAGGTTATAATTTTGTTGTCTATGAGTATCAATGAGCACAAGTATAGTGAGTGTTCACCAAGATCGGAACAGCAGGCCCAGTATCTCGGAAGTGCTCATAGGGGTAGGGTTTGCGTACGTGTATTTATAGGGATAAGTTTGCGTGCGTGTGAAAGTGTCTGCATCTGTGCTGGTCTTTCAAAAAAAGTAAGTTAAAATGTTTATCTACGTACCCCACCTGTAGGCTCTATATATGGCTCTGTATATATTGGCAGTAACACATGCGATGGTGCACGTGGAAAATTGGCTGCTGCTGGATCGGAGCTGTTGGTTGAGATTAGAGACCTAATCTTAGTGCCTTTTTACTAATGATATGATTATATCCTTAAATGGAAACCTTAGAAGATAATTTAATATGGTAAAATTTAGGGCCAAACAAATTAGTCTGATCTAGCGAACATACCAGAGCAGGAATTTATTGAATTTGGAGCTAGGGAGACTATGACAACTTCTATTGCTGGGACGACCTTGAAACAGGACCATCGTAAATAGAACAGAGTATCTTTTCTTTTGTCACAGAAATGGAATACAATCCACACTTACTTGTTGGACATTTTTAGATAAAAATCTCCCAAGTCCATAAACAATACCTGAAAAAGGGATACAGATAGAACGATCATAAGTTTGCAGGCAACAGGACTAACTAGATAGCTGTAACTCCTGAAATGATGTATCATTAAGGGGGTGTTTAATTCTGGTAAAAAATTTTGATGAAAAATTTTACAAAGAGAATCTTACCATTTAGGAGTACTAAATGTAGACTAATAATAAAACTAATTATAGATCTCGCCTGGAAATCGCGAGACGAATCTAATAATGGTAATTAATCCATAATTAGTGGATAATTAGCGGATGGTTACTGTAGCATTACTGTTGCAAATCATGGCCTAATTAGGCTCATTAGATTCGTCTCGCAAATTTATCCGGAGGTTATGGAATGAGTTTGGTCATTAACACACGTTTACTACTCCATACATGTAAGATTCCCTTTGATGAAAAAGTTTGCAAAATTGAACACCCCCTAAATTTAAACATTTCTTGTTTTGTTTGACAACAGGACTAACTATATATGTATTAGAATAGTGCATTCGGTGACATGCAAAATAAATCAACTTTACAAGTGAATAGTTTACCCTGTTGAAACCGGCGGTGATGCAAAATGTTGGTTACAACAACTCCAGGATGAAGGCAGTTAACTACCACTTGTGCATCCTGTTTCTGCATCATTCAGTAGTTACATAGTAGTTTAGGACTCTCACATGTGCAGGGTAGGTGAAATCAGAACAGAAAATACGACTGATTTCCCGTGAGCCTCCTAAGCCGTTCCTACGGGGCACTCAAGAGTCAAGAGGCGACTCCTTCTCACACTCTCCCCACCCGTCTCCATCCCCTCACCGCGGCCAAACAAAACAGATAGCCGGAGTTCCAAATCCATCAGCACCGCTCGCTTCCACGGCTCCTCTCTAGCTCTCCCACAGAGTTCCAGCCTCCGGCCCTCTCCCTCGTCTCCTCCGGCGCCCTCGCCGGCGGTGGGAGGGAGGGGGTCCGGGTCCCTTTCAAGTTTAGATTATACTAGCTAGTAGTAGTTAAGTTTGCCGTATGGCTGTGAAGTCGAGGATGGATATCCTCCTCTCCCTTGCTCTGGTGGTGTTGGGCGGACTCCTTGTCGGCGTGGTTGCCGGCAGTGGTCTTCACCAGCATGGCGAGGTGAGTGACAGAATAAAACTTTGCCCCTTATCCTTTGAGTTCCGGCGGAGCGGATTACGGCCACCAACATCGACCCTGGCCGCTGCTGCGTTGGTCCTCCTCGGTGGCTCCCTTGGTCCTGCTCGGCAGTGTTTCTTGGGACACCTCCGATGTGGTGCTCCGGGTGCTCTTCTGGCCGGTGCTACCAGCTGCTGCGACTCGCTCCACCACGACTGTCCTCGTGGTGGGAGTTCTTGGCGTTGTGGTGGCCTTGTTCCCCTTCATCGTTTCCCTTTGCTCGGTCTCCAACGGGGCAGCGTGGTGCTGCTCCAACTGGTACCGCAGCAAGAGCTCCTCGGGTCTGCTCCTCCCCGGCCACCTGCACTTGCTTCGGCGCGGGTTCCTCTGCCTCGAGCCTGGGCTGTGCTGATGGATGGTCTGGCGACGAGTTCGTTGCCACGGCTCGTCGGAAACTCCGGTCGCCGGGGCTGTGGCTATCGTGGGTCCCATCTTGGAAGGTTAGGCGGGCCCTACCAAGGCCGATTTGTTTGACAAAGCTGCATCTGGGCGGTGGTCATTTGGCTGGACATGTGTGCTCGCGTGTCCCTCATGCAGGCCCTGCAGGCAGTCAAGACTTCAGAGCTCCTCTACGCCCACAATCAGGGGGCCACATGAAGTCAAAATGCAATGAGTGCATGCCATGTCAAGGTAGGTACAATGATGGGAAATACCGGTGGTTTGCTGAATCAACTCAGGCCTTGTTTGTTCGCTCCAATTCAACCAAAAGACATTTTATTGAATAACATGTCTCCTCTCTGTTTTTTCGATTCTCAATGCATTTTTCTACAGTGTATTCAATCGAATTCAATCGAGCTAAACAAGGCCTCAACAACATACCCATGATTCAGACCAAGATATCTTGGGTAACAGATATGAACTGCATCATCTATCACAGAAAATAGCCATGCTAATCTTGTTGCTTGGGTTGAGCACCGACCGTCCTTAGGACTGCTGTCAATGATCCCCAGATTTGACGATGGGTCGCATGTTCATTATAACTCGAGTCCGGTGAAGCAAATACTAGATTTTCGACTCATTGGCATTGCTCCCAAACCTCTAGTGCCAAGTCTGTGGAAGCCGTTGGAGGGATCGCCGGATGGTCAAGCAGAGAGCAAGAAAGAGGTCCCAGATAGATGTTGCGGTCAATCGTCAGATTTCTCCTCTTTAGCTGACGACGCCGCGGATCCCCAACGAAGGCATCTGCTATTTCTGTTTGTAATCTTCGAGTTCAATCTGCTATCTCGATTTTCTGGTGTTCGTTTTAGTTTTGAGTTGCAGCAGGCGCTCCAACGAGCAAAAATCTCGAGTACATGGCGTTTAGCTCATGACTCGCTTCTAGTAGCTGAGTAGCTACGTATCTGTAATCAAGGACATCCAGCCCTTAACCATGTACCCTGTTCTTAATGAGTAATATAGTATGGTTAAGTGTCAAAAAAAAAAGGGGCGACTCGCTGCGTCGCCACTCACCTGCATGCCTCGTTGCCCCTGATTCCCTAGCATTATCGTGGTTGAATGCAACTATTGTGGCGGGATGCTCTGCGACACAACAGGACCATGGCAGTGGCTCACACTACATCTGAAACCCTATTAGTGACGGTCTAGATGTACTTTAGTGACAAACACCGCTACATAATTGATTTTTCTAGTCACTATATTCACAACCGGTTTTTAAAAAATGGCACTAATATATTTTCATAGCCGGTTAGTAACTTGGCCGGCTGTGAAAATGATTTTCACAGCTGGTTTGTGGCTTGACCCAGCTGTGAAAATCAAATTCATTTTCACAGCCGGTTTTAGCCACGAACCGCCGGTGAAAATCTATTTTCACAGCCGTTTAAGTTACAGTACACAAAATTATTTTATTTTATTTTTTTGATATTTTTTATTAGGCTAAGAGCACACAAGGGACAACAAAAAAAATCAACTCAATCGGATCAAAGGTGTGATCTCTAAAAAATCATAAATATTCGAAACGTTTAATATTAAAGAAGTGCAATATCGATTAGTTTTAGTTTGCACACCCTAAAATGATATTTTTACTTATATTACAAGGACACAATTTTTAAATGTTTTACACTACCTATATATTGCCATGGAGCCGTTTTGGATTTTTTTAAATGATTTGCTATTTTCTAGCTATTAAATAAATTTCTAGGTACTTATTCTTAGTAATTATAATTTGAACTACATGTCTCTTAAATAGCTCTTATCAAATATTATAAAAATAGTGTCTAAGGACATATGGCCTATTTTAGATCAAATCGTGAAAAATATATGAAATGTCAACAGGTTTCCATGTATAATTCACACTTTAATTTACTCCTTTACTTGTAAAAATAATAACAATATAAAAAACTTGTCCAAAAATTATGAAAGTTGTCATGGAGTCATTTTATAGGTATATAACCTTCTCATAAAAAATCAATGCATTTCAAGAAAATTAGACTATATATTGTTCATAAACATATACATCTCTCATACTCTTTCATACACCTTAAGGCAAACTTTGATGTTTGTACATCATAAAACTTATTTTTGCTCATATGATGTATAAATATGTTTTTACATGTTTTATACTGCATATAATTTGCCATGGAGGAGTTTAGGAATTTTTTGAACTGATTTGCTATTTTCTATGAATTAAATGAATTTTTAGCAGTTAAAAACAATTTTCATACAACTATTTTTTTATTTTTTATTATTTTTCTGATTTTTTTTCAAAGTCATGTGCTTGTAAGGAACTACCACAAAAATTGTCAACCTAATTGGATCAATGGGGTGGCCTCTAGTATTTTATAAAAGTTCGGGTCAGTTAATATAAAAGGAGTGTATCACTCGTTAAATCACAAGCAATGGTGTGGTGCAGTGGTAAGTGGAGCTACACGTGAAGCAAGAGGTCACAAGACAAAATTGTGTAGTTGGAGGTGATGGTGCCTAGATAATGGGGTTGGACTCCCATGTGGTTTTTTTTTGCACTCATTTAATATTTTTATTTGATTTTTTATTTTTGGTTTTTAAAATTGTTTTCACAACCGGTTTATGTCAAAAAACGGCTTTGAAAACTGATTTTCACAGCCGGTTAAAAATCGACTGTGAAAAGCCAATTTTCAGCGCCACTTTTGAAAATCGGCTGTGATAGGCCCAACCGAACCGGCTATGATAAGCTCTGTGCAGTAGTGAAAATCCCTGTGTCGCTGAATTTATATCACTAATTTGTATCCTTAATGAAAGCAAATAGTACACATAACTAATATGGCTATGTAGTGACGGGTCCTAATTGTTCCCTGTCACTAAAAATAGAAACCAGTGACGCGTTCTACTGAAACGCATCATTGCTAAGAACAATCAGTGATGTATCGTTTTAACCCATGTCATGGTATAGATATCATGTCATGGTATAGATATCAGCTCCTGTGCATGCTTGTTACTAGTGTTGGATACTAGATCTAGCTATATATCTTGGTGCCAAATCTATCCTTTGACATGGGATCCGTCCATTTTCGTTTGTCCCATCTTCCTCCGTCGAGCAAATCCATGCATCCAATGGGATGCATGGCCGAGCTATGGTTGATGGGAGGGGAACAACTCTGCCTTAACATGTGTCGTGAGTCATCTCTTTTTGTCCTACGTGTCTCTATTCACTTGACAGACAGCTATCTGACAATGCCCCCATGGTCGTGTAGTGAGAGCATTGTGCTTGGTGTGCAGGGAGGTACTCGACCACCACACGGCCACCCCTCTTATGACCTTGGACTTTGGGACCATTCATCATGCAACCATATGCATGCAGCCATATGGTCGCTAATTTTCTACGTCACTCTCCTTTAATGTTGATGTGCATTGAATTGGATGACACCTAAGAGCTTAGTGTATGTTTTTGAAGGGGTGTCTCCGTGCCTGGTACACACTAGGGTTGTTCCTTAGTGTGATGCTAGGAAGCATGGTGACCATATGGTATCACAACCTGACAATGGACCAGATTAATCATCTAAGGATGTGCAAGAACTGCTTGGCCCATTATTCTCTATCTACATTATGTGGTGGTTTTGTTTTATGCATGTGCTATGGTTTTAATCTCTTGTGGCTCCCCACCCCTTTCTATCAAATTGTACCCTGGTCACCATCATTTTTGCTTGATCTAGTAACCCCGCTTCGAGGAAATTAAATATTTAAGTTGGGATTTCCTAGCCCCTCATCGATCCTTTGGAAAACAGTGATATGGCTCTAATAAGGGTATATTGTGATTTTTGTTATTGAGACATAATATAGTTAGATTTACTAATAAATTTTGTCAAGTATATGCTCTAGTCAATCTCGCAGATGAAATATAATACAAGAAGAGACACTGAAGCCAATACAAAGTTTGAATTGAAATAGAAGAGTTTAAAAAATTATACACACAAAACGATACAGTGAGATGCAAATTATACACATGGAAGTATAGAAAATCATGGCCACATAGAGACTAGCAAAATATACACATAGGACACTGAAACAATGTAAAGATCAAATTATCATCGTATGATTGTCTAGAGAAGAATAAATTTGAAAGTTTGGGATGAAGCACCAAATAATGAATGTTTCAATTCAATGGTTTGTTCTAGATCAAGTCTACAAATTGAATGTTTCGATGATCATTGAATTCTACACATCAAAGTTTCACTAGAAAATTAGAAAGACAAGATCTTAGCTTGGTGTGAATCATGCTAATGATTGGAGAAGGCAATATGCTCGACCATCTGATGATCAATAATGTTGCTACAAATGGGGTTGCAACGGCTAGATGCTAATGTGCTAAAAGTTGAAAGTTTGAGTGAGCTTATGTCTTGCAGCATTGGGTCATTCGGTGTTTATATAGGAAATTTGAGAAACCAAAACAATGTTTAGTGTGAGGGACTGAGTCTATAAAAAAAAATTGTACCCCATTCAGCTATTTCAAGGTGCTAGAGTTAGTTTAGAGAATCTTACATTCACATGAGGACCTTCCAACAAACCAAAGTGTCAAAAGTGATCATCCAAGACAATAAGCATAAGATTGGTCATTGATTAGTACTGATTTATAACTAGACAGAGTGGTTTCTGGATGTTGCTGACTTACTAGATATGCATCAAGGAGTGATCCAACCTAGCTTGTAATCTTGGTATGAATGGAACTTTGGTACCTATGTGTGCATGGTTGCTGACTAATTCGCAGATTCTCCAACTTGGTGTAAAGGAGAAGCATGCGTCATGTACAGGCAACGCTGATTGGAGCTCCTAACCTTTGTTACTAAGGGAGTGTTTGGCACAGCTCCACTCCAACTTTGTTTGCTCCACTCCACAAACTCCTTGCCAAACACTTCTAGCTCTAGAAAACCATGGGATAACTCCTTGTGATGTTGCCTTCCTCTTGCTCCACCTTATTGGAAGAATGTAGCACCATCCTTGATTGAGGTAATTACCAGACCATTAAACTTATTGGGTTTTCTAACTTCTTCCTAGGGGTGCGTCGGTTTTTTATACCAGCTAGCCTACTATAGGGGGTCCCTAAGTAGTTGAGTTGTTCGTAAGGGCCTTGCCGGAGCCAGAAGCACGATGGTGAACATGAGACAATTTAGACAGGTTCAGGCCACCTCGAGTAGAGAGCGTAATACCCTACATCCTGTATGGTGGATCGCTTCGTATTGATGGTTATGATTTTACAAGGGGTCCCTGCCTCACCTTATATACTCGGCAGACAGGGTCTACAAGGTAAGAAATACAAACTTCTAGTCGGATACAATACACAGAGTCCTAACATGAGTAGGCCGGGTTGTTTCCGGGCCTACAACCCATGAGGACTCCCATGGATCTTGGACCGTCAAGCCCCCAAGCGTCTTCATGTCTTTACGCCTGCCGAGTTGTTTCCCAACAATTTCAACATCAGCCGAGTTGTTTTCTCGTTATTCTGCTTGTTGGAAACCTTCAGAAGTGAACATGATGTGCTCCTTGCCGACTTCTTTTGCAATTAGCCCCCGGGCTTTGGTTTTTAAACCAAAGATGATGCAAAAACTTTCCTATTTACAATAATGGTGTCCAGCTTTTGAAAAAAGATGGACCCATTATGGGTATAGCCCCCGAGCCTAAAAATATTTTCAAGGATTAAAAACAATTCTAGGGTCTTTAATGAAAATTTTTTCAAAAGAAATATACTATTTCTCCCCCAGCCCCCAAGCTTAAAGCAGATGTCAATAAGCTTAAAGACTTTTGCAGAAATAAGTATGTTCTTTGATTTGGAAAAAACTATTCCTATTAAGCATCAGCCCCCGAGTATGTAAATACTCTGGGAAAGGACCTAGCCCAATAGGAAATTGCCGCACAAAATATGCATCTGGTTAAAGGAAACCATGAATACACAAATATTGGCATTAATGAGAAGACAGCTTTCAGATAATACCTTAGGGTTACCGCTTTAGTTTATAAAAACAGAGGGTAAACCGCTTCACATTCCCATCTGTTCCAGCCGCCGCTCCCAAATCTCAAATCTTCCATACTCGCGTGCGCCCTCCAATCCTCTCCAGCCCCGCTTAAGATCCTCTGCCAAGAACCTCAGCTGGCAAGATGGGTCGGAAGCCGTCGTCCACCAAACCTGTGGGAAGCAAATCCACAGCAAGCAAGCCGGCGGCAAGCAAGAAAACCCCGAAGATCCCGTTCACTAGGATGCCAGTGTTCAAGAATGCTCCAGCTCCTCCACTCGTCTGGAAGCCATCCAAGGCGATAGATGAATTGGTGCAAGATCTCGTTAATCAAGGTTACCTCCTTGACAAATCGATTTCTTTCTGGCGCACAGATGCAGGGAAAGCATGGCCATTTGATGAAGTCCATGAGATTATTGTGTTTGCGGCCTTCTATGAGCAGGGATTTGCCCTACCCGCTCATGACTTTCTGCGGCCTTCTATCTTTCTATAAATTAGAGTTGGTTCATCTCAACCCTAATTCTATCTTGCAAATCTCTCTCTTCATCCATTTGTGCGAAACATTCCTTGGAATCAACCCCCACTTCAACCTATTCCGGCTTCTTTTCCATATCAAGTCTAGCCAAGATAAAGTAGTCGGTGAAGCCGGGATCCAACTGCGTTAGGGGATGAAGAGCGTTTATTTTGATTTCAAGATGAACGACTCTATCAAAGATTGGGCGGACAAGTGGTTCTATGTAGAGAACCAGCCCCCAAAACTGAATAAGCATTCCGGCCACCTGCCCCGTCCTCAACCCAACTAGAATGAAGCAGTCAGCGACGACGAGGCGGGCAGGCTTGCTGGTTTGCTAAAGATGATCGCCGAATTGAAGGAGAAGGGCCTGATGGCCATTGGAGTAGCCAGTTCTTTCCTCCGCCGTCGCGTACAGCCTTGCCAGAAGCGGCGCACGCTGGTTACGAGTATTCTGGCCCCAATGATCCAACCAGGGTCTCCTCCAGCGACTTGTCTTCAGATGAAGTCGCCGTCCGTGTCCAGAATCTATTCATGGATGCGCAGGATCTGCCGCGCCGGGTACCCGAGTACTCGGCTAGTCATCCACCAGCAGCGGTAAGTTGAAACATCAACCCAAAAACTATTTCTGTAGTATCTGCATTTTTTCTGAACATGATCTAATACTTGTCTGAATGCCCAATTGCAGGATCTGCGCACAAGGTATGCTTCTGCACCTCCAGCTGTGGAAGATAGCCAGACCGGCCTGCCTGAGCCGCCCCTTTCCCCACCGCCTCAGAAGTCCGCTGGTGGTTCTGGGAAAGAGAAGAAGAAAGCGGCGCCGGTCACCGAAGATGTGTTGTTGGAAGAAGACTCCTCATCAGATGATGACACACCCCCACAGCCTCGCCCCAAAATTCTTGGTCAGGGAGGATCAGGCCTGAAGAGGCCTTGCTCCGACAACGCGCCAAGTCCCCCAATTCCCAAGAGGAACAGGGCTGTGCGGAAGAAGGCTCACTCTGCTGTCGAGAAACTTGTTGACACAAGCCTACCCATAGCAGAGCAGATTGGCACAGAGACAGAGAAAGATGCGGAGTTCCACTGCAGGCATCCCCACCTCAGGTATGTCAAATAGCGCTTAAAATCCTTCATCTTGACTTGTTTCGAGTTCTTCCCCTGATCCGAGTTCTTTGTATGCAGCAAAAACAGGAAGAAGAACCCGCTCGTCAGGAAGAAACACATGAGCCTCAAGACATCCCATCTGGGGGGTTCAACTTCGACCTGGACGAGCCAGAATTTGATATGGATTTTGCTAGGTAAGTGATTTGCTTTGTTGGTCAGCACCGTCTGTTTGTTTACTTTGTTTAGTAATTTGATTCTTGCAATCTTCTATCTTGTTCAGCCGGCCGCCTACTCCTCTTCCTGCGCAATCACCAGAAATCCCGGAGGTGAACCCGTCCGTGGAAACCCATGCCAAGGAGGCGGGAGTGGAGCAAGAGCCGAGCCCCTAGATGTCGCCGTAGCCCCGTCCTCAGAAGTCAACCGCCGCTGCTTCGTCTTCCTCCCAGATACCAGAGCAAGCTGCTCCGGGTACATCTGCTTCGGGCGCATGGCCTAAATCCACAGAGAGTACCCGGATGGCGAGTCTGCATACCGAGGAACTTGATGTAGCTGCTGGACTCATGAAGGCTGCATCCATTGAGGAAATCATCCAGGAAAAGAAGAAAGCCTGAGAGCCAATGCCAGAACCCTTCCAGATTTACACTGGAACACCTGGCGCCAGTCCTGACGACGATGAGGCCTTTCTGTTCAACAACCAGGTTGATCAAGAACACCTTGAGAAGGCTGTCGAGCTGCAGAAACAACTCTCCAAGCTCATAGAGGTTAGTATGAAATAAATCAACACTGTAACAATACTTATCTTCACTAGATGCTTGCCTAACAACCCTGTCGCCTTGTTTTGAAAACAGAGTATCTTGCGCCGCTCGCACCAGAAGTCGGAGATGCTCCGCAGGGCCAGCGCGTGCTTTACGCGAGCAGAGAAAGTAGCCGATGACTTAGCCAAGGGTCAGGCATCATGGGAGGAAGAATGCGCCAAGCTTCGCCTCGAGTTGGATGCAGCTTATAAGAAGATAAACCTGTATCAAGACCAACGCGAGGATGTTCTCGAGAGGAACAAGGCGCTTAAGCAAAAGCTCTCAGGTATGCTGATTTCTTCTCCCCGTGACTGGCACAAACAATAGAATGTCAGTATAATAGGATTTGTTTAATGCAGAGGAGGAGAAGAGGATCGAGTCCCTAAAGGCCGAAGTTATAGACATAAAAAATCTTTTCTATCGACAACAGGAGCGCGTGAAACAGGCCGAACAGCGGGAACGGGAGTGCATGGCGGAGCTTGCTAAAGAGAAAAAAATGCGCGAAGACGCCGATGCTCAGCTTATTCGAGATATGACCAAGATCCACAACCAGGAGGATGAGATCCAAGCTCTCCGCGTGGAAGTTAACCATCGTGGTGCGGAACTTGAGTCTTTCAAAGAAGCTGCCCTTCCGCTGGTCAAAGTATATGCCAAGGTACCCGCGGGTGGGCCTGCTCCTCCCCTCATTGATCGTCTCCAGGAAACTCATGGGCAGGTGCGAGCGTACTGCCAGCGGATCGCCCGATCTTGTACTCGGCAAGTGCTCAGGTTGGTCCGGTCCTGGTTCCCTTCCTAGCCCTTGAGCATTACTCAAGGACGGATTAGGTTCATGCACGCGCGATATGTATGACGTCTATATGGAGGAGGAGAAGGACACGGCGGAGAAAATAGTTTCCCGCCTTAAGTTCTAGGTTTTTCTTGTATTGTAAGAAAAACCCCTGTAATGAACTTGGTAGATGTAAATACTAATGTTTCATCAACAAAAGTATTTGTTTATTTGTATTTTGGT
>CM014276.1:2828491-2855620 GCA_004135705.1 Alloteropsis semialata | reverse complement strand
TACTAGCTCCCCACAAGCTTCCAGAGTCACATCCATGGCCGACCTTCTAAGTCCCACACTTCACCACATGGACACCATCTATGGATCCGCAGGAGCATGAGGATCTAACTCCATTACTCCTCCGCAGCCATGCACTCCACCCCTTGCGCCAACGGCCTGACCTCCGATGGCTCGGCCATGGCGACACCGAGAAGATAAACAGTGTTGCTTGGTGTTTCCAGGAAGGGGATCACAAGATGGAACTAGCGAACTGGAAAGAGTCTGGACAATACGGAACGAAAAAAAAAGTCCGGGCAATCCAGTATATAACAAATCCAACGGATGATATATACTTGCACGAATCTTAGACATTAGAAGCTAAGTAAGATACTACCGGAAGCCATATAGGAACACCGGGCTGTGGCAGGGCACTACTACTCTAGCGGGATGGAAGGCAGCGGACCGAAGAACCACATTAGCCCAATGGGCCGAATGCTCAGGTGGGCTGAAGCCTGCTAAGCTGCATTATGCGGCAACAAAAGCTGGAGTTGCGGAAAACCAATCGGAACGACAGCAAAACCCCCAGTGATACAACCACCACCCAAGCATGAAGCAGTCACCACGCGCGGCCCGTGAAACAGACAGACCCGCCTCTCTTTTATAGTACTTCGCACAAATATATCTATAAGCCACTGCGGCATCGATTTTTTTCCCTTTTTGCCCTCTCCGACTCCTCACCTGCCCGCTCCACACAGCTAGTACTAGTATTTGATAGCTACCGTAGATATGAAACAGATATGGACTGCTACATAATTCTCAGAGCACGAATGCACCAAACATTTACCGCTACCCTCCGACAAACTTCCAACCCCACCTCTGCAGGGAGTAGCAGAATTACCATTACGATTCATTTTCAACCTTAGCTTCGTGCAACAACATTAACATCATGTTGCAATCCAAAAATAACAGAGATAACAGCCAATGAAAACTAAGAACAAAACAAACTCGAAATCTGAATCTGAAACATAGAAACCAATGGAGTTTAAATTGAAAGGGAGCCCAGTACAAATATCAAAAACACACTGACGTTCAGGTGAGATTATAGCTGAGCACAGATGTTCAAATGGCAAGATTCTCTTAGCAAACATTCAAATTTGGACAAAAGTTCTAGTAATATAGTAACCTCACACTCCCCGGACCGACCCACTGATACTGAATTAAGACATCATTTGCTACCAACAGGCCAGACTTATGCAGTCGATAAGCTAAACCTATGGGCGAGCAACGTTTGGTGCCGGAGCGGCGGCAGCAGCACCAGCAGGGCCAGGACCACCAGGGCGCGGGCCTCCCTGCCCACCAGCTGGCCTATCCTCCTGGGGTTAAAAAAAAACAAGGCAGCAGATTAGCATTGACAAATACACAACAAAAGAACAGAACTAAAAAACAGAAGTCTCAAAATAACAAAACAATCGTGATGCCACCGATTTCCTATTAAATTTCTATGTGCAAAAGAACAAATGGCATATTCAATGTATATAATTTCCTCCTTTCTTAAATAATCACTGGCATGTTATGCCATCTGGGCAAGGTATTAGTACCAAACACTTCAAACAATGTGCATATATTAGTATGAAAAGTGTAATTATTAGCATTTTCCATTCTTAAATGATCAGCTAATAATGTACGGACAATAGCTGAAAAAGTGAGCAAAATGGTACTAAATATTGGGACATGTTCATCCCACAGGCATTGTTATTGCCATTGGGGCAACGTATTAGTCCCAAACACATGATACTACAAGGTATACTATTTGCATTTTCCATTTTTAATGATCAGCTAAAATGTATGGCTATTAGCTGACAAAGTGAAAAAATGGAAGCAATATTGGGACCTGTTCATCCCACAGGCACAGGGTTAAAGCCATAGGGGCAACATAAAAGTCCCAAAACAAATGAAATGCCAAGTAAAATTGAAAATGTAACATCTCAGAAGCAAAAGCTATACGTTCAATCTTATGTCGGACAAACCATTGCTGGCAAGTGATCAGCAGAGATGAACAAAAGAAGCAATGTACAACTATATTTCCTACTGGGCACATTTTGGAAACCAAAGTATATGGACTCAAGATTTCATCATACAAGTGTAACAGACTCAAGATTTCATCATACAGGTGTAATAGACTCAAGTTTTAATCTAACATTAGATAAAACTATATCTGCTAAATGATCAGCAGAGAAGAACATAAACTTTTCCATGAATGAAAATTCACTTCCCTAATGATTTTCTAAAAGCATAATATCAGTTGACAAACTGAATGAACCAATAGTGTATGTCAGGGACTTGTTCGTACCATATAACAATTGCAATCAGGCTAGACAGCCCCAAAACAAGTAGGAAACTAAATGCACAACAGATTCAGGACACGGGCACAAATTGAGCCACAAAATAGGAGGCTGGGTTAGGGAATTAAGATTTGGGATAAAAATATTCTTTGTTTGGATCCTGGGATAGGAACAGATGGAGGTTTTGGAATGGGATAGAAGCCATCTTTTTTCAGCCTTCGTAACCCACTAGTGGGGGTGGGTTTGGTTGGGATAGAGCTGCAAATAGAATAAAATTACCGTTTTGCCCTTCAGACCAGATAAGGGTCCTTGGGTGTACAGGGGTATTGTGGTCACTTGAATTTTTTTCCCCATTCCCTATCCCATGGCATGCCAAACATGGGTATGGGTTTGAAACACATTCCCTTATCCCATACCCTGTATTTCTCATCACATCTTATTTCCCTTTTCCTTTCCCACACCCTATCCAAACGCCACCTTAAACTACATCTAAAGAGAAACAACTAGGCTTATGTTGTGCGATATATAGAGTAGCCAAACTAGATAAACTTTTTTTTTGTAGAAGCCAAGTAGTTTGTCTTAATTCATCATATCCCTCTCTTAGAACGTCACGTAGTTCTCTCAACTTGACGAAACACAGAAGAGTCCTCAAAGCAAATTTAACGAAGGCTTTTGGCAAAATCTCTCTACATCATCTTCTTGTCTAGATTAACCAAAAAGTATGTGCACCTTAATCATGTCAAGGGTATATATACAGTAAAGTGCATGTACCTTCAACTGGTTAGATAGCTCATTAGAGTGCAGTATGTTGGCTAGCTTGGACTGGCAATAAGCGAAGAAGCTTTGGTAACTGTGAACAAAGACCAAACTAATGTCATGTGTAACTTAGAAACTTTACTCTTTGTGATCTGTTATGAAATCTCCTATCTGCTTTTAAATATATATATGACGTCTAGTTCTCTAGGACAAGCTAATTAGTTCATTTAAAACAAGGTATTATCTGGTTTAAAGATTCTTCTGAATTGTTATACATTTAAAATATTTGGAAGTAACAAAAGAAGCACAAAGAGTTATGAAGCAATACCCAGATTTATGATTTATCTTGTCAAAACGAATTCCCTCACGGTATGAGAATCTGTGGACTGCAGAAGCAACTATGACAATCCTTCCTTCGTGTCCACTCTCTTTGGCCGTAACTTTCATCTTTTCAAGTAAAAGATCAGTAAGTAGAAAATGACCTGTGCGACAGTGCAAGAATTACTTACTTAATTTTCTTAATTTTGCATCACTAACTGTCAAGCATGGGTAATAAGACCAACTGTTTTATATTACAGATGTAACTTAGTTTGAGCATAGAACTGTTTGTATTCCTTCGTTGTGACATGGATTTTACTTTGTGCTATTAGATCAACAGTAGTCGAAGTTGTAGAAACTGAAGAAATATCAGGTCCACAAGAGTGTTGGTAAACATATACACAAATTCAATCTTGTGCTTTGGATTCAACTATAGTGGTCAAAGTCACAAGTGTAAATTCCCTACTTAGTTATCAACCTTTTGACTTATCTTAGTTCTGGTGGAATGAAGGAGATATAGCCCCACCTTTTAATTGGGCCACCCATATTAAATACAATGCACAATATTGGGTTCGTGCATATGTTCGTCAATATGCTTTGCACCTAATATTTTTCATAGAAATTTGCGCGAAATTTAATTTGTATCTTTGTGCCTTTTTGACCAACGACAATTTAGGACAGTGGCATACCAAGGTGATTTGTTGCAAATTGAAGCTCAATGCCATCTTCTGAAAGCGTGAAAGGCACATAGGAAATCCCTGCATTGTTACTTTGAACAGAAAATGAAGAAATCAATGCCCCATATAAGATACAGAATAAATGCATAATCGAATAAGGGGAACTAGGTTTTAGGGAAAATCCAAATTCCTCCCATGACTTTCTCATTGTAATTCACCCAAACTATTAAAACTGTGGTAGTTCATCTCCTATTGCAAAGCTTTTGTAATTATCCAAAATTCCAAATGCTTTCATTATACATTTATGCGACAAAACTCACTCTTATATGTTACTAAAACATTTAGAACACACATATTCTTAGGTTATGAGCAAGTATTACTGGTTTGAACCTAGAGAGACAAAGATTAATGAAACAAAAGCAAGCCCAAATTAATTACATTGTCCAAAGAGGCTAATATGTTCTTGCCGTTTTACAGATGTGCTATGTGATAAAGCAGATAATAATTTGAATATATGAAACTTTTGAGGAAGAGGGGAAAAAACTTTTAACTTTGACTTAATTTTTGTTTCCAGTTCCCCAGCTTCATACTGAAAACAGTTTGTCTTTGAACTAGCGGCCACAGATTTTACAAGCTAAGATTTTCTTCATCCTTTTTCAAATACTCAATCGTCCCAAAATAGATGTAATTCTAGCACAGTACCAAGTCAATCTATCTCGACTTTGACCCAGTGTATATAAAAAAGATGACATTCTTTATGGTACCAAGTAATCATAATTAAATACATTATCAAATATATTTTTATAGTATAAATAGTTGTAGTCATAAACACAATAGTATAAAAAAGTTCGACTCCGTCTACGTCTAGAATTGCATTCTTTTTTAGACGGGGGTAGTAGCTGCTAGGCCAGAACATGGAGAACCCCGGTTGGTGTTTTGATTTAGTCCTACATGCTCTAATTGAGACTAAAGACCGGAACATTTAGTCCCGAATTCATAGTACCGAATGGAAAACCAGGACTAAAACCGGCTCCCATCAAGGACTACATGTGCATTCTGTAGGCTGTAGCAGTGATCCTTCCTTCCCTGTGCACATGGCCCATCTCCTCAACGGCTGCTGTACAGGGTGGATGTGGATCCATGGATACCAAAACACATGCTGGACAGACAAATTGGTTCAAGCGAGAATGAAAGGATCCACGCGAGCAGAAGATCCGTTGGCAACTAACAAAACCATCGATGCAATGCAAGTGGCGGACCGTGTCCAAGTCCAACAGAAGAATCTATCACATTTGTGGTAATTTCATCCAGACACCCCGACCATAGCTGTCCGACCATTCCCTAGGCATCGCCCAATCTGTCCGCCGGCCGCCCGTTCCGGTCATCCTGTGGAGGACGAAGTTTTGCCGTCTCGATCTCGCAAAGGCCAGTCTGATCGCCGACCGCTTATGTTTTCATCATATCATAAAGGACAAGTCCTAGCTCCAATAACAATGAAATTCATGACATGTGGCCCAATTACAGTTCATCGTCTGCATAATACGTCACAGCTGTAATGCTCAAAAAAAATACGTCACAGCTGTACACTAGACACTAAACATGCAATTTGATAGTTCCAAAGTATCACTAATATATTACTCCATCCGTTCCAAATTGTAGTTTAGTGTAACTTTTAAAATACAACTTTGATCATTCGTTTTCTTCAAAAAAATTAGTACAAACTAAACAGAAATGTGAGTTGTACTTAAAATACTTTTGATAATAATACAAGTAATAACAAAATAAATGATACTAATGTAAATTTTTTGAATAAGAGAAATGGCCAAATGTGCACAAGAAAAGTCAACAATGAACTACAATTTGGAATTGAGGGGGTATTACATATATGGGCCATTTTGACGGTGTCAATTGTACATTAGACACTAAAGATGCAATTTGATAGTTCGGAAGTATCACTAAACGAACACAAACACTAGTAAAAAGAATTGCGCTGGGCATCTCACAACTTTAGCACCAGCAGTCATCGTTGTTGCCGACCCCTACTTAAACGTCTATGTCTGGTGGCCTGACAACCTCTACTACAAACTGATTTCAGCTAGTGGTCTCTTATTAAGTCAGGCCGGCATAAATAGGGGTATTTGTCCTAAAGCACAAATACAGGGAATTTGTACCAGCGGTCGAACATTACATTGACCAAAATAAAAATATTAAACACATACCAATAGATATCACTCACTCGCAAGGACACAAAAAGCGTTTAAAAAAGAACTAAAATGTGATAGATGTGAGCTTCTAAATATTGAAAGGACTTAAGTGCAAAAAGCTAAATTTTAGTTATGTTGAATCATAGAAGTGATTAATAGATTGACATATTCGTTCCTTCTACTTATGATAATTGTAGAATGGAAACATACATGTAGTCTAACAAATACAACTAAAAATATTATGCATCAAAATAAAAATATTAGATGCAAAGTAATAGATATCACTCATTGTTCAAGATGAAATGGGCATAAAAATCGCTAAAAAAGAGCAAAACTGTGAAAGATGTGAGACTTTAAATATTAAAAGGGCTTAAGTGTTAACACTAAATTCTAGTGGTTAGCAGAGAAATTTCTAAAAGAAAAGAACTGTTGGTTGATTATTTTTAAAATTTAGGATTTTATCTAAAAGTGTCCAACCCTCCTTTAGGACTATGGGTTTCTAGAAAAAAATCCGGGCTACCTGGACAGTGGGTTGATTCGTGGAAATGTTAGGGGTTTTTTGAATAGACACTGTTGTTGGTTCTATAGGACGGTGGGTTGATCTGCCAAAGCTCAGGGGGTTTTGCGCAAATGATGACAGATGGTGGTTCAATAGGATTACGGATTGATTTGCCAAAAGATTAGAGTTATTTTGCAAAATGACAATAGACTGAATTCCTCCGTGCTTTGTACGCACACACAAAAATTTTATAAAGATTTAAACAGGCATATGCTTACACAAGAATGTTGAGCGGGCGGTCAAGCGCTTTGAAGTTGTCCGCAAATCTTCTCACAGATGACATTGAGCTGAGGTCAAGCTCCATGATGTCAATCTTGGCTGTTGGAACGTGTCTCTCAATCTCTTCTTTCACGCGCGCACCCGCGGAGGGGTTCCTCACCGCCAGCACCACTTGAACGCCTCGCAGTGCTAGAACCCGGCATGTCTCTTTTCCAATCCCATGAGACCCACCTACAACAAGAAGCACTCTTTGTCAACATGAGATCATTGGGGCCAAAACTCTGGCGTACTCACAACCAAGTTGGGGTCAAATTGAAGGCATGAGTTGGCATGCATGGAAGAGCTCAGTAAACCTGTGACGATGGCGACAAGGCCAGAGCCATCGATGCCGGAGGTGACCTCCTCGGCGGTGGACGATGACGAGAACCCTGACGGGCTCCTCCGCTTCAGTGGGCTACACATTTGCTCTCGATGGTTTGCTTGAAACGCAGACGCAGAGCAAAGTCTCTCATCGGCTTAAAGCATATATATAGCCTTGGTGAGGCGGACTCCGTTTACCAGGCAGTCTGGCACCAACATGGCATTGCAAGTTGTGCGTGGTGTGGAGAGCATATGCCTCGTGCAACGCATATTTTGTGCAAAATAATAAGGTTAACGTCACCGTGTACCTGCTAAGTTGACCTTCATGTTCATTAATTACAACTAAACCGTACAATGTGGCATAAATTATATCAAGAGATTTGTCTGATTGTCATGCTGTCCACACCACGCACAACGTGTAAGGTCATGTTGGTGCCAGACTATGATTGTTGCATAATCTGCATATGCGTTGCACGAGGCATAATTTTGCACAATCAGCAAGGGAACTCCCTCTGCATCAAAATATTTGTTGCTATTGATTTTTTTTATTACGACTTTAACAATTCATCTTATTCAAAACATTGTATGTATACCATTTATTTTGTTTGTGATTTGCTTTATCATTATATGTACTTTAAGTGTGACTTATTCTTTTGCCCATTTGCATAAAAAATTTAAATAAAAAAGTTCAAACATTTTAGAAAAAAAATCAATGGAGACAAATATTTCGATACGGAGATAGTATTTATTTATTTTTCCAAGAAATCAATAACACAAGCACCTATACAATAAGTCTTAGAAGCAGTCTCACGCACCGACACATAATCTTGACACGTCTTAACAAACAACCCCTACAACAGGTTGTGTTTTCTCTTTTTTCTATATTATTACAAACATTATTGGTTTGTCTTTGAGGTGGTGGTCAACCTTCCTACTTGAACATAGAAAGCTAACGAAGATATTTAGTTGGATAAATGGGGATGGGTTAAATCTTAAGCATTTATGTCATGTACGAAAATGAGAGAAGATGGAATGAAAACGATACATAAAAGTAAAAAAAAGCTCCATGTTAGCCTTGGTTGGTGTTACCAAATGGAACTAACTGTGCTTTTTAGCATGTGTTTGGATTGAGGGTTGATGTGGTTTGGTGCGGGTTCGACCCACATGGACCCGTGTTTGGATGAAAAGCGACGTGGGTTGGGTTGAACCTCATAGGGAATATTCTTCACAGATGCGGGTTGGTTGGGCTCCTCCAAAACAAGCGGACCATCTCAACCTATTTGCACAGCGTCATCCTTCCATTTCGCGTGGGCGATCAGAAGTGGGGAGCGAGCGTGGGTGAGACGACGCAGCGCTCGCGACGCTAGAGTGGGGGAGGGCGAGCTCGTCGGGGTTGTGCCGCTGCCACCGGCGGCCAAGCTGCAGGCCGAGCTTCCCGCGGCGAGCTGCCAGCCGAGCTTCCCGCGCTGACGAGCACGAACATGTGGAAGATCTGGTGGCTGTAGCCGACGCAATCGAACTTGCCCGGCCTCCACATCTTTGGCACCCACGCGACGTAGAACCTGGCGCCGCCCGCGTAGACGAGCTCGCCGCGGTAGGCCGGGCTGCGTCGCACCGCCGTCGGCCGAGCTCGCCACGGTAGGCTGGCCTCGCACCGCCGCCAACCAAGCTTGAGTGGCCGAGCCTGGGGACCAAGCCCGAACGGCCGAGCTCTTCGTGCCGAGCCTCTGTGTTGGCGATCAAAATTGGCACAAGAACAACATGGCAGGAAGAACCGGTGGAACCGGATTTAGAAACTGGTGGGACCGGTTTAGTTCACTATTGCCCATCTGACAGGGCAAACCGGTGGAACCGGTTTGGGAACCGGTGGAACCGGTTTTCCCCGAGTCCTAGTAGGTTTGGACTCTTTTTATAGATCCGAGTTATAATAGGACTTTCCTTGCGGGGCATGACCTCCCCACCCTATAAATATGAAGGGTCATGGCCAATTGAGGGTTATCCAATCGATCAAAATCAATATACCTTTACTTTTTGTCATCTCTCAAACCCTAACTTTTCCAACCCTAATTGCTGTTCGTTCTTCGTCTCCACGGCGATTGACGGCTCTCTGAGTGGCCTGCCGATCTCAGAGAAACCCTAGGCGCGCTCTCTGAGTGGCCTACCGACCTCAGAGAAACCCTAGGTGCACCTGCCCTGATGGGGTCCCTCTCGGGCCGGCGATCTTAGGTCTACGCAGCAGCCCCTGAAGAACCGGTTTCACCGAATCCTCAAACCGGTTTCACCGGTTTCGTCTGGGTGTGCTGCAGTCGATTGATCCGTTGCGGATCCGTGCGAGCTAGCGCGATTTTCAGTGTGCTGACCAGAAAAAGCGTCAACACATTTTTGGCGACTCCGCTGGGGATTTTAGAGATCTTGGTTTCCATAACCGATCTATCAAACCCTAGCCAGATGGGATCTACTGCAGAACTTGACAAGGATAACATCATCATGCCTTCCATGGAGGAGATCGGTGATGAGGAGCGTCAGAGATTTGAAGCTGCCCAAGAATTCTTCAAAAGTCAATTCTTGATGGGGCTGAAGAAGGATCGCCACGGCAAGGTGATAAGGACTCATGATTTCATGATGCCGGCGTTCACAATGAAAGACCAAAAGGTGGAAGAAATACCTCCGGTAACTATGCACCCACCTGAAACTTCTGTTCCTAAATCTAATGAAGAGCTTAGTGCTGCGTTTTCACATACCGAAGAATTAGTATGCACACTAGCGGATAGAATGGATAAAATTGATAGGTTGGTAGAATCTTCAGGTTATGCACAAAATTTACCACCTATGCAACATGAGAATATGCATGCGAATATATCGGCTACGCCAGGAAAAACACTTGAACACCCAATGTATGGTATGCCGCCTAATTTTTATCCAGGACAGGTACCGCCGCCAACACATGTTTCGCCAGCCCGGCGAAACCGGTTTCACTGGTTCTGGAAACCGGTGGAACCGGTTCTGCTGCCCAGGCTGCACAGCAGTTAGTACCACATGCCACAGCTCCTCTTTCAGTAGTCCCTAACCGAAATACAGAGGTAGTTAATGGATCTGCTTATATTTGCGTTTGTTGACGGGCCGGTAGCGGACGGGGGCTAAGAGCAACCAAATTGAAGCCCCCAAAATCCATTTGCAGGCCGGATTGCAAAAAATAGGGGCCCAAAATTACCTCTCAACTCCTAGTGGGAAATCAGCCAGGCCCCTATTTTCTTCTAAAAATAGTGGGACCCAAGTTTTGAGGGGGGATTGGAGGCCCCTAGGAATGGGCTTGGAGCTGAAATTTGGGTGGGCATGAAAAATGACTTCCTCAGTTTGTGTAGGAAAAGGAGGAAGCATACCTAAACACAATGCTCAACAATATGAGTTTTGACTGATTGAAGTATTACATAGAAAAAACTGTGAACCAAAAAAAAAAAGAACTGTTCAGCAGCCTTATGGACATATAAGAGGTGTTGTAATGCTTATAATGTGGAAGATATAAACCTAAAGGCAGCTAAATTTTATACGGTGGAAATATTAGGAACAGTGTCCGTGTTATTAACTGCTACACAATAGCGCTTTTAAGTGGACACCTCTATGACAACTGACATAATTCGGAATGTTTGCTCAACACAGAAAAAGAATATTACAAAGGTAAGGTTTTATCATACCAGGTGAGCTTGCATCATATCCATAAAGCTCGTTCATTATGGTCGATTTGCCTATACCAGGTGGACCAATTACCCCAATCACCATGAAATCATTGTTCTCTGTCAAATACTGCAGAATACAGCAGGGCCAACATCAGTAAGATTTCAGGATCAAACTAAGGCCCTGTTTAATTCCAGAAACTTTCCAAAGTTACCAAAAAGTTTCTACACTGACAACCGTGCCCTCTCTCACAGAACACGTTTCCCAATGCAAAAAGTTTTCACCACTTTTCAACTTTCACCGGAATTAAACAGGCCCTAAGGGAAATATCCAAACCCCATGACCTATTAAATGGGAGCATTGCCATTCTATGCAAATAATCACAGTAACAACTGCAAATAGGTACGATTAATGCAGAACATAGCACGTCACACAATATGCTTCTCACTTTGAAGCAGAATCCCAAGGTAGAAGCATGTACAAAACCATGGACCACTTGAAAAAAATCAAATATCCTGCTGCACAGAGGAGCCTTCTGAAATTAGCACCAACCAAGAAGAGAAACAATCCCCCCTACAAGACGCTTCTTAGTTTTTACACTAAGGATTTAAGTAAAGCTAGACTGGATACTGGGACATTACAACGAAAACTGTAAACGCAGCCACTTCTGAGCCCTAAAGCTAGGTGCAGGCGTGCAGCCCACAACAGCCATCATAGTTTCCAAATTCCCACTGATCAATACACCCCTAAACTGCCTAGCAGAGACTCCTCTTATACGTATGGAAACCAGTATAGGTGAAGAGCCCCCTGAACGGGGTGTGCAGACAGCTGACAGCAAGAGCGCGGGAGCGGCACGCACCGGGAGGATCTTGTCGGTGTGGACCTCCCACGCATCGGAGACGAGGCTGAGCGAACCCGGCTGCGGCGCCTGGCGCGAGCGGGCCCCGGCGCCACTTGGCCCCCCGCCGTCGTCGTCGGCGCCGGAGGACGAGGCGTGCGGCAGCGGCGGTTTGGCGAGGAGGATCTTGGGCGGAGGAGGGGGAGGCGGGTGGTGATGGTGGTGGTGGGAGGAGGAGGAGCCCCGGTCACTGACGCCGGCGAGCGGCGGCGGTCCGGCGGCCATCGCGTCTCGGCCGTGGGCGTGGGGAGTTCTGCTATTCTTCTCCAGTAGCAGAGCAGGAGTCTCGGAGGAAAAGAATACCTGGGCCCTTTTGTGGGCCAAATTTGATGTTGGCCCAGTCTATTCAGCCTTTCTTTGGGCCGAGAAATTTTCTTTCTTCTGCTATCGTCCCTTCCCCTTCTGATCTCGCTTTCCGTAACCTAACTTTCCAATACTGTCCGTCCCGTCTCGGACGACGCCGGCTGTCGGCAAGAAGATCTATCCCGGAGCCGTTGCCCAAGGGGACGCCGTTGATTGACCTGCACCGCCTGCCGGCGTACTTCCACTCCTCGAGTACCTGGTTGTTAGTCTAAATCCTATATAAACTCAGTTAAATGTACATTATAAATACATTTAGCCATTAGAGACATATTTAAAGATTTTTACTGGTTTTAGCCTGGATTCTAACTCATTCTTGGCTCCACCACTACCGCCAAGCCCAGCTTGTTATAAAGTGGGAGACTTAAATCATATCTTTGTTATGTAACTTGTCTCACATAAAGAAAAGTTATTCATACATCGCATGATGCAGCCACAAAACTTTGACTAGAGGGCCAAATTAATAATAGGAAAAACAAATTATGAAAGAGGACCATAGCCAGTTCATAAACAAAGCCACCGCGTGGCCGGCTAAGAATGCGCGCACAACTTCTTGCACTGCTGCTACCTCCACTGAGATCGAACCAAGCTGCTCCTCCACAGAGATCCAACCAAGCTGCTCAAATGGACCTAGCGATGGGGGCGATGGGCATCCTTGCAACCAAGCTGCTCGAGCTACTCCGACATGAGTACAATCTGCAGACAGGTGTGAGGAAGGAAGCCCAGACTCTCGTGCAGGAGCTGGACCACATCAACGCCTTCCTTCGCAAGGTGGCCGAAGTCCCGTGGGATCGGCTTGACGAGCAGGTCAAGATCTGGGCACGGGAGGTCCGGGAGGCATCCTACGACATGGAGGATGCGCTCGACATCTTCCTTGTGCATGTAGAGAGCCGCGAGCCCGACAACCAAAGCCTGCTCAAGCGTGCCTTCAAGATGTTCGGTGACCTATTCTGCAAGGGCAAGCCTCGCCACGACGTTGCCGTCATTATCGAAGACATCAAGAAGCAATACAAAATCGATGATAGTTTGGTCAAGCCAGTCGTGATGACGTCGACTATTGATCCTCGCCTTGCAGCTATGTACCGTGAAGTATCTCAGCTCATTGGCATCGACAAGTCAAGGGGTCAGGTCATATCCATGCTGTCTTACCAGCTCGGGAATGGTGTGCCTGATGAGAAGAAGATAAAGAAAGTTTCTGTTGTCGGAGTTGGAGGGTTAGGCAAAACCACTCTCGCCAAAGCAGTGTATGAAAAGTTGAAAGGAGACTTCAAGTGTGGAGCTTTTGTTCCGGTTGGCCGTGATCCTGACTTGAAGAGAGTCTTCAAGGATATTCTCTTAGATCTTGACAAGAACAAATACAAGAAGCTCAGTATGACCTTATTGGATGAAAGGCATCTGATAGATGAAATCCGAGGGTTCCTTAAGGAGAAGAGGTATACATCACCCCGCCATATCCTTCCTTACACTAATGAGTGCCTTCTTTAGTTGTCATTATCAGGTTATATATATATATATATATAAAATTGCAAGTTACAGTAACAAGTATTTTCCTTGCTTATGGCGCCTGAATGTTGTACTGCCTGCCGCACTAGCTACTACATCTACGCACCACCACCGAAAATAAGGGCCATAGGCATGGTTATGGAACCGGTACTGAGAAAGACTAAAAGTCTCAGCCTTTGGTACCGGTTATTCATCCAGTGTAAAGGGCTCTATTTGGTACCGGGTGATAACGCGACCTAGTACCAAAGGTATTTGAGTAAAAAAAAATACTTTTTTGTGAGCATACATATCTGAGTGTTTATATTAACCAGCAAATATAAACATGTAGTCAATACTATCTTACAAAACACTTTATTTCAACTTTCAGAAGCAAGATAAAAACTTAACAATTCTGGGCATTTGTTAAAGCCTGATGACTTTTTTTTGAGGGCATTAAAGCCTGATGACTTGTTAATTCATAGTTAAACTTAGATGAGTAATAAGGAATGTTGGGAGTTATGAACCCATAATTGATACTACTGTATGTTGGTCAGACATATTCAAAATCAGGAAAAAAACAATATTCTATTATTGTCAGCAGGTCTTCAATTATTGTTCTTGGATACTTGTTCCTTTATAGACGCTCCAGGTAGCTTTAATTTAGTAACTCATGGCACTTGCACTTCATGTGTATGATATAGGTATCTCATTGTTATTGATGACATTTGGGAGAAACAATCTTGGGAAATAATCAAATTGGTTCTTGTTGAGGATAACTGTGGAAGTAGAATAATCACAACTACTCGTAATTCTGAAGTTGCCAAAGAATCTGGTGAGGTTTACAAACTACAACCACTTTCTCATGACCACTCTAGAAAGTTATATTCTATACAAGGATATTTGGTGGTGAAGGAAAATGTCCTCGTGTCCAATCAGATGAGGTATGTGATAAAATTCTAAAAAAAATGTGGTGGTGTACCTTTAGCTATCATCACAATGGCTAGTTTGTTGATGGGTAAACCAAGGGAAGTATGGTCTGAGCTATATAGCGACATTGGTTTTGGACAGCATAAAGATAATTTGGATGTAGAAAATACTATGAGGATATTGTCCTTTAGTTATTATGACTTGCCTTCACATCTCAGGACATGCTTGTTGTATCTAAGTGCATTTCCAGAAGATTATGTTATTGAAAAAGATCCTTTGATATGGAAGTGGATAGCTGAAGGTTTTGTCTATAAGAAAGAAGGGTATGGATTATTTGAGCTTGGAGAGCGATACTTTAATGATCTCATAAATAGAAGCATGATACAGGTGGTGGAGTCCGAATATGATGGCACGATAGAAGGCTGTCGGGTTCATGATATGGTTCTCGATCTTATCCCTTTTTTGTCATGTCATGAAAATTCTATCACTATATTCGATAGCAATGCAGAAGGCATATTATCACAGAACAAAGTGCGTAGGTTGGCCTGCCAAAAATATGATTTGATGCACATAACTCAGGCCGGCCATAAGGACATGTCAATGCTTAGGTCATGTATTGCCTGTATGTGTCGCATTAATCAATGGGCCCTGCTTTCGAGCTTCAGACTTCTACGTGTGCTAGCCATACGATATTGCAAATTTAAGGAAGGTTGCCATATTGAGAACCTTGGTAATTTACTTCATTTGAGGTATCTTTCGCTAAGAAATACAAATGTCTCTGAGCTCCCGGAACAGATTGGGAATCTGAAGTTTTTGCAGACACTTGATTTATACTGTACCGAGATAAAAGAATTGCCAGCGAGCATTGTCCGGCTAACACAGTTGGTGTGCCTATCATGTGATTTCTGGCGTATCAACAAAGTGCCAAAAGGGATTGGAAATCTGACATCTCTGGAAGAGCTGACAATAAGGCATTATGAGTTCGACAACAAATACAACAATGTGAGGGTGTTTCTGAAGGAGCTGGGTAGCCTGAGAGAACTGAGAGTGCTTGAGATTGAGCTTTTTTTCAAGGATCGGAGCATGCAGAGATGTTTGGTGGCGTCTCTTCAAAATCTCCACAAGATCCGGCATATAAAAGTGATACAAACACTTTTATATCAAATTCACAGTCCTCGGGACTTTTTCTTATCTGCGAAACATAGCATAGATGCAAACACTTAACCCTATCAAATTCACAACTAATTGTGATTTTTTTCCTCATGTAATTATGGTTTCCGCTGCATACTTACTTTTTCTATTCGTTCCTTCGATCCGCTTCTTAATCTTAGGAATAACTTTAACTACTAGAATGCCTTGGATTATAGGACAGAGGGAGTCTATATGTTGTTAGTCTCAACACGTCTTTGCTTATTTTTCTTGGACATGTGCTTTCTTCCTTTTATAGGCCCTTCAGTTATTTTTAGTAACTTATGGTTTATTTGACTTCATGTGCATACAGGTATTTTATTGTCATTGATGACATATGGGAGTTACAATCTTGGGGGAAAATTGAATTGGCTCTCATTGACAATAACTATGGAAGTAGAATAATCACGGCTACTCGTAATTTGGAAGTTGCCAAAGGAACTGGCGTGGTTTATAAGCTACAACCACTTTTGTATTGCCAATCGAAAAAATTATTCTATACAAGGATATTTGGTGGTGAAGAAAAACGTTGTCATGGTAAAGATAAGGTATCTGATAAAATTCTAAAAAAATGTGATGGCATACCATTAGCTATGGCTAGTTTGTTGGTGGGTAAACCAAGGGAAGTATGGTCTGAGCTGTATAGCGATATTGGTTTTGGACATAAAGATAACATGCATGTAGAAAATACTATGAGAATATTGTCTTTTAGCTACTATGACTTGCCTTCACATCTAAGGACATGCTTACTCTATCTAAGTGCATTTCCAGAAGATTATGTTATCGAAAAAGATCCTTTAATATGGAAGTGGGTAGCTGAAGGTTTTGTCCAAAAGAAACAAGGAAGTGGGTTATTTGAGCTTGGAGAACGATACTTCAACGACCTCGTAAACAGAAGCATGATCCAGGCAGTGGAGTCCGACTCGGATGGAAAGGTAGAAGGATGCCGTGTTCATGATATGATTCTTGATCTTATCCGTTCCTTGTCGAGTCATGAAAATTCTGTTACTATATTGCATAACAATGTTGAAGGCATATCAGCTCAGAACAAGGTGCGTAGGTTAGCCTGCCAGAAAGAATATTTGGAGCACATAACTCCGCAGCCTGGGCATATGGACATGTCAGTGGTTAGGTCATGTATTGCCTATATGTGTCGTATTAATCAGTGGGGCCTGCTTTTGAGCTTTAAACTTCTACGTGTGGTCGCCATAGAACATTGCCATTTCAATGAAGATTGCCATATTGAGAATCTTGGGGATTTACTTCATTTGAGGTATCTTTCGCTAAGACATACTGCAAATGTTTTTGAGCTCCCGGAACACATGGGGAATCTGAAGTTTTTGCAGACACTTGATTTTGACGGGACTAGCATAAAAGAACTGCCGGCAAGCATCGTCCGGCTACCACAGCTGGTGTGCCTATCATGTGGTAATCAGAAAATCCAGAGAGTGCCGGATGGGATTGGAAATCTGACGTCCCTGGAGCAGCTGAAAATGCATTTTAGATGTGACGCCGACTACTACCCCGACGACGACTACAAGTCCAACATGAGAATGTTTGTGAAGGAGCTAGGCAGGCTGAGAGAACTGAGGGTGCTTGAGATCAAGTTCTTCATTATGGATGAGAGCGTACATAAATATTTGGTGGAGTCTCTATGCAACCTCAAAAAGATCCAGCATATAAAACTGGAAACAAATCTCCCTGTTTTTGTGGATGCAGATATGGCCACATGGGAAGCAATAGGCTCTATGCTCGCGGGACAAATTTGTTATTTGTCTTTGGAAATATTCCACTTCTTCTCTAGGCTGCCGTCATGGATCAATCCCTCACGTCTTCACCACCTTTCAGTCTTGTCGTTGCCCGTGGTTGCACTGGATGAGCAGGATCTGAAATTGCTTGGCAATTTGACGGAGCTCCGTTACCTCCAGATTGATGACATGAGGGCCTCGGTAACAGTAAGCAAGATTAGTGCCGGTGATGGTTTATTCCAGAAGCTGAGGTGGTTTGAGATGCGACGGTCAATGCTCCAGTTTCAGCACGAGGGGGACTCGACCTTTTCATTTCACATATGGAATGGAATCGACAATCCTATGCCCTTTGGTTCTATCAGAAGAAACAGCTGCCGTAGTGCACGCTCTACTGTGATGCCAAATCTTGAAGTGCTCAAGACTTGTATCTTTGTGCGGGCCTTGAAGGATGGCAATGGTGACTGCAACAACATTGGCTTAGAATATCTGACGTCGCTTCGATACGTCTCTGCGAGTGTCGACTGTCAGCATGCATATGCAGAACAGGTGGAGGGAGCAGAGGCTGAGCTCCGGTATGCAATCACCATCCATCCCAACCATCCCACAATTCATACGCACAGATTACTTCAAGAAAACATGGCCATTTCGATTATAATCCAAGAGGTACGATGATTTATGGCTCCGTTATTAGTTGTTTCCCATCCAATCAATATTTCCCTACTGAATATTATTTTCTCAATTTTTCAATCTCCAGTCTGACCAAGACAATAGCTTGACCCTAGAAGAAGAGGGGGACGAGGTATACACGGAGGGAGAGGAGGATAACCGCAATAATTGTAAGGAGGATAAGAAGGACACGGTGAGGAGGACGAGGAAAAAGAGAAGGACTGGGGACTAGGTTTAATTTACCAACTTGGGTCTACTAGTAATAACCTGGGTAACTAAATTCCATCTTCTTGTAAGCAAGCAAATAAGTCTCTTCCACTAAACCTCCATCTACATACTTTAGTCTTGCTTTGCTTTACGCAAAAAATGGATATATAATTATACTAATAACTTACATATAATATACATCTCTTGCAGCTGCAGTTTAAATCGCCAATTGTGTAATAGTAATCACCTGCAGCGAGCTGGCAGCGATCGTCCAAAGTTAGATAGCAGCCACTTTGAATTTGTTTGCAATACGAGCATTTTGGATGAAAGGCTCTTAATAGAGGAAATCCGGGAGTTTCTTAAGGAGAAAGAGGCAAGCATCACCCAGCTCTAATCTTACATCTGATGAGTGCCTTTTCTTTTACTTAGTTGTGGTCATGCATTCTACAGTTACAACATGAATTACACTGTGCTGCATGTTTTCCTTTGCTTGTGTCACCTATGCTGGTGCACGGCTCTGTAGCAGTAACTATTTTTCGTCTGCATCCATACGTATTTTATACAGGTATTCGTGTTATTGACGCTCCATATTATAGCTTTAGTTACGACACTCTAACTTCACGTGGACATAGGTATTTGATATGCATCGCACCTGTACATTACAAAATGATGACCGGCCCTACCTATTTACATAACAAATCCTATGGTGGGTTGCAAATTGGGGGAATTTGTGCCTACTGCCCTTTATGATAAGCTTCCCTGGATCTGGGAAGTTTCGGTCGTCGTGTCTCTGCCCTGTACTCCCCTGTCCCAGAGAAGAAAAAAAAAACTATCGGTGCTGAATTTATTTGTAGAAAAAAGTCTAAATTACTCCATCTAACTATAGATAAAGTCTAGATAACCCCTTGGTTTCTTTGTTCAAATAACCCCCTAAATCATGTCAATTGGTCTAATTTACTCTTTAGTAAGATTTATCTTTTTTGTTTCTTCACATAAAAATAGAGTTTTAAGTTAAAATTTTGCATAATTTAGAAAAATATATTATGAATTTTTTAGTATTATTTCAATAGGCTAGTACATTTAATTATAAATTAATCTTAAACTATATAAAAATTAAGTAAAACAATTATATGATATTTTTTAACATATATACAATGTTCTCCGTCATCCCACAAAATTTGAACTTAAAATTTTATTGGTTCGTGAAGGAACAAAGAAGACAAATCTTACTAAGGGGTAAATTGGACTAATCGGCAAAATTGTGGGAGTAAATTGAACAAAAATATAATTTAGGGGGTTAACTAGGCTTCTGACACAAGTAAACATTATATGATTTGGCACGGTCTTCCAAATCGCATTTTGATCATTCAGTTATATTCATTTATATTATATTTTTTATAATTATGCTTATAAATTCAACCATATAATGTTTGTATTATAAAATAAAAAAACTATTAGCTAAATTACTCATCTAAAACTAAAAAATTTGTATTACAAAATGAAAAATTATTAGCTAGATTACTATTTAAAACTATAAAATTTGAATCTCGAAATATGTGCATGTCTTATTAAAAACAGAGGGAGTAATAGGCTAACATGTTTTGATCCTAAGCTAGTAGAATGGTAGGGTTGAAAACGAACCAAAAATACCACGTTCCATCCTCTCGTATTTGAATGCCCTCCCACAATCCCACTCGAAATCCTGTCCGGCCTCAGTCCCAGGTCTCGGAGAAAAAACACTATCTGGGTTGAATCTCCTTTCGGCCCACTTACGTATAAGTTTGGGCCGAGAGCGTCTTCTCGTTTTCCAGCCCGCCTGTGCTTTTATGATTTCCTGCGATGGTGTTCGCCTCCTCCGCTCCCCACCACGTGTATGCTGCTGCCTGCGGGTGAGTGGTGATGGTGTCGGGGCGTGGCCCGACGCAACTCACCGTCTCCCCCGCCTCTCGCTCTCTCCACAACCCTCTCCCTCCTCCCTCCGCAGCAGCAGCAAAGCAGCAAACTCAAGAACAGCAGGTAAGAAACATCGCTCGACTCCATCAGGCGCCGAAAAGTCACATCGAGGTATAAAATAATCATCCCTTTCTCTCCCCAAGTTCCTTGCCCCTCTGTAATTTTACTGTCGCTGGCGTCTCCCTGCACTTCTTGACGTCCCCAACCCCACCTTCCCCCGTCCCCTAAGATCTGAAGAGGAACCGACAGCTACAGCTAGTCTTGTGTGTAGTAATCTGGATTGGTGCTTTGCGGTGGGTAGATTTTTCTGTCTCTCGACCGCGGCGTCGTCTCCTAGGGACAAACATAGTGCAGCTGCAGTTTAAATCGCCACTTGTCTTAAATTAATCACTTTCAGCAAGTGGCAGAGATTACGAGGCCTCACCGTCCAAAGCTGTTTGCTTTGATGCTATGCAGCGTAATTTAACTCTGCCCGGGTATGAGCAAACAGTGATAAGGGGGGAGTCGATGTGGCAGATCTGCTGCATCAACAGAGAGTTTTCGAGTTGCTCACTTCATAAGAGGCAGTGTTCAGAAATATTGGGAGGAGCCTGAGCCTGCTGCGTGGCTGTGCCATTGCAGTGTCTATGGAGGAGCTGTTCCTCCTGTGGTTGCTCTATCCACTGTTACATGCACTGAAAGATCCTAATTTTGTACCTTACATCGGCCCTGAATCTGAATCTCTTGTGCCTGGTGGGGGCATTACTGATAGATTCGTTAATATGTATACTGGCCAAGAATTTGGTTGAGTTCAAATTTATTTGTTTTTTTACTTATAAATGCAGTTTTGATATGGAATACCAAGAATGTTATGAACACAAAATTGGATAAACCGCTTGTTTGCTGAATTTATGTAATGTGGCCTTGATTATTTTCAGTCGGGGCCTTTAGAGAACATCCTATCACTCTATCGGACTAAATGAAATGACCTAATGATTATCGCTCTTTCCGACTCTCACAGGAAACCTAGGTACCTACATGGACATAAGCATATTTTATCCATCTTCACCCCCCATTTCTATGTAGTACGCTGGTCCTCTCAACCATCACTTGTTCCAGGCTTACCTGTAATTCCATTTTTCAATTGAATGGCATACTTGCACAGTTCTGAATGCAGTGCAAGATTTTTCAGCCCTTTGAAATTGATAATCTAACTAAATATTTCTTTGTAAGCCATGAGCTCTTGCATGACACTTACCTTTTGTTTCCTTTCTTCCATTGCATGCACGGTATGCCAATGCTTCCTGTGTTACACACCTGATTCGTAACATTCTCCTCATCTTTAGACTGTATTGGTAACAACTCCCCATGCTAAATTGTGTAGTTTCAGCAATGTCTGGCAAGTACATCATCGCTGGTCTCGCTGCCTCCGCCGCCATCGCATATGCTTCCGATGTCCTAGTGGCACAGAAGAAGGTTTTTGGAGGTAAGGAAGGGTGCCTGATCTCAAGTAGTTACCGCTGCAAAACATCTCTGCTCTTGTTAATATTTGTACTGAATGGGTGAGCAGGCACGACACCAAGGACTGTGTCGGACAAGGAGTGGTGGCAGGCGACGGACAAGAAGTTCCAGGCCTGGCCTCGCACCGCTGGGCCGCCGGTCGTCATGAACCCCATCAGCCGCCAGAACTTCATCGTCAAGGACCTCAAGCCCTGATCAGGTAGGGTAAACTCAAGGCAGCGTCCTCCGTCGTGCCACTCGTCGTCTGTGCAACCACCCGTCCTTGAGCCTTGTTTCATCTTGTATTTTTGTTAAGGAGAGTTTCATCTTGGACTTGAATTTCTGATTCCAGGTTCTGGCTGTGATGGACCAAAACCCCACTGAACATGGTGATGGCTGTAGGTGCGAGCTACATATGCTGTGCTCCCAAGCCAGTGCTTGGTAGTCTGAATAAAACAATGCTACATACCTTCTGTCTAGTTCAAGTCTGGATTGTTCAGAAGGAAAGAACCTGAAGCAGTCAGCATATTTGCTTTTAGAGACTGTTATCCTGCACGATGGTTCTTATGCTGTGTGGCCTCAACGTTGTGTCTGTGCTCTCTCTGGTGTCCATTGATTTGTGTCGCGCTGGATAACTGTAACCTGTGCCCTCGGCTACTGATGCAGAAGATTTGGGCCAGTTGTTTCAACCCCAGCTTCCAGATGCCGTCATTGTGAAGTTGCTTTTCAAACGGAGATGGCCACCTCTCTTGAAGAATCTTGCAGCCTTCGAGGCGCTTCTTTCAGTGTCGCTCACGCGTACCTGCGTGTCTGTTACTCCTAGAAATGCACGCTGCTGCTATGGTTTGCAGCCCGTTCGGCTGGCTGGTGGCTGGTGCTGATTTTTTATGAGAGAAAAGTACTGCTGGCTGGCTGGTGGCTGGTGCTGATTTTATGTGAGACTGAATTACTGCTGGCTGGTTCTGAACCAGCCAGCTGAACAGGGCGGTCGGCCAAGAAGATCTCGTGTTTGACCCAACTACACGAGGTAGTTTTCACATGGGGCTCACTCAACCTGTCGTGTTTGTGAGGAAGTTTTGCGAGAGCTCCCCATTTTGCTTTCAAGGAACGAGGTTCAGGCAAAAAAAAAAAAGTTCAGGGCTTTCAGGCACTGAAGATTGTTCTGAATTACCGACAAGTCGCTGCAAAATGCTACAAGTGATATCAAATGTTGGGCACTTGGGCGTGAGCATTTCCACTGGAATCTATATATCTGCTGGCTCCGAATTTCATTCCAGCCTTCAGCTATCACCAGCAAACACCAGCATTGTCAGGGTAAAAAGAGAGTGCATCAGAGCAAAGCAAGATTTTTATTTCAGAATCAGAATAAACTAGTGCAGGTCTTGCTGACGTGATGCGTAGAGGGGCGGTGGCCGCCTTTCAGCCGGTGCCAGCGGCGTGTCCTGGCCGTAGCCGACCGCCTCGTCTCTCTGTTTCCTCCACCGGCCACCGCCACCGACCCAGCTCCGGGGGCCTGTAAAAGTGCCACGCTCGGCCCCCTTGGCGTCGTGTCGCCACGCCATTATTCGCCGGTTACCACCTCCACTGCCCTCTGCACACGTCGTGCCCTCCGATCCGGGAGCAGTAAACTAAGAGCAGGTCCCCCGTTCAAGCAGGGGAAAAGGACCGTACGGATAATTTCTTGCTCTCTCCTCCGGTACATCCGTTCCTTCGCTGTTCAGTCTCTCTTCACACTTCAGACTGCTAGCTTAGCTGCTTGCCCGCTGCTCCATGTTCATGGCCACCAGAGCGCTCACGGCCGCCGCCACCGCCCACCGAAGTGGGCTCGCCGCCGTTCTCTCTTCGTGCAGGTAACATAACAAACAGATCATCTGAATTCGTATGCGTGCATTTTCGATCAGCATGTTCTTCCTAGCTTTCTCTCGGATCTTGCACCTACGACTCTACGAGGTTACGACCGTGGTGTGAATCATGTCTGCGTTGATCTTTGGCAGGCGCGGGGGAGCTCGAGGTTTCTCGCACAGCAGCGCGCAGCGCCGGGAGGACCAGAGCGCCGCCGACCATCACGGCGCGGCGGCGGTCACCGCGGCGCAGGTGGAGGCGGCGCTGAACCGCAAGAACGTGGAGGTGGTCCAGGGGGACCGGTCCGCGACGCTGCTCCCCGACGACGCGGCCGAGGCGCTGGGCGGCGTGGGCGCCGCCGAGGCCGACGAGGCGTGGGTGCCCGACCAGGAGACGGGCGTCTTCGTCCCCGCCGAGGAGGCGGCCGGCAACGGGAACGGCGGCGCCGACGGCACGCACGAGCAGCCTGGGCCGTCGGTGCTGGACCAGGCGGTGTTCGTGCGCGAGGAGGACATGGAGGACGTCGAGAGGCCCCCCGTCGACATGGCCAGCGCCGACGGCGACGCCAAGTGAACGTCCATGCGCGCCGGCGCCGCCGCGCTCGCAGCTCAGAGGCCTGTGCTGTGTCAGCAACAACTAGCGGGCTGTTCGGCTGGCATGGTGAACAGTGCTCGGCTGGCAAGTTTCGGCTTATTTTCTCTCACATAATACTATTCATTCTGCCAGCCGAGCACTATTCATTCTACCAGCCGAACAGCCTCTCGCAATCAAGGACGATAGCTGTAGCAAATAAAGCTCCCATCCTGTGATGGATAAATCTCACGTCTCTTCTTTGTACTAGTTCAGTCAGTGTCAGTGCTCCAACATCTCAACTTTGCCAATGCCAATTTCAGTACTAAGGCCTGTTTAGATCACCATGAAATTTTTGAAACTTTACTCTTTATCAAAGGGAATCTTACATGTATGGAGTATTAAACGTGTGTTAATGACAAAACCCATTCCATAACCTTCGGTAACTTTGCGAGACGAATCTAATGAGCCTAATTAGGCCATGATTAGATAATGTCGTGCTACAGTAAACAATCTCTAATGACAGATTAATTAGGCTTAATAGATTCGTCTCGCGATTTTTCATCCATCCGTGTATTTAGTTTTATAATTAGATTATGTTTAGTCCTCTTAATCTTCGATTTAGAATTGGAAACCTTCTTTCGCAAACTTTCTTTCCAAACTAAACAGGCTCTAACTTGCATTCACAGATGTATTAGAGAGTAAAAAACATCAACATTTTGCATTGTCAGAGCAATAACAAGGATTTCGAGTCCTTCATTAGGCACTAAGGGGGTGTTTAGTTGGGTAGATTGAAAGTTACCGTTTACTGTAGCAATTGTAAATCGAAGATTAGGAGGACTAAATATGATCTAATTATAAAACTAAATACACGGTTGGACGGAAAATCGCGAGGCGAATCTATTAAGCCTAATTAATGCATCATTAGAGATTGTTTACTGTAGCACGACGTTGTCTAATCATGACCAAATTAGGCTCATTAGATTCATCTCGAAAAGTTACCTAGGGGTTATAGAATGGGTTTTGTCATTAACACACGTTTAATATTCCATGCATGAAAGATTCCTTTTGATGAATAGTTGGATGTGACGTTTTAGCAAATTTATTTGGCGAACTGAACAGGCCCTAACTTGTAGGCTTGTAGTTGAGGAGCCGATGAGGTAGGTAGTTATAGCTGGAGATTCAGAACCTTGCATAGCCCAGAGCAGAGAGCAATAAGGCCAATCCCAATGGGGGTTTCATAGAAGTTTCATGCACATTAAATAGTGTGACACATCAGCATAGATGATGACATGGTATGATAATAATGAAGAGAGAGAATGAGTTTCATCAGGATGAAACTGTGTATACACTGTTTCCAAGACTATGAAACCTGATGAAACTGCCATTGGGAGCTATAGAGTTTCATTTCATTCCTCTCCATTCAATCATGTGTGTCGCAATAAATGATTTGTCTTGCCTATGAAACCACAAAATGCAACTATCCATTGGGAGGCTATGTTTCATCTATCAACTTAAACATAGTTAGATGACGTGCCATTCTTGGAAACAGTGAGATGAAACTCTCCACTGGGAATGGCCTAAGGCCTTGTTTAATTTGGTTGAATTCGATTGAATTCAATGATTGGAAGTGCATTGGGAATTGAAAAAGTAGAGAGGGGGTACGTAGTTCAATGTGTTGCTTTTGATTAAAGGGGTGTTCAATTCCACCAACTTTTTCACCAAAATTTTTCACCAAAGGGAATCTTACATGCATGGAGTAGTAAACGTGTGTTAATGACAAAACCCATTCCATAACCCCCGGGTAACTTTGCGAGACGAATCTAATGAGCCTAAATAGGCCATGATTTGCAATAGTGACGCTACAGTAACCATCCGCTAATCATCCACTAATCATGGATTAATTACCGTCATTAGATTCGTCTCGCGATTTTCAGGCGAGATCTATAATTAGTTTTATTATTAGTCTACATTTAGTACTCTAAATGGTAAGATTCTTTTTGTAAAATTTTTCACCGGAATTAAACACGTCCTGAATTGGTGGCAATTCCACCAAACTAAACAGGGCCTAACACAAATTACATGTCTTTATTCAGCACCAACTTGTAGCTAAAGGAGCCGATCTAACAAAATGGGCTATGAGATTGGAGTTGGAGGCATGATTCGCCAAACAAGCAAGTGCCCAACCGCCGGTGCTCACAAGGAAGCATGCCTTGGGCGATGAGATTGGAGCCATGAGTGTGCAGCAGAGAAAAGTGATATAGTTGAGCAAGGGGGAAGCCGCCTTTGCTACTATCGGACAGAGTAGAGGTGACACTTGGGCGCCAGTGAGCATCTTTTAATTAAGAAGAAGCAACCAACTTCTAGCCGCGAAAAAAAATCTTGAACCTTCCAACTCCAGCAAGGGGGGGTGTGTTTATTGTGTGACGCACCGGATTCGAGTCCAGACGATGGGGTCCAGTACTGGAGCGCCCACCACCGAGCCAACGGCTTGTCTGCAATGTCTTTGAATACCATGATTTGGTCGATGGGTCCTATCCCAAAATGGTCCATTGTTGCGTACTGCCAATCATCAGCCCCAATTCGCCAAACAAGCAAGTGTCCAACAATGTCGCTGGTGCTCACAAGGAAGCATGCCTTGGGCGATGAGATTGGAGCCACGAGTGTGCGGCAGAGAAGAGTGATGTAGTTTCAATAGGACAAGGTGAAACCGTAGATTATCT
>CM014276.1:2799666-2827491 GCA_004135705.1 Alloteropsis semialata | reverse complement strand
ACAAGTGTAAATTCCCTACTTAGTTATCAACCTTTTGACTTATCTTAGTTCTGGTGGAATGAAGGAGATATAGCCCCACCTTTTAATTGGGCCACCCATATTAAATACAATGCACAATATTGGGTTCGTGCATATGTTCGTCAATATGCTTTGCACCTAATATTTTTCATAGAAATTTGCGCGAAATTTAATTTGTATCTTTGTGCCTTTTTGACCAACGACAATTTAGGACAGTGGCATACCAAGGTGATTTGTTGCAAATTGAAGCTCAATGCCATCTTCTGAAAGCGTGAAAGGCACATAGGAAATCCCTGCATTGTTACTTTGAACAGAAAATGAAGAAATCAATGCCCCATATAAGATACAGAATAAATGCATAATCGAATAAGGGGAACTAGGTTTTAGGGAAAATCCAAATTCGTCCCATGACTTTCTCATTGTAATTCACCCAAACTATTAAAACTGTGGTAGTTCATCTCCTATTGCAAAGCTTTTGTAATTATCCAAAATTCCAAATGCTTTCATTATACATTTATGCGACAAAACTCACCCTTATATGTTACTAAAACATTTAGAACACACATATTCTTAGGTTATGAGCAAGTATTACTGGTTTGAACCTAGAGAGACAAAGATTAATGAAACAAAAGCAAGCCCAAATTAATTATATTGTCCAAAGAGGCTAATATGTTCTTGCCGTTTTACAGATGTGCTATGTGATAAAGCAGATAATAATTTGAATATATGAAACTTTTGAGGAAGAGGGGAAAAAACTTTTAACTTTGACTTAATTTTTGTTTCCAGTTCCCCAGCTTCATACTGAAAACAGTTTGTCTTTGAACTAGCGGCCACAGATTTTACAAGCTAAGATTTTCTTCATCCTTTTTCAAATACTCAATCGTCCCAAAATAGATGTAATTCTAGCACAGTACCAAGTCAATCTATCTCGACTTTGACCCAGTGTATATAAAAAAGATGACATTCTTTATGGTACCAAGTAATCATAATTAAATACATTATCAAATATATTTTTATAGTATAAATAGTTGTAGTCATAAACACAATAGTATAAAAAAGTTCGACTCCGTCTACGTCTAGAATTGCATTCTTTTTTAGACGGGGGTAGTAGCTGCTAGGCCAGAACATGGAGAACCCCGGTTGGTGTTTTGATTTAGTCCTACATGCTCTAATTGAGACTAAAGACCGGAACATTTAGTCCCGAATTCATAGTACCGAATGGAAAACCAGGACTAAAACCGGCTCCCATGTGCATTCTGTAGGCTGTAGCAGTGATCCTTCCTTCCCTGTGCACATGGCCCATCTCCTCAACGGCTGCTGTACAGGGTGGATGTGGATCCATGGATACCAAAACACATGCTGGACAGACAAATTGGTTCAAGCGAGAATGAAAGGATCCACGCGAGCAGAAGATCCGTTGGCAACTAACAAAACCATCGATGCAATGCAAGTGGCGGACCGTGTCCAAGTCCAACAGAAGAATCTATCACCATCGATGCAATGCAAGTGGCGGACCGTGTCCAAGTCCAACAGAAGAATCTATCACATTTGTGGTAATTTCATCCAGACACCCCGACCATAGCTGTCCGACCATTCCCTAGGCATCGCCCAATCTGTCCGCCGGCCGCCCGTTCCGGTCATCCTGTGGAGGACGAAGTTTTGCCGTCTCGATCTCGCAAAGGCCAGTCTGATCGCCGACCGCTTATGTTTTCATCATATCATAAAGGACAAGTCCTAGCTCCAATAACAATGAAATTCATGACATGTGGCCCAATTACAGTTCATCGTCTGCATAATACGTCACAGCTGTAATGCTCAAAAAAAATACGTCACAGCTGTACTAAACATGCAATTTGATAGTTCCAAAGTATCACTAATATATTACTCCCTCCGTTCCAAATTGTAGTTTAGTGTAACTTTTAAAATACAACTTTGATCATTCGTTTTCTTCAAAAAAATTAGTACAAACTAAACAGAAATGTGAGTTGTACTTAAAATACTTTTGATAATAATACAATTAATAACAAAATAAATGATACTAATGTAAATTTTTTGAATAAGAGAAATGGCCAAATGTGCACAAGAAAAGTCAACAATGAAGTACAATTTGGAATTGAGGGGGTATTACATATATGGGCCATTTTGACGGTGTCAATTGTACATTAGACACTAAAGATGCAATTTGATAGTTCGGAAGTATCACTAAACGAACACAAACACTAGTAAAAAGAATTGCGCTGGGCATCTCACAAGTCACAACTTTAGCACCAGCAGTCATCGTTGTTGCCGACCCCTACTTAAACGTCTATGTCTGGTGGCCTGACAACCTCTACTACAAACTGATTTCAGCTAGTGGTCTCTTATTAAGTCAGGCCGGCATAAATAGGGGCATTTGTCCTAAAGCACAAATACTGGGAATTTGTACCAGCGGTCGAACATTACATTGACCAAAATAAAAATATTAAACACATACCAATAGATATCACTCACTCGCAAGGACACAAAAAGCGTTTAAAAAAGAACTAAAATGTGATAGATGTGAGCTTCTAAATATTGAAAGGACTTAAGTGCAAAAAGCTAAATTTTAGTTATGTTGAATCATAGAAGTGATTAATAGATTGACATATTCGTTCCTTCTACTTATGATAATTGTAGAATGGAAACATACATGTAGTCTAACAAATACAACTAAAAATATTATACATCAAAATAAAAATATTAGATGCAAAGTAATAGATATCACTCATTGTTCAAGATGAAATGGGCATAAAAATCGCTAAAAAAGAGCAAAACTGTGAAAGATGTGAGACTTTAAATATTAAAAGGGCTTAAGTGTTAACACTAAATTCTAGTGGTTAGCAGAGAAATTTCTAAAAGAAAAGAACTGTTGGTTGATTATTTTTAAAATTTAGGATTTTATCTAAAAGTGTCCAACGCTCCTTTAGGACTATGGGTTTCTAGAAAAAAATCCGGGCTACCTGGACAGTGGGTTGATTCGTGGAAATGTTAGGGGTTTTTTGAATAGACACTGTTGTTGGTTCTATAGGACGGTGGGTTGATCTGCCAAAGCTCAGGGGGTTTTGCGCAAATGATGACAGATGGTGGTTCAATAGGATTACGGATTGATTTGCCAAAAGATTAGAGTTATTTTGCAAAATGACAATAGACTGAATTCCTCCGTGCTTTGTACGCACACACAAAAATTTTATAAAGATTTAAACAGGCATATGCTTACACAAGAATGTTGAGCGGGCGGTCAAGCGCTTTGAAGTTGTCCGCAAATCTTCTCACAGATGACATTGAGCTGAGGTCAAGCTCCATGATGTCAATCTTGGCTGTTGGAACGTGTCTCTCAATCTCTTCTTTCACGCGCGCACCCGCGGAGGGGTTCCTCACCGCCAGCACCACTTGAACGCCTCGCAGTGCTAGAACCCGGCATGTCTCTTTTCCAATCCCATGAGACCCACCTACAACAAGAAGCACTCTTTGTCAACATGAGATCATTGGGGCCAAAACTCTGGCGTACTCACAACCAAGTTGGGGTCAAATTGAAGGCATGAGTTGGCATGCATGGAAGAGCTCAGTAAACCTGTGACGATGGCGACAAGGCCAGAGCCATCGATGCCGGAGGTGACCTCCTCGGCGGTGGACGATGACGAGAACCCTGACGGGCTCCTCCGCTTCAGTGGGCTACACATTTGCTCTCGATGGTTTGCTTGAAACGCAGACGCAGAGCAAAGTCTCTCATCGGCTTAAAGCATATATATAGCCTTGGTGAGGCAGTCTGGCACCAACATGGCATTGCAAGTTGTGCGTGGTGTGGAGAGCATATGCCTCGTGCAACGCATATTTTGTGCAAAATAATAAGGTTAACGTCACCGTGTACCTGCTAAGTTGACCTTCATGTTCATTAATTACAACTAAACCGTACAATGTGGCATAAATTATATCAAGAGATTTGTCTGATTGTCATGCTGTCCACACCACGCACAACGTGTAAGGTCATGTTGGTGCCAGACTATGATTGTTGCATAATCTGCATATGCGTTGCACGAGGCATAATTTTGCACAATCAGCAAGGGAACTCCCTCTGCATCAAAATATTTGTTGCTATTGATTTTTTTTATTACGACTTTAACAATTCATCTTATTCAAAACATTGTATGTATACCATTTATTTTGTTTGTGATTTGCTTTATCATTATATGTACTTTAAGTGTGACTTATTCTTTTGCCCATTTGCATAAAAAATTTAAATAAAAAAGTTCAAACATTTTAGAAAAAAAAAATCAATGGAGACAAATATTTCGATACGGAGATAGTATTTATTTATTTTTCCAAGAAATCAATAACACAAGCACCTATACAATAAGTCTTAGAAGCAGTCTCACGCACCGACACATAATCTTGACACGTCTTAACAAACAACCCCTACAACAGGTTGTGTTTTCTCTTTTTTCTATATTATTACAAACATTATTGGTTTGTCTTTGAGGTGGTGGTCAACCTTCCTACTTGAACATAGAAAGCTAACGAAGATATTTAGTTGGATAAATGGGGATGGGTTAAATCTTAAGCATTTATGTCATGTACAAAAATGAGAGAGGATGGAATGAAAACGATACATAAAAGTAAAAAAAAGCTCCATGTTAGCCTTGGTTGGTGTTACCAAATGGAACTAACTGTGCTTTTTAGCATGTGTTTGGATTGAGGGTTGATGTGGTTTGGTGCGGGTTCGACCCACATGGACCCGTGTTTGGATGAAAAGCGACGTGGGTTGGGTTGAACCTCATAGGGAATATTCTTCACAGATGCGGGTTGGTTGGGCTCCTCCAAAACAAGCGGACCATCTCAACCTATTTGCACAGCGTCATCCTTCCATTTCGCGTGGGCGATCAGAAGTGGGGAGCGAGCGTGGGTGAGACGACGCAGCGCTCGCGACGCTAGAGTGGGGGAGGGCGAGCTCGTCGGGGTTGTGCCGCTGCCACCGGCGGCCAAGCTGCAGGCCGAGCTTCCCGCGGCGAGCTGCCAGCCGAGCTTCCCGCGCTGACGAGCACGAACATGTGGAAGATCTGGTGGCTGTAGCCGACGCAATCGAACTTGCCCGGCCTCCACATCTTTGGCACCCACGCGACGTAGAACCTGGCGCCGCCCGCGTAGACGAGCTCGCCGCGGCAGGCCGGGCTGCATCGCACCGCCGTCGGCCGAGCTCGCCACGGTAGGCTGGCCTCGCACCGCCGCCAACCAAGCTTGAGTGGCCGAGCCTGGGGACCAAGCCCGAACGGCCGAGCTCTTCGTGCCGAGCCTCTGTGTTGGCGATCAAAATTGGCACAAGAACAACATGGCAGGAAGAACCGGTGGAACCGGATTTAGAAACTGGTGGGACCGGTTTAGTTCACTATTGCCCATCTGACAGGGCAAACCGGTGGAACCGGTTTGGGAACCGGTGGAACCGGTTTTCCCCGAGTCCTAGTAGGTTTGGACTCTTTTTATAGATCCGAGTTATAATAGGACTTTCCTTGCGGGGCATGACCTCCCCACCCTATAAATATGAAGGGTCATGGCCAATTGAGGGTTATCCAATCGATCAAAATCAATATACCTTTACTTTTTGTCATCTCTCAAACCCTAACTTTTCCAACCCTAATTGCTGTTCGTTCTTCGTCTCCACGGCAATTGACGGCTCTCTGAGTGGCCTACCGACCTCAGAGAAACCCTAGGTGCACCTGCCCTGATGGGGTCCCTCTCGGGCCGGCGATCTTAGGTCTACGCAGCAGCCCCTGAAGAACCGGTTTCACCGAATCCTCAAACCGGTTTCACCGGTTTCGTCTGGGTGTGCTGCAGTCGATTGATCCGTTGCGGATCCGTGCGAGCTAGCGCGATTTTCAGTGTGCTGACCAGAAAAAGCGTCAACACATTTTTGGCGACTCCGCTGGGGATTTTAGAGATCTTGGTTTCCATAACCGATCTATCAAACCCTAGCCAGATGGGATCTACTGCAGAACTTGACAAGGATAACATCATCATGCCTTCTATGGAGGAGATCAGCGATGAGGAGCGTCAGAGATTTGAAGCTGCCCAAGAATTCTTCAAAAGTCAATTCTTGATGGGGCTGAAGAAGGATCGCCACGGCAAGGTGATAAGGACTCATGATTTCATGATGCCGGCGTTCACAATGAAAGACCAAAAGGTGGAAGAAATACCTCCGGTAACTATGCACCCACCTGAAACTTCTGTTCCTAAATCTAATGAAGAGCTTAGTGCTGCGTTTTCACATACCGAAGAATTAGTATGCACACTAGCGGATAGAATGGATAAAATTGATAGGTTGGTAGAATCTTCAGGTTATGCACAAAATTTACCACCTATGCAACATGAGAATATGCATGCGAATATATCGGCTACGCCAGGAAAAACACTTGAACACCCAATGTATGGTATGCCGCCTAATTTTTATCCAGGACAGGTACCGCCGCCAACACATGTTTCGCCAGCCCGGCGAAACCGGTTTCACTGGTTCTGGAAACCGGTGGAACCGGTTCTGCTGCCCAGGCTGCACAGCAGTTAGTACCACATGCCACAGCTCCTCTTTCAGTAGTCCCTAACCGAAATACAGAGGTAGTTAATGGATCTGCTTATATTGGAACTCGTACATACACATCACCCCCTATACCTAAACAAAACAATAATTTCAGTGGGGTTCCTAATGATGTATATGATGAATATTTGCGGCAAAGTCCTAATCGCATGTCTCATGTTGCTCAAGTTCAAAATACAGCCACAGGGCAATCTGATCTAGCTCGTTCAAATTTATATGCTGAATTTTATAAAATGAAGGACGAGTTAGCTAGTATGATGCAGGATAAACTTGGTATTGATATGGGTAATTCTAGATTATATCAAAAACCATATTCTGCCAATTTTGATGATGTTCCTTATCCCAATAATTGGCGTATTCCTGATTTTGTGAAATTCAATGGTGATGATAATAAGACCACTTGGGAACACATTAGCCAATATATTGCTCAACTAGGAGAAGTTAGTTCTAATGATGCTTTGAAAGTTTGCTTATTTTCATTATCTTTGACTGGAACTGCTTTTTCTTGGTTTTCTTCACTAACTCCTGGCTAAATTAATTCATGGAATCAATTAGAGCAAAAATTTCATGATCATTTTTATAGTGAGAGTGTTCAGATGAAATTACCAGATTTAACATCGGTTAGGCAACAAAGAGATGAATCTATTTTAGATTATTTTAAACGATTCAAAGAAACTAGAAACCGATGCTTTAATTTGTCACTTTCTGAAAGGGATCTTACCGATATTGCTTTTAATGGTTTAAGATCCTTTATCAAAGAAAAGATAGAAGGCTTTCAACATTTTTTGGTTAATCTAGTGCAAATAAGAGCTTTAGTTGCTGAAAACCAAATAAAAAATAATAAGGATACATATAAGACTCATCGTTCCAATGTTCATGTTGTTACTTATGATTCTAGTAGTTCGGACAATGATGAAGATGTATATGTTGCTGAACTTGTGTGGCCTTCTAAGAATAAATCGTACACTTGTCCATCTCTTAAGCCAATTCAAAAGAATCAGAAAGAAGAAGTGCGATTTACTTTTGATGTTTCTAAGTGTGATCGTATTTTTGATGAATTATTGAAGAATGGAAACATTAAGATATCTCATACTATTCCTCCACTTGAAGAACTCAAAAGGTGGGCATATTGCAAATTACATAATTCTTTTTCGCATGCTACTATTGATTGCAATGTTTTCCGTCGACAGGTGCAATCGGCCTTAAATGAAGGGCGTTTGACACTACATGAGATGCAGGTGGACAAAGCACCTTTCCCTGTCAACACCCTTGAGATGCAACCTCCTAAAGTTCTGATTCGGCCGCATCAAGTCGAATCAACTAAAGGAAAAAATATTGTTGTGGGTGATGAGAAGCCAAAGCCTGAAAACTTGAAGGGAAAATCAATCGTCAGAAAGTGGTGTGTGAGAAGACCCCCAATGGCAGAGAAACTTTCAAAATCACTGCAAGAGTCACAGATCTCGGGGGGCAAGGATCGTCAAAGAGACCATTTGAGCCTGTACAGGACAAACCGGTTCCACCGGTTTCAGAAACCGGTTTAACCGGTTCTGGTCAGGGGCGCCCGAAGATGTTGAAGCCTAAGCGTCCTGAGATTGGAACCTGGAAAGTCAATGTGGCCAAGGATCAGGGCAAAGTTGCAAAGCCAAAAGTGACCTTTGATCAGTTGTTTTCCAAATATGCAAATCAAAGGCCAGTTGATGAGGATTGGCCAGCAAAAAAAAGGAAAAGGTCACCCATGCGCCAAGAGAAGCCAATTTCGCCTCCAAAGGCGAATAACAGGTGGAAGGGTGATGATGCAGGTTTTCATCCACAATAGAACCAATGTCAAAACATGTCATGGATGCCACCATGTCACAATTATCAATATCCGGCATGGGATTATAATGGGATGTATATGCTTTATTACCCTATGCAGTATCCTCCTTTTCATCTAGGATGGGGTAATAACAGAGTTCTAGTGCATGAGAGGTTGGTAGATAACCGTTCGGCTCCTTGTCGATCAGGTTGGGATGTGCCACCTAGAACTGGTGGAACCGGTTCTCCAAACCGATTAAACCGGTTTTCTCAGAAGAGGCAACTTTCTCCTCCCAAGCAAGTTTATCAGCCTAAGAAGATGGAGGAAACTGTCCAGAAGATGGAGGTCGACTTGGAGAGGACTACTGCTGCTGATGTAATTCAGATTGGTGACTTCCAGGTGAATTTGAAGGACGGTGACAAGATGCCAATGGTGATTGGTGGTGAAGCTAAGCCATCTGTTCAGGAGGAAGTTGCTCCAGTGCCTGATGAGGGTAAGAAGGTTGAAATTGATAAAGCTAAATACCTCATGCCTAGATGGTGTCCTCCAGGTTTGACACGCACACAAAAGAGGAAGTTGCAGCGGCTTCGCTTTCAGGAACAGAAAGAGAAAGAACTGGAGAAGCAGAGGGAGGAACACTTCAACAAATATAGACCTATTATTCCTCCAGGCAAGGGGTGGAAAAAGACTGAAGTTCCAGGGCAAAATCCGGTGGAACCGGATTCCAAACCGGTGGGACCGGTTCTACTCCCTTCGGTGTCTGCGGCTGTGACAGAACCGGTAGAACCGGTTTTGAAACCGGAGGAACCGGTTTCTGCTGATCCAGGTCCATCTCGTATTGCTTCTGAAATCTCTGTCACGTCTACATTCGATCAGAGGTTGTCATCGGATTCCCAGAATATGGACGATGAACAGCTGGTTGATTATGAGTCATCACCTGAACATATGAATATTGATGCTAATGTGGTGCACCTATCTTCGGATTATTATGTTATTCCGGAGGACGAGTTGGCTCATTTAGATTTTGGCCCAAAATAAGCTATATTTAAAAGGCCAAAGGATTCTGAAAATCATCTAAAGGCGTTGTACATGAAGGGTCATATCAGTGGGAAGCTAGTTTCCAGGATGCTTGTTGACACCGGGGCGATTGTTAATTTGATGCCTTATTCTATGTTCAAGAAGCTTGGTGGATTAGATGATGAGCTGATCAAGACCAACATGACTATCAGTGGTGTGGGAGGAGGCGAGCCTATGAGTGCTAAGGGCGTTGCTTCTATGGAACTCACCATTGGGAGCAAGACGTTGGCTACTGCTTTCTTCGTCGCTGAGACTCAAGGTAACTTCAATTTAATATTAGGTCGTGATTGGATTCATGCAAATAGATGTGTACCTTCTAGTTTGCACCAGTTTCTTATTCAATGGGTAGACGAAGATATTGAGGTTGTACATGGGGATACATCGGCTTGTGTTGCTGTGGCTGATGGTTCTACCATGTCTATGCATGATCATGTCAAGTGCTTAACAGGTTTAGACATATCTGATTATGAGATGATCAGCTGTACTAGAGATGGCTTTGTGCCTGCTGTTCTAAAGCCGGTTGAGTATCGGCTAAACCATCTGTTGTGAATCGATGAATAATTCAGAATGGTTGCAGCAGAGACTTGAGCACTATCGGGCACAAAAGAACGATATGTGTGAGGCCATTGAAGACTTTGATGACATGAGTAAATTAGGACAAGGCTTTACGTCGGCTGATCCTTTAGAGGAGATTGATATTGGTGATGGCACTGTACCTAGGCCGATGTTTGTAAACAAAAATTTGAAAGCTGATTATAAAGCTGAATTAATCGAGCTGTTGAAAGAATATATTGATTGTTTTGCATGGAATTATCAAGAGATGCCTGGTTTAAGCCGCGAGTTAGTTGAACATCAGTTACCTATTAAACCTGGTTTTAGGCCTTTTAAACAAACTGCTAGGCGTTTCAATCCTAATATGTATGACCGAATTAAAGAAGAAATTAATCGGTTGTTAGATGCAAATTTTATTAGGCCTTGTCGTTATGCTGAATGGTTATCTAATATTGTGCCAGTTGAGAAAAAGGATTCTGGTAAGCTCAGAGTTTGCATTAATTTTAGAAATTTAAATAGAGCTACTCCTAAAGATGAATATCCTATGCCTATAGCCGACATGCTTATTAAAGATACTTCTGGACATAAAGTTATTAGTTTTCTTGATGGTAATGCTGGTTACAATCAAATATTCATGGCCGAAGAGGATATATCCAAAACGGCTTTCATATGTCTAAGTTTTGTTGGTTTGTTTCAGTGAGTAATCATGACCTTTGGTTTAAAAAATGCTGGTGCTACTTACCAAAGGGCAATGAATTTAATTTTTCATGATTTACTTGGCTTAATCATAGAAGTTTATATCGATGATATAGTTATTAAATCGACTGGTTTAAAACCTCATTTAGCTGATTTAAGGCTTGCTTTTGAGAGAATGCATCGATATGGATTAAAAATGAATCCACTTAAATGTGCATTTGGTGTGTCGACTGGAAAGTTTTTAAGTTTTATTATTCATGAGAATGGCATAGAGATAGATCCTAAGAAGATTGATATTATTAAGAAGATCAAAGCTCCTACATGCAAGAAAAATTTGCAGAAATTCCTAGGCAAGGTGAATTACGTGAGGAGATTTATTTGTAATTTGTCTGGGAAGGTCAATGCTTTTACTCCTATTCTTCGGTTAAAAGATGAAGCCGAATTTACTTGGGGGGCAAAACAGCAAGTAGCCTTTGAGAAGATTAAACATTACTTGTGTTCGCCGCCAGTTATGAAAGCTCCTAGAAGAGGAATTCCATTTAAATTATATGTGGCTGCTGAAGATCAAGTAATCGGGGCTGTTTAGACTCAAGAAACCGAAGGAAAAGAACACATTATTACTTATGCAAGTCGACGATTATTGGATGCTGAAACGAGGTATATATTTATTGAAAAGCTTTGCTTATCATTATATTATGCTTGTACTAAGATGAGGCATTATTTATTATCCAATACTTGTATAATAGCTTGTCAAACCGATATTATTAAATACATGTTGCATAGACCAATTTTAAGTGGGAGAATTAGTAAATAGGCTTATGCTCTCATTGAATATGATTTGGCTTGTGAACCCTTGAAATCAATGAAAGGCCAAATTATTGCTGATTTTATTGTTGAGCATAGTATTAATGATAATGATCTAGATATCGGTTATATTACTTTTACCCCATGGAAGTTGCATTTTGATGGATCGGTTTGTAAGTGCGGTTGTGGTATTGGTATTATTTTTATATCGCCAAGTGGTGCTGAATTTGAGGCTCTTAACCAATTAGAAAATGATTGTACTAATAATTGTTGGTATTTTTAACGATCACAGATAAATCCGCAAGCGTACGGATACCGATGTAGCTTTCACCCGAGAGTATTCCAGGGTATCGAATCCACAGGGAACGTGTGTGTACTAATGACGAGTTAAGATCGACCAAGGACAAAAGAAGTGATAAATGTGTAGAAGGTAGAGAGGGTTATTTCTATATATTTTGGATAATTAAAGATTAGCTCAAGGTGTTTACGATATTACTTGCTTCGGGACGCTCTACCGTCCTAATCCGGAAAGGGATGCGAAGGGGACTAAGCAAGCCAAGCAATGGTCCTACTGACTCTAGTACTTCTCACATGGTGGACTACGTAGGCCGTCAGGGCTGTCACCACCTGGGGCTCCCACTACAAATCCGTGGCACTAGACGCACTCCAAGGTATTCAAAAGACTATACGCCACGTATACTCAATTAAATACTATCTTAGCATTGCAAGTACTAAGACACTTATCACAGCAAGGAGCCCACAAGTATAAAGTAAACCTTGAACTATATTAAATAAATATTAATCCAGAAATACAAGAGAAAATACCCGGATGAAACTTGAACCTGAGATGCACCCGCCGAGGAACAAGAAGAAGAGAGGAGCCAACATTCCCGGCTTCTCCCGGACTCTCGCCTCACCTCTCACCTATTCTAACACTACATTGGATTTGGAACTTGGAGCTCTTGCTTCACTTCTTGTGTCTTGAATGAGGGAGAGGGCCCCTCTATTTATAGTGTGGGAGGTGACTTGGGAGAGTGGAGATACTCTTTGGATCCAAGGGAATATTCTTCCTCCAACTCCTCTCCTCCCTCCATCTGGCTTCTGACCGACTCCACGAGGTCGGTCTCCCCCCAAAACTCGCGCACAGGGGCTTCTGGAGGTCGGTGGGTGAAGAACCGATGAAAACCGTGGACTCTGGGTCAAAAACCGAAGGAGAACCGCGCCCTCATTGGTTGATTATACGTCGGTAAATGGAAAACTGGAGGAAAACCAATCTAACGGAGAATAAACCGGCCAAATCTCCGCAGAACCGGAACTGAACCCCGCGTCCTCCTCTCGTATCGCTGTTGGTATTTCTTACGGTCGCAGATAAATCCGCAAGCGCACGGATACCGTTGTAGCTTTCACCCGGAAGTATTCAGGGTATCGAATCCACAGGGAACGTGTGTACTAATCTTCTAACGAGATCGTCCAAGGACAACAAGAGAAATGATTGGCGAGGGTAGAGAGTATTCCTATGGTTTAAGGACCTTGAAGAAGAATAAGCTCAGCGTCTATAGTTTACTTACTTTGGGCACCGGGGTATCCTAGGCCTCTAGGAAATTGCCGGCCAACAGCTCTACGCCGTACCCGTACGTGGAGGATTACAAAGGACGGACAGGGCTGTCACCACTTGCCGCCTACCTCTTCTAATCCGTGGGGCTACGAGGCAAGCAAAGGTAACTTCTAGCCCAGACACCACGTCTATGCTATTAATTACTACTTTAGTCTTGTTTCTGGACCAAAGTATTCACTAAGCATTCACAAATGATTAATGAACGATGAACCCGCAAGCGACTATAGAATGGAACTTACTTAATCAAGAGAACACAACCATAAGAGATTACGAACACTTACTAGAAAAAGGAAGCATCCGTCGAGGTACAAGATCGGGGAAGAGTGCCGACAGTCCCGGCACTTCCCCCGGACTACCCCTCACTCTCTTCCTATTCTCTAGATACTACACTGGAGTAGAGCTTCGCCTTGGAGTGGAGCTTGTGGCTTCTCAATCTTGTGTGTTCTCCATCTTGTGTGTGTTGAGAGTGAGGGATAGGGGTCTATTTATAGTGTAGAGAGTGCCTTGGGAGAGTGGAGATCATCTCTAGATCCTAGAGAATATTCTCCCTTCTCTTTCTCCCTTGCGCCATCTGTACAGCGAACCGACGTGGTCGCACGGAGGAATAGGGCGCGAAGGAATTTCTGCAGCGCGTGTGCTTCCTGGTGGCCAATCCGGACGTCCATTGCCTTCTCGATCCGCGTGCTTGATCATGGACGAATAGAAAGCTGCCACGTGGCCTGCTGGCTCGGTCGCGCCAACCCGGCCTGCGCGTGTGCGCACCATAGTTATTAGGACCGGACCGGACATTGAACCGGTGAGCCTCTCGGTTCACGGTTTGATTGGTTCAACCGGTTGAACCACCGATTTAAAGCGGTTCAAATAAAATGAATATTTCATTCTAAGCACAAGAGAACAAGTGGTCTGGTGGTAAGTTCGCTTTCTCCAAACCTCAAGGTCGAGGGTTCGACTCCCACCGATGTGTTTTTTGTTGGATTTAGGCGGGATTTAGGCAGCGACGCGTCAATTTATTCCGTGCCTGCCACACGTGACCGGTCTCCATCGGGGCGATACCCGGTTTTATACCGGTTTCTTGAAAAAAACCACCGGGTCAACCGGTTTTCTCTGGTCCACTTGCACAGCCGATCTTTTATCTGAACCGAACGGTTAGGGTCGCCGGTTCCCGGTTGAACCGGTCGGACCGGCCGGTCCGGTCCGGTTCTAATAACTATGGTGCGCGCCACCTCTCGGCCTTGGGCCACTGGCCATGGGCCACGTGCCCCTGGCCACCTCTCCTGTGCGGCAGCTTCCGGATGGCCTTCGGGCGAGCATGCTGCATGGCCTGCCGGCCGGCCCACGTGAGTGTGTTGGCTGCATGGGCCCCGCTCTAGGGCGTTGACCAGGCCCGGCTTGCTCCTGCGTGCGTGCACGCACCGCCTGGCCCTGTGCGGTCTGTTCTGCGTGGAGTTTTCCACCGCAGGCCAAGGGCCCTTGCCTCACTTGCGCTATGCAGCCAGCAGGAGAGGCTGTTGACCTCTTGCGATCGTGACATGCACACATGTGGTCGTGGTGTATGCGCGCTTGCAGCAGTCCGCCCAGCAGAAATACCAGGAAAGAGATGTTACGTAAGCAACATGAGAGATGCTCACGTAAGCAACATCTCATGTCAATTTGTGTATTTAATATCTTTTTGGTGTGAGCTCCTCAATATACTAGTAATATATATCCATTTGAATTCTCTCCATGAGCTCTTCACAATGTACATTCCAATTAGGCATCTAAGATACTTTGTGACATTGATTTATTTAAATCTTATCTCAGACTCATAGTGTCATTTCCTGCATAACACGGTAAAACACAAACACTTGTGGAAATCGTTAGTAATAAACCCTATCACTATGTGAGGTGTTTATATTTGATATATTTTCTGCAGGAGTTGACGGCCAAAAGTGGTACTTAAGGACCGTCAACAATCGTGCCACGTGTCCCCGGCTCTCACGCGGGCGCCCGCGCTCCCGCATGCGGTCGCGTGCATGCGCTGCCGCAGCCGCCAACGCCTGGCCGCCACGTGTCCCTGGCCGGCCGCGCTGCGCGTGCGTCGTCCCACGCGGGAGAACGCTCGTGCGCTGGCGCCTGCTCAGTGGGCCGCGTGGCCGCCTGGGCCCGCGCCCAGCTGGACGCTGACGTGGGTCGCTGACGTAATGGTGACGTCAGCGGCCCATTTAACTCCTACTTGTTCTTTTGATATCTTCTCCATCCGTGCTCCAAAATATACAAATAATATATTCATTTCGATCGTCTTGATGAGCTCTACACAATGGTCAACTCCAACTTGGCATTCGAGATAGTTTGTGATAATGATATATTTAGATCTTTCTCATGCCTATAGTATGAAATCCTACACATCACAGTAAAACACCAGAACTCGTGGAAATAGTTAGTAATAAACCCTACCACTATGTTTAGTGTTTATATTCGATGTATTTCCGGCAGGAATTGACGGCCAAAAGTGGTACTTAAGGACCATCAACAATAATCAAGCCGAATATGAAGCTTTATTGTTCGAACTAGAAATTTTGCATGACATGGAAGTAAAATATGTGGAAGCATTTGGTGATTCTTTACTGGTTGTACAGCAAGTTAATAAAGTATACCAATGCTTTGATGGATTTTGTTTGGCATCGTCCTCAGGAGTGTTTTTTTGTGCTAAAGTGTTTTCTGGTATGCAAGCTTTACCAAAAAACAGGAGGGCATATGTTGGCGATCAAAATTGGCACAAGAACAACATGGCAGGAAGAACCGGTGGAACCGGATTTAGAAACCGGTGGGACCGGTTTAGTTCACTATTGCCCATCTGACAGGGCAAACCGGTGGAACCGGTTTTCTCCGAGTCCTAGTAGGTTTGGACTCTTTTTATAGATCCGAGTTGTAATAGGACTTTCCTTGCGGGGCATGACCTCCACACCCTATAAATATGAAGGGTCACGGCCGATTGAGGGTTATCCAATCGATCAAAATCAATATACCTTTACTTTTTGTCATCTCTCAAACCTTAACTTTTTCAACCCTAATTGCTGTTCGTTCTTCGTCTCCACGGCGATTGACGGCTCGCTGAGTGGCTTGCCGACCTCAGAGAAACCCTAGGGGCGCCTGCCCTGACGGGTCCCTCCTGGGCCGGCGATCTTAGGTCTACGCAGCAGCCCTTGAAGAACCGGTTTCACCGGATCCTCAAACCAGTTTCACCGGTTTCGTCTGGGTGTGCTGCAGCCGATTGATCCGTTGCGGATCCGCGCAAGCTAGCGCGATTTCCAGTGTGCTGACCAGAAAAAGCGTCAACACTCTGGAAGGAAGAAGATAAGGGAAGAAAAGAAAAAAAAGAAATTAGAAAAGAATGAGTGGATGACACATGGACCCTACTCATGACATATGGGTCCCACAGACAATTCTTAATAACGGTGTTAAGATGGCATCCGACCCAACCCTAAAAATTCATTCAACCAAACAAAAACTGGGTCGAACCCAACCTTTGAACCAAACATGAGATGAGTTCATCCCAACCCACAAAACTACGTTGAAGCCAACCCAACCTACTTGGCTCCAGAACCAAACGCATGCTTAGTTTTGGATTCATAGTTATTTTTACGAAACCGAGACTAAAGGCCTTTTCTCTCCACTAGTGTATATAAATCCTGTGGACTCTCACATAGCATAGGTCTTTCACTAGAGCAAACATCTAGGTTATTCTTTTCTTTGGTAAACTTCTCGACCTAATGTACATGTACACAGTTAATGTTCATAGAGGAACTTCTTTCCTACTGACCTCATGCCAAATTGGTCTACCCTGTGCATATCAGGCCGTTCCACTGGTGCTTCACCTCATTTGGGAAATACAAATTAAAAATTCTTATCTACTCTCAATTAAAAAAGTAAACATGCTTATCAAACATAGAATCAACAAGAGATCTGCTTCGATGGGCCTCGTCAGCTCTAGCCGGAAGTCAAATGAAAACTTCAGCTGATGTATAGCGTATGTATATTAATCAAGGGGTGCAAATTAAATTTAATTTGCGGGCAACGACAATTGAGTTACATTAAACTCTTTTGGCATGGCATGCTATTCCGGTATAACCTGACTCAACAAAGCTAGAATACGTGTCAAAAAAAAAAACAAAGCTAGAATACAGGCAGTATGCATACTCGAGTACTAAAAGAAAGAACGTGAAAAGCTCTAGTCAAACAAAAAATGGAATGTGTCCAGGCAAGGTCCTGGAGAATGTTGCTCTTGATATCTTTGCCAAAAATTGATGAAAAAAACAATAATAGAATTTGTTTTAAATTTCTTCCTTTTGTTTGCGTACTTCTATCCTCATATTTTATGTTCAACTTGTGAGCTGAGAATATAGTAAAACTTGGTTGTGTGCGGTCGCGGAAGCTACACTATTACAGAAACCATTTTTCTAGTCGCCATTTTCACAGCCGGTTTTCGAAACTGGCGCAGAAAATATTTTTACAGTCAGTTTTTGCTAGCATAGCTCGGTGGACCCCACAAACTGACTGCGAAATCAAGTTTCACAGCCGGTTTTTTTGCCGGACCGGCTGTGAAAATCACGCCATTATCACAGCCGGTTCGAGGCAAAAACCGGCTGTGAAACTTGACTTTCATAGCCGGTTTTCAACACCCGTGACTTTTTTCTGAACTTTCACAGCCGGCTCATGGGGAGAACCGGCTACGAAAACTGCTTTTTACAGCCGGTTTACTCAGGTCGGCTGTAAAAAGTTATTTTCACAGCCGGTTCTTGCCATGAACCAGCTGTGAAAATGCCGCAGCTATATACAGTGCTCCCTCCTCTTCCCCCTTCTTCTCCAACCCAACATCCACCCCATTTTCACCATTGTTGAGGCCATATTTTTCATTTTTGCTCAAGAAGACTCCATTTTTGAAGGATTTACCTCACCAACTTGTTGTAAAGTTGGTCTCTACCTATATGTCGTGTCCACCAATGCATTTGTGGATTGATTTTCAATTTTTGGATGAATTTGATGTAGAGGGTGTTCATCAAATTAGAGGCCATTTCTCACTAAATTTTTCGTGTAGGAGGCTGAATTATGATGGTTTCACACCACCACCATGGTTAAAGGTTGGTATGTACACATAATTGTTGTAGGTTGTTAATTTGATTGGTTAGATTTTGACAAACTAGGGATGATAATGAATAAGTGGTTGCTCTTTGATTATAGAGGTATTTCTCACCTATTGATTCATGGAGGAGATCGAGTTTTGAAGTTTGCACAAGTCCAGAGTGGTTATTCGATGGGTATTAATGCCCTATGTTTGATGGTTGATTTATTTGCTCAGTTAGATTTTATCAAATTTGAATGGAAGACGTTCTTTTCCATTTTAGATCAATTTTTTGAATTGGCTTACATGCATGGTGCTGAATTCTAAAGGTTGAACATTAATCGCTTGTTTCAAAGTTAGTATCTATCCATACTTAATTTTGCATGCATTTTTTGTTACATTTCATAAATTTAAAATTATGGGTATAGCCTGAAGTACTAGATTAGTGTATTTAACTAAACTAGATATTTGTTTAGGGGCCAATAAATATTTAAACGACTTTGGTCACAGTTGTTCAAGGCTACATTCATGAAACTTTTTAGGGCCTTTTAACTGAATTAAACAAATTGTTCTATTCTAATTCACAGATGGATAGAGGATGGATGTATGATTCTTTGGGTAGAGGTGATAATTTTGTCAAAGGAGTTCAGTCTTTTATAGGTGTTGCCAAGGCATTTATCTTCAGTCATCCAAGGGAAGGAGGGGTATGTTTCATGCCCATGCGTTGATTGCATGAATCAGAAGCAGTTCACAAACATCGAGCAGATCTGATGCCATTTGCTAACTAGGGGTTTCAAGCCAGATTATATGATTTGGAATAAGCATGGGGATAGTGGTCAGAATGACACTGATGGAGCCTCTACAACCGTGCAGAAACGAAAAGCTCAAACAGTGCGGGAAACTGTGCAGGAAATAGAGCAGGAAACGGTGTAGAAAACGGTGCATGAAACAGAGCAGGAAACAGAGTAGCAAACTGTCGGTGCAACCATGTGTTGACGCTCGTTAGCAACACATTTTTAGTGCTATTTAAGTGGTGTTTTGGGACCAATTCATATACTAACCCGCCACTTGGCACTTGAAATAACCCCGTTTTTGCATATGCATGTATTTTTGGAGGATTTTGGTTTACGCAGGTTTTTGAGCTATAAATGAGCACTTTTGGACAAAGACCAAGATGGTGAACCAACCTCCAAGAATATGGAAGGGCAAAGACTTGAAGATAAGATCGGATGACTTCGGGATCAAGGCAAATCAGGCAGACATATGGAAAGACATCAAGACCCAATCTTATCCCGAAGCAACCGACGTCAAATACCCACATGCATTGGAAAATCAACTCCTGGAGGGACTAGAAGCTTGCACACGAAAGATGGGGCCGAGGGGCCACAAAAATGCCCTGGGCCGGCCGGCCCAGATGGCCCAGGCCGGCCGTCCTGGGTGGTTTCTGCGCTGCCTTGACCTCTCCTTTGAGCTAGGGTTTCCTCAGACTATTTATAGACCCTGTACCCCGAAGCCACGCAGATCAATCCACTAGAAGTCGGTGAAAACTAGGGCATACACCAAAGGGAGATGAGGGTCGCTACAAGTCTTCGAAGGTGCCTAGGGCATGGCCTAGGCCAACCCTAGCCGCCATGGCCTCCTTGCGTGGTTGTGCCACGGCGGAGCTCAAGAATCAAGCCCCAAGATTCATCAGGGTATGTACACACACGATGGTGATATCAATCTAATCTCTATTCTAGTTGTCTCTACCTTGGTCTACTTCTTTGATGCTTTGTATTCATATGTGCGACGGCAGTATGCTCTTAGTAAGATTAGATCTAATCGTGGTGATTAGTCCATATCATGCGGATACATTGAAGTAGCGCATTCTAGCTAGTCTGTCGATTACCCCGGTGTGGTGACAGCATGACGGAGGGAAAGGTTTTAGCGACGACGTGATGTTGTGTTGGATCAATGGCGTGTATGATGGGAGTTGTCGCAAGCCACTACAAGAGAAAACTTGTCGAGCGCTTGCTAGTTGGTTGGGTAAAGCTTTGGGAAACCTTAGGCGTTGGCATGCACCCCGCGGCGGTGACCATTGGAAAGTAGGCCACTTGCGAGCCGCCTTTCGGAGAGAAGACTCGGGTACCTTTGGTAGAGATGCAATCTATGATTTTGATCATCTTTTGACTAAGAGCTATACCTAGAGACGAATAGGCCTTCGTTGACCTTGGTTATATTATCTTTGCCTATGCTTTGGGATGCGATCAACCTTTACACCCACTCACATCTTAAAGGTTTATCTCTATATGCAATCAACGCTTAATGATAGGAATAGATCCGTTAATTAGATGGAAAACTCTAGGTAGTTTATTGTCGATCCACGGATTGATAAACCTTGGATGGAATACTCTAAGGGAAAAGCTACGATGATCCATGCGCTTGCGGTTCACAATTGGCACGTCTAAGGACCGTCAACAAGCTTTTCTGGCGCCGTTGCTGGGGATCGGCAACTCGAACCCTAGGGAGATCTATCTAATTTTTTGGACTAACCCTAATTTTTATTATTGCATATACCCTTGTTTTCTTGTTTGTGTCCTTGAAAGCTGGTGGAAATCTAGACACCAAGCTTGGACTTTGACAAGTCCAAAACTCGCTCTCACAAGTTGATGGCTACGTGAAGATCTATTCTTTAGTGGTAGATACTAACTTTTGTTAGTATCCCATCATCCGCTATCGAGCCTACTCACAAAATAAATGAAGATGAACAAGGTATGCCACCATGTCAATTAATTTTTAAGACTAATGTTTCTTGGAGAATTGTTTGTTCAAGCTATAAGTGATGAATCATGCCCTAAAGAAGTCGTGAGATCCGATCATCAACATCTCTAGAAGGTTGCTGTTGAGACCAATTTTTCGTCCATGATTAGAGAATTACCATGGAGAAAAATTATAAAATATGAAGCTCCATCAAGTCTTCTTTCCAACGCATCAAGAATCATAATTTTTGAAAATCGGTGCAAGGAGTTATGGTAAAATCGTTCAACACTACACGTTCTGAAATTGCTCAGGACAGAGCGTAGTGCCAGAGCAAAACAAGCGTAACTCTTTCATCCGGAATCTGTTTCAAGTGAATGAGCACTCTTAGGAAAGGGAATTTGATGCACATTGCAATGGAGTAGAAGTTTGGTACATATTCTGCACCAGGTGAAGAGGAATTCAACGAAGAAGAGGCAGCAGCAAACAACAGAGAAGGTGATGATGATATTAAGGGATGATTGGAGGTCCTTGAACACAAGAGATGATGATTTGAAGTTGATCAAGCCTGGAGGCAACAATATTAGAAGCACCATTTCACCACCAATCTTCTCCAGTAGGATGCTATTGACGTAGAATTAGGTCAACACACGAGAGCACTAGAACGCGCAACACGTAACACGATAAACCCGCAGCTTCCCTACGCCAACCGGTCAGACCGGTCAGGAGCACCGGTCAGACCGGTTCCTGTCAGGGAAGAAGGGGTAAACCCTAAAAATGCCTCCCGGAAGGATCCGTCAGGGAGAACGCAATCAGGGGTGCCCTAGGGTCGGCAGGCCACCTAGGACGCCTTCAAACGTCGCGGAGACGTAGGAAGAATAGCAAGTAGAGGTTGGAAAAGCTAGGGTTTGGAGATGCAAAAAAGTAAAGGTAAAAGTAGTAAATTTGATAGATTCGATTGTTGTGTCTTCAATCGGTCAAATCCCCTTATATTTATAGGAAGGGTAGGTCTTGTCCCGCAATGAAACCAAGTTACAACTCGTTACAACCTCGGAATCCTAAATTAAGAGTCCTAGTCGGATTACAAAAAGGGTAACCGGTCTGACTGGTCCCCCACACCGGTCAGACCGGTCTGGGTCGGACTCCCTCGTCTTGCAAGTCTTGCTCCTCCACCAACTCTTGCGGTCCTCTTAAATCCTAAGCACCGCAACTTTTGGTCATTCCAGAGAGTATGTCATCTTTTGCTTCTTGCACCAATAATTGCGGTCCTCCTGGGCCCTTAGCACCGCAATAGTCGGTCATTCCAGAGACCATGTCGCTTCCATCGAACTAGGTCCGATTGTTGCGGTCTTTAATATGGCAGCACCGTAACATCCTGTGCCAGACCGGTCAGACCGGTCAGGCTAACCGGTCTGACCGGTTGCCCTAGCCTGTGCCAATTTTGGTTGTCAACATATGCCCCCCCTGTTTTTTTGGTAAGCTTGCGTACCATAAAACACATCAGCACCAAAATTGTCACCTAAGGACGACATTTTAATAGAATTCATCGGCCATTATATTTTTCTAAGGGCAATATCCAAATATCAGCCATATGCCACTTCATGCCTCTTGCCAAACACTTGGATAGTACTTTTTCAAGTACCTTCCGTTTAATGCCTTAGGCAAACGTCCTCCTTGCAGCGTCTCCACCATATAAGAATTTCCACCATTGATCTTGAATACTCGATATGGACCGTCCCAACTTGGAGACCACTTGCCAAACTTATTATCTCTAGTACCAAGTGGCAATATTGTCTTCCATACTAGATCACCAACTTGAAAAGTCTTCTCTTTAACCTTCTTGTTGTATGCTCTAGCAACTCGGATCTTGTCTTTCTCAATTTCCTTGAGAGCTTGTAAATGCTTATCGGTCACTTCATCAATGTTATCCATCATCAAGTCCTAATATTTACCTACCAAAAGCTTATTTTGTTTACCAAGTCTATAAGCGTCCAGATTTACCTCAACAGAAAAAACGGCCTCTTGACCATAAACATGCTCAAAAGGAGTGACTTTGGTAGCACCATGTCTAGAGATGCGATGAGCCCACAAAGTTTCAGACAAGACTTCATGCCATCTTCGGGGATTCTCCTCTATCTTCTTCTTGGTCAATTTAATCGAAGTCTTATTACTAGACTCGGCCTGACCATTAGCCTGAGCATAGTATGGAGATGAATTGAGCAATTTGATCTTATACATATCGGCAAAAACTCTCACTTCTTTAGACATAAAAGATGTGCCTTGATCCGTAGTTAAAGTCTGTGGAATGCCGAATCTATGAATAATATGCTCAGTAATAAACTCAATTACCTCCTTATGGGTCATATTCTTGAGAGGAACAGTTTCGGTCCATTTAGTGAAGTAATCCATAGCAACTAACACGAAGCAGTGACCCTTTGAAGAAGAAGGATGTATCTCTCCAATAAAATCCAATCCCCATCCTCGGAAAGGCCATGGTTTAATAATAGGATGAAGTAATGCAGCAGGTACCATCTGAATATTACCAAACTTCTGACATTCTTCACATCCTTTGTAGTAACGAAAACAATCGGCCACCATAGTAGGCCAATAGAAGGCGGCTCTTCTAAGTAACCACTTCATCTTAGGAGCCGATTGATGCGTTCCACAAATCCCTTCATGAACTTCACCCATGGCCACTCTAGCTTGATCATCACCCAAACATTTAGGCAACAAATCATCGGCGGTGCAACGATGCAACTCATCGTCAACCAAAATATATTTGAAAGACAAACGCCGAATTTTCCTGTCCGTTCCAGAACTAGGATTCTTCAAATACTTAATAATGGGCGCTCTCCAATCATCCACTTCGACTTTCTTGTTTTGAGGATTTTCAGCAGCCGAATTTGGACCAGAAGACGTCGGACCGGTCTGACCGGTCTCTGAATCGGTCTGACCGGTTCCTGGACCGGTCTGACCGGTCTCCGCAGCGGTCTGACCGATCAGGTCTGGAACTGCTGCGAGCGCTAGAACTTTACTTGTGACATTAGCAATCAACGGCCTTTTTCTATGAAAGTGTCTCTTCTAGATATTATAGCCGGATGCTTGCTGTGCCAAAGTATTAGCTCCAAGATTCTCACATCTTGGAACATGATATATGGTGAATTCATCAAAACATGGTATAATATCAAGGCACTTGTCAAGATAAATATTCAATGAACTTTCTAAACATTGACACACCTTAGATACTTGCTGTACAACCAATAATGAATCACCAAAAGCTTCAACATGTTTTACTCCCATGTCATGCAAAATTTCTAATCCGAATAACAAAGCTTCATGTTCGGCTTGATTATTTGTGCACTCAATTTCTGATCGGCTAAGAGCTTCAAAAACAGCTCCATTAGGAGAAACAAGAACGATTCCAATGCCACACCCGTTCTTGCAAACCGATCCATCAAAATGCAATTTCCATGGAGTAAAAGTCATGTAATCAATTTCTAAATCATGCTCATCATTAATCGGATGTTCAACAATAAAATCAGCTACAATTTGGCCTTTCATGGATTTCAAAGGTTCACAAGCCAAATCATATTCAATAAGAGCATGTGCCCACTTACCGATCCTATCACTCAAAATCGGTCTATGCAACATATACTTAATAGCATCGGCTTGACATGCAACAATGCAAGTATTAGATAACAAATAATGTCTCAATTTTGTACAAGCATAATACAAAGATAAGCATAATTTTTCAACAGGTTTGTACCTCGTTTCTGCATCCAAAAGCCGTCGACTCAAATAGGTAATGATGTGTTCCTTGCCATTTGTCTCTTGAGTCAAAACAGCCCCAATAACATTATCTTCGGCCGAAATATAAAGCCTAAATGGCACCCCATTCCTAGGCGCTTTAAGCACGGGCGGCGAAGATAAATATTTCTTGATTTCTTCAAAGGCCTCTTGCTGCTTTGCCCCCCAAGTAAAATCGGCTTCATTCTTTAACCGAAGTATAGGAGTAAAAGCACTAACTTTCCTAGACAAGTTAGAAATAAATCGCCTCAAGTAATTAACTTTGCCCAAGAATTTCTGTAAATCACGCTTGCAAGTAGGCGCTTCAAGCTTATCAATAGCTTTTATTTTCTTAAGATCTATCTCTATGCCCCTTTCGTGAACCATGAAGCCTAAGAATCTTCCAGCCGATACACCAAAAGCACATTTCAATGGGTTCATCTTTAAACCATACCAACGCATTCTTTTAAAGTAAGACGCAAATCAGCCAAGTGAGAATTTAATCCAGCCGATTTGACAACAATATCATCAATATAGACTTCTAGGATAACACCAAGTAAGTCATGAAAAATCAAATTCATTGCTCTTTGATAAGTAGCGCCAGCATTCTTTAAACCAAAAGTCATCACAACCCATTCAAATAAACCAACAAAGCCGGACATTTAAAGGCCGTTTTGTATACGTCTTCCTCGGCCATAAAGATTTGATTATATCCCGCATTGCCATCAAGAAAGCTAATAATCTTATGTCCAGAAGCATCATTAATAAGCATATCGGCTATAGGCATAGGATATTCATCTTTGGGAGTTGCTCTATTAAGATCTCTAAAATCAATGCACACTCTAATCTTATTAGAACCCTTCTTTTCAATAGGCACAATATTAGAGATCCATTCAGCATAGCGACACAGCCGAATAAACTTAGCTTCAAGCAAACGATTAACCTCTTCTTTTATGCAATCATAAAATAAAGGATTAAACCGTCTATTGCCCTGTTTATATGGCATAACTGGTTTAATTGGTAATCAATGTTCAACTAATTCACGACTTAAACCAGGTATCTCATGATACTCCCAAGCAAAGCAATCAGAATATTCTTTCAATAACTCGATTAATTCAACTTTATAATCGGCTTTCAAATTTTGATTTACAAAAGTCGGCCTTGGTATAGAACCATCACCTATGTCTATTTTTTCTAAAGGATCAGCCGACGTAAATCCTTGTCCTAACTTCTCTACTTCTTCAAAATCATTAATGGCTTCACATGCATCGTTCATGTTTGACCGATAATGCTCCACCCTTTCCTTTAGCCACTTCTCGCTTGCATCCATCTACTCTTCATTATCTGAATCAACCGATCTTTGAACCGGCCTTAGAGCAGCGGACACAAAGCCATCCTTAGTAAAAGCAAGGAACTCAAAGTCCGAAATATCAATTCCGGTCAAGCACTTAACATTATCATGAGCTCCCAAAATAGATGCATCGGCCATAGCAATACATGCCGAAGTATCCGCATGAACCACCTCAACTTCGTCACCAACCTATTGAATTAAGCATTGATGCAAGGTAGAAGGCACACATTGATTTGCATGAATCCAATCGCGCCCCAAGATAACACTAAAGTTACCTTGCACCTCCGTGATGAAGAAAGCAGTCGCTAGCATCTTGCTCCCTACGGTGAGCTCCAATGATGCAACTCCCTTGGCACTCATCGGTTCTCCTCCTCCAACGCCGCTGATCGTCATGCTTGTCTTGATTAGCTCGCTGTCCAAACCTCCCAATTTCTTGTACAAAGTGTATGGCATGAGGTTCACAATAGCACCACCATCAACGAGCATCCTAGAAATCGGCTTTCCCTTAATGTGACCCTTCACATAAAGAGCTTTCAAATGGTTATCCAATTCCAAAGGTCTCTGAAACACGGCGTTCTTGGGAGCAAAATCAACTTGAGCCACTCTCTCATCATCTCCGACAAAGCAATAGTCGGCGTTCAAATAGATAACATTGACGTCCATATCCGTCCTGCTAGGTGAAGGCTCAAAGTCAATAGCTTCATCATCTTCGCCTATCTGAACATCTGAAACAATAGCGGGCGGAATCGAAACTTTAGCCGAAGAAGAAAATGCGTCGGCTACCGACTCCCCGAGCGACACCGGTCTGACCGGTTCCTCCTGACCGGTCTGACCGGTCAGGGACACCGGTCTGACCGGTTGCGGCCAGATCAGCCGACTTTGCCGCAGATGGCTCGGCCTTTTCTGGTTCTTCAGCTTGAATATCTTGGGCACCAGAACCATCCTTGGAACTCTGACCAACTGGTGGAATCATCGGCTTAGCCTCATTGAACCACTCCTCCCGCTTCTTAGCCGATTCTTCCTCCCTTTGCTTCTGAGTGCGCAACCGCTGCAATCTCCTCTTCTGAGAATGAGTCAAACCAGGAGGACACCACTTTGGCTGCGTATACTGAGGCAAAGGAACCTTTTTTACGGCCGATGCGCCAATAACTTTAGGTCCATCAGCCATTCAAGGATTAACTGCCATAGAGCCAATCTGAATCACACTTTTCACAACTGGCTTTTAAATAACAGGCGTAGGCTCTTCCTTCTTCGTAACGGGACGATATTCTTGCTTAGCCAGCTCCTTGCCCGGCCTCCTTTGCAAACCGGTCTGACCGGTCTGTGCTGCTGAGGCACAGACACTGGCTTCTGTTGGACACCGGTCAGACCGGTCAGGAACCGGTCTGACCGGTCCATGCTGCTGAGGCACAGACAAGTGTCTTGGCTAAAAATTCATAGGCCTAGGCTGTGGTGGATTCATCCTTGCATGCACAGGAGCCCCAGGCCGTGGTTGATTTGGTGCAGGATAGTAAGGCACGTACATAATACCATCCCTCCAAATAGGCTGAGGAGGGGGAGGTTGATACGGCCTCCATGGCCTAGAAGGACCAGCACCATTGGATGAGCTTGGGCCTTGACCCCACTGTCTCTTTGGCGCCTCCTTCACACCAGAATCCCTTGGTGGCGATCTTGGTCTCTTTTTTAGTGGCCGATCTTG
>CM014276.1:2762287-2792750 GCA_004135705.1 Alloteropsis semialata | reverse complement strand
GGACTTGTTGGGCGAAAAGGAAAAGGCAATATGGAGTACAATGATCATGTTCACCACAAGATGCTCAAGATTCTTCTTCCATGCTAAGCACAATGCTTAAGCATGGGGGAAGCTGCGCTACACTCCACTACAAGCATCGAAAAGGATGGTAACTCTTCCTCAACCTTCTTTTTGTTCATCTACTTCTTAATGCTTGTATATATGTATGCCATCGACCATAGGTTAGAAACCTTTGTATATCTCTCTTGTTAATAACATGGCTACTAGGAGGACAACCTAGTTTGTTTTTATTTTTAATAAATAATGATCACCACCACTTTGTGCTCACCACAATGATATAATTTGAATGATTTTGGTTTTGGAAAAGTGATGAAAGTTGCCGCCTTGGTTTACCTACATGATGTTGTATATGACTTGACTATTTGCTCTTTATAAAATGAACTTAAATTGGCATAAATACCGATTCTTTTATTTGTGGAGGTTAAATGACTAAATTCTAGACCCACATATTCCTTATATTGCTCTTTGATTTAAGTTTACCGATGATGTTATGCCTTGTATTATTTGATTTAAAACTTGATTCTTATGCTATCTACATTCGTGAATCTCTTGCAAAGTTCTACCTACCAAAGCCTTTACATATACATGATCTTTCATGATGAAACCTTTAGAATTGCAAACTTATGTTTTGATGAGTTAGATTAAGATTGATTTCTATGGTTCGAGACTAAGAAGCTGGCCATTTCATTTTGCGTATCTTCCTTCTGCTAGCTGTTGGTATTTTTAACGATCACAGATAAATCCGCAAGCGTACGGATACCGATGTAGCTTTCACCCGATAGTATTCCAGGGTATCGAATCCACATGGAACGTGTGTGTACTAGTGACGATTTAAGAACGACCAAGGACAAAAGAAGTGATGAATGTGTAGAAGGTAGAGAGGGTTATTTCTAGGTATTCTGGATAATCAAAAGATAGCAAGTCATTTACTGTATTACTTGCTTCGGGACGCCCAACCGTCCAAGCCCGGAAAGGGATGAGAAGGGGGCAAGGCAAGCCAGGCAATGGGCCTACTACTCTCTAGTGCTGCTCACATGGTGGACTATGTAGGCCGTCAGGGCTGTCACCACCTGGGGCTACCACTACAAATCCGTGGCACTAGGCGCACTCCAAGGCATTCAACATAATTAGACATTCATCTGTTCTATTGAATACTATCTTAGCTTTGCAAGTACTAAGACACCTATCACAGCGAGGAGCCCACAAGTAAATAAAGTAAAGCTTGAACTTAATTAAATATTAATCCAGAAATACAAAGAGAATACCTGGATGAAACTCAAACCTGAGCCGCACCCGCCGAGGAACAAGAAAAAAAGAGGAGCCGACATCCCCGGCTTCTCCCGGACTCTCGCCTCATCTCTCATCTATTCTAACACTACATTGGATTTGAAACTTGGAGCTCTTACTTTACTTCTTATGTCTTGAGAGTGAGGGGTAGGGGTCTATTTATAGTGTAGAGGGTGTCTTGAGAGAGTGGAGATCCTTCCTAGATTCTAGAGAATATTCTCCTTTCTATCCCTTCATTGTGCCAAGTGTGCTGGGAGCCGACCTCTCACGTGGGTGGCGCGAAGAAAAGGGAGAGCAGACTTTTTCCCGCGGCGCTTGTGCTTCTGGCGCATAAATCCGGCCGTCCCTGTGCTTCTCGATACGTGATTGCCTTTTGGACGAGTGGCAGCTTGACACGTTGCCCTGGTACCGGTTCCTCAGCTCGGCATGGTCTTCATGCGCGCGAGTGGCGGCGCTGCGGCCTGGGCGCTCGCCCAGCGCTGGCCAGTGGGCCGTGGGCCCCGCTTGACTCTCCTGCGCATGCATGTACTCCCTCCGTCCCAGTTTAACTGCACGTTTGGAGTTCAAATTTTGTCCCGAATTAAACGATCACATAGGCCCGAACGGCTGAACCTGCCGGACCCGGACGCGTGCAGCAGAGCAGGAACCAGAGCAGTAACAGTGCAGGGTCCTAGTATTTTATTTGCTCTTTCCGTGGACGAGTGCAACGATGGTTACACGTCCCTCTGTCCGGACTCTGGAGACTGCTAGCTAGATCCTCATTTCGTCGTCAACGTGCCTCTACGCACACTGCAATCAGCTGACATCAATAGGGGTATTTTGGTAATTTCTCACATGTCTTGGTTGCCGTGCCCAATCCTAGAAATGCAAATATTTTGGGACGGAGGGAGTAGGCCGGTGGGTTTCAGCCACGTCCCTGGCTGCTCTCCTGTGAACACGCTGAGGTCGCTGGCGTGAGGCAGCGTGCGGGCCTGCAAGTTGACCGCGTGCAGCGGATGGCACGGCGTCTGTCCGAGCGGCCGTGGGCAGGCCTGGCTCTTCTGCATTCGTGCGCGCAGCGCATGTGCCCCGTGGGCCTTGCTTGCGTCAGCTGCAGACCTCCCCACGCGAGCAGCTCTTTCCTCAAGCTGTTTGGCGCATATGGCCTGGTAGCCCCGCACATACATGCATGGGAGAATGTGTGTTGCCTGGCTGGCCTGAGTGAGTGCACACGAGGTGCATATGTATGTTGGCCTTGTGGGTCCTACTGGGTTAACCAGCGTCCTTTTTATCCTCTTCTTTTTAATATCTTTTTTATCTCAGCCCCAATATATATATATATATGATATGAGACTTGATCATCTTGATGAGATCTCCATGATGGTGTACTTCAATTGAGCATTTGAATTGATTTGTGATAATGATATTTTTAGATCAATCTCCGGCATGTAGGGTCATTCCTGCATTACAAAGTAAACACCAAAACTTGTGGAATTCATTAGTATTAAACACTATCACTATGTTTGGTGATTATATTTTAATTATTTTCTGCAGGATTTGACGGTCAAAAGTGGTACTTAAGGACCGTCAACAAGCTCCCCCAGAATTAGCCTTTACTCGTCCTCGAGTGAAGTTTAAAGACTAAGGTGGAACAACAAAACTCCTTTTGATATGATGCAAGCATAAAAGTTATTCCAAGACATACCTGTACTTGTGAATTTTGAAGTGTCTATCATGTCATCTTGGATGGATGAAGAACGGAACAGTCTTGATTCGATTAATCTCCACTCTTCTGGTAAGTAACTTGGGTTTTGATAAATTTTCAAAATAAAACCTTACCTAGCTCCACAATTGATTTCTCTCAGATCGCTCAATGTGTATTGTTCCTCACCAATGCATTAATTTGCCTCCTTTCACCCTACTTCTAAAAAGGCTTATGTGGAGCTCATGGTAGGAGTAACGATAAAGCATACTTGTATCACATATTTTGCAAAGTCAAAGAGTGGATCCAAGAAGAAAACTATTCATACAATCTGATCAAGATGTGCATGTGTGTGGGAAAATGGAAGGTGTATGCGAGCTCTTTTTTATGATCTCTCTCCTTTGAATTTAATTTGAGAACATGGCTATCTCTTTTTTCCCCATTTTTTTTCTTATGCTCAATGCTTTTATGAGCATGTATATATTTTTTCTTTCTTTCTTTTTTTTCTTGGACCGTCATGTGTCCAAAATATTTTTTTATAGCCCATGTCTCTTTTGCAAAAGATATTTAGAGAGAGATTCATAAAACGTATGGACCATTTATTTGGTGGATAAATGAAAACTGCTAACTTCCAGAGTAGAAGTTTAGCATATGTATGTGGAGTGTACGTGATCTTGATCAAGAAAGCATGAAGAGTATCTTACAAGGGTCACAACAATTTGACAAAGCTCAACACAATAACAAGCAGCATATGTATAAGGTTTTCAATATGAGCAACATATGGCTTTGGTAGGAATAAGGCATCACTTGAGGAGCTTTGTAAGGCCACTGATTTTAATTTTTGCAAGAAAACATCCCAAGTACTTTGTACAAAAAAAGCAAGATTTCTCTTATCATACCATATCTCATTTGTCAACCATTTAGATAGCATGCATTCCTAAAGATAGATGTTCACAAGCAACAGGTAATTGTGCAAGGAATAAAGAATATGCTAGCCAATCAAGGATGAGCATATGAGCCAATGGAGCGACAAATTTCATTTGAGTTTAATTTTAATGATTATCTCAAGATTACTTTAAACTCATGAATGAGAGAGAGTGAGGGATTAGCATGCAAACCATCGCATTGGACGAAGTGGGAGACGTGGCATACCAGGGGTGATTTCAGTTGACAAGGAATTCGCTCGAACCCCTCTGGTGCCCGATCGTCGTGATCTTTTTGATGTCGGTCCATGCGATGTTGTGAGGCGTAGTTGTGGGTGGCCTCGAATGTGTGAGCGTGAAAAAGACCGAAAGACCCCCACACTTGATCTTGTACCTGCGTTTATTCGAAACCAGGTGGAAACAAAACAATAGCTCTACTGGCCTTACAAACCAGGAAGCCTGATCTTTATTCGAATTCAAATGTTTTTAGTGTTTTTATGTTATACAAATTTTTTTGATTTTTTTATGGCAAACAAAGCTTTCAAGGTAACTTAGCAAGGGGATTAAAACATATGTACAAAATGTTTTGGATACTTCCCTGGCGACGTTCCCCAAACTAAAATCTCGCAGGTGAATGCGAGATTTGAGCTTAAGAGTGCCAGAAGATTTATCCGCTGTTCATCCTGCTTCATTGTGCAAATTTCTTCCATGTGACTAAGGGTTTCAGATGTTGGAGTTATGCTCGCTGCCCATTAGTCATTACTTCATTCCTGCAAAAAGTTAGTGGACAACAAATACCCGAAGGACCATTTGAGTAGATATCATTATTTCCATAGGGTTAGTTGTTCACATCCACACTTAAAAACAAATTGGTCTTTAACAAATTAAGCATAAATCCTGTTTGCCATTATTTTGATATTTATTTTCAAGCTTTTTTTTAGTTTTATTTTCACCACACAACTCAAACAAGGCTGAGTTTAAATTGCATCAACATGGTCACAAGGGGGTTTTGCAAATTACTCATAGTGAACCTTTGAAAGGAGATGCACCTCCTTGTATGTTGTGCAACATTGTTGCAGTGCATCCAATGCCTTGGTTTTTCTCCAGCTTGAATCAAGCTTGATGACTTACCCGTTCGAATTTGAAATCTTTCCTGCAGGGGTTAGTCCATAGATACAACCAATATCTATAAAAGCATTACTCCAAGGTTCATTAATTAAACTCGACACCATGTCAAATTTAATTAAAGCAGGCTATTTAACCTAAGCACCACGCTTAATTTAAAAGGCCTATGAATGCATCTATAGATTACATTCAAACCAGAGCAAACGAGAATAGATAAAGGTAGCATAAGAACATGACCAAGCATTTTTCGAATGGAGATAAACATGAGTATATGAATGGCGAACTTCGGGTTACCTCCCGGAAGGGCTTTGTTTATAGTCAAAAGCAAGACATGACACTTACCTTAGTATACTTACCACTGGCGTCGGATGATGAGTTTAGAATTGCCATCGTGGTAGTTCCTTGGCTCTTGGTGACATTAATAATGGTGACATGTGGTTACACGTGGATGGCATGTGCTTGCCAAATGTTGGGAATGCTCCCACAAGGAGCTGACACAAATGCAAAACATGAGCATGCAACAAACACCATTTTTTTCATGAAAGCATGCAAAAGAACCAAGGATGCAGGACAAGGTGAAACCAAGAGGCATATGGGGACAGCCGAGGTGTAATGCCGCAATGGCATGTACCCCGGATGTCTTAATCCCACTGAGACTCACTGGCTAAAGTTTTTTTTGTTTTTTTGGAATGCAATCATGGTTGGGAAATAAATATGCCAACTAATGCATGAACAAAACAAACATGCTGGGCGATTGGAAAATCCAAAAGAGGGAGAATTAAAACATGATATGCAATTTGTAAGAAACTCGAGGCCTGGCGTTTCTCAAAGCGCGAACTGATCAACCCTTAGATCTAAAAGACGTGGTGGGAGCTAGTTCCATTTAACCCTATTGATCGGTCTACCAACCACGTTCTGGCAATTAACCGACCCTGTAGGGATGTTGGCATTTCTTAGCATCACCACTACTGGAGTGATGGTACTAGAGATGCCTTAATATAAGTCTTAGCGTTACGCAAGTTCTGCAAGCGCACAGAAGTACATTGTAGCATTTCACCCGGGAGTATTCCAGAGTATCGTATTTATTTCCTCAGGGAAAGCGTATGGCAAAGTAATATATTTTTCAATGTTTCAACTATATCATAATTAATATACCAGGACTAGGCCAGGGGATAATATGATATGAAAGATTGAGTATGTTGACACACAGAAGAATTCACCGCTCATTATATAAGTCTAGTTAGTATGAAGGTCCTACGAGAGAACTAGGGATTCTATGTACTTCTTACAAATGGGTTACATTCATTACAAGTGTATCCTATACAAGCTTAGTAAGCGATACATGCTAGAGGACAAATCGAGGAGTCATGGGATCCCCTCATCCAAGGGTACTGTCACGATGTTTATCACTAAGGCCTGCAAACGCCCAAACCCGAACGGCGAGGATTACAAAGGACGGACAGGACTGTCACCACCTGCCGCCTACCTCTGAATACGTGGAGTAGGGTATCCCCAACGGTATTCCATAACCCAAACACCATGTTTGTAATATGAAATACATCTTTACCAATTGTACGGAAAGGTAAAGAACAATCATAGAGATTCATTGGGCCATTGCCATAACATGCATCTACTATATTAAGGTGTAAGACATACAGCTCATATGATGAACACACAAGACTAGAAGTCAAGTAACATAAGCAAGATAGTAATTCCATTAAGGCTCTAAGTCTTACAAATAAGCAAAGGATACAAGATAACTAAGCTCTAGGCTCACCAAGACTCCTTCGAAAACCAGTAGAAGCTCAACTCCTAGAACTACTTCTCTACTAACTAAGACTATGACTTGTAGCAATTGGAGCTCTTCCTTCTGGTGTGTGTTGTACAGGAGGCGTTGGCACCTATTTATAGCACTTGGAGGCCGTTCAGGGCCGGTACAAGTCGGTTGAGGGCGAGTGGGTCCACCCCCGAGTCGGCCGATCCGGAGACGTCACCCGACCGTCAGATGAACCGACTGAACTCATCCATGGTGTAGCTTTGGTCCTGAAGACGGTGTGGATACACTCGAGAAGGGAGGACCGCAACGGCCGCTAGACTGGGTCGGCCGACCTGGCCAGGTCGGCCGACCTGGTCCAGGCATGGTTTGCCTTGATCTTCCTTTGAGTCGCTGGAATGTGGACCCTGGTACTCGTGGAAGATGGGTATGGATCCTCGGAGTTACTGTTGATCCTCATGTGGGCCCATCAATCCATGTAGTCCTCCTTATCCTTCTTGTCATCCCTTGGATATAACCGTCATTGATTCAACGTTCTGGATGACACGAACTTGTGCTTCTTCTGCATGGCCAAACTTGGGCTTGGTTGGACACTAGACCAGGTCGGCTGACCTCATGAGGTCGGCGACTTGGATCTGGCCCTGTTTTCCTTCTTCTTTTGGCCCATATCTCCTGCAATCAAATAATCTCCATGTACAAGTGGAACTACATTATTTGAAATAAAATCCTACTGACTATTACTAATTTATTTCATTTTATCATGTTGGCGTTACAAAATAATCATGACTTAATAAGCGCCAACAAACTCCCCCAAGCTAAGACTTTGCTCGTCCCGAGCAAAACTTGGAGAGTTAGGAACTTAGGATCACTGCTTACTTCCCATAAAAGAAATTATCAATAAGAAAGCAATTCATGACTTGATTAAGTTGGCAAAGATTAAATCATCCTTTTTACCTTATCACTCATGGGGCTTTTTAGCTTTTTCTTCATCTTGAGTGGTTGAAAGCCAGAACAACTTAGCAAGAATGCTCCCCACACCTTAGTTCCACCTTTTCACCGGAGGTTTTTAAAGAAACTTTTGTAAAAGAAAACAAGGCACCTCAAGTGGCTCTCTTAAGTCTCTCATAAGTATATGAATCCTTTCCATCACTCCTCTCAAATTTCTCTTCAATGATATAACAAGTGGAGCTTATGAACGAGAAACTTTTGTTTCACACATGCATTGTTTCTTTTGTTGAGTCAAATCCAGGATCAATGAAGAATTAAATCATACACTCAAATCGAAGTGTGCAAGTGTGGATATGTGGTAGTGGAAATAAACTCTTTTAGGAAATTTCTCTCCTTTAGGAAATTTGTTATAAAGCTTGGCTCCTCTATTCCCCTTTTTTTTCATGGACTACATATGTCCTTTTTTTTAGTAACAATCATAGGGAGCCCAGCCTTACACCTAGAAATATTTTTGGAGAGAAATCCCTTTCCTTTGGAGTGTTTTATTTCGTTAGGCAAAAATATAGGCAGGGGATGCCGTACTTCCAGAATAGAAGTTTAGCATATATGTGGCGTGTACGTGACTCCGATTTTAAGCGCATGAAATAACTCTTGCAAAGATCACAATGAACTTGACAAAACTCAAAACAACTGCACATGCTTTTTTCTGTAAGTGGTTGGAACGTGAGGCTGTGGTAGGAATTTACTCTTCACTGCGGAGCCTAGAATTTTGCCTTTTTTTTTGAAACAAATACTCCGTGATCAAGTTTCACTTAGATAAGTAAAGCAATCCTAGCTTATTATATCATAGCTCCCAACAACCTAGAATCAGTATTTAGCATTTGCTACCCACAAGTTTTAAGTTTCCAAGGAAGTCATTAATTTAAGCCAACAAATTCAAGACACAAATGACTGCCTTATTGAGACTTGCATAAATTGGGAAAGTCATAGCAAATGTTCATCACTTCCAAATAGAGTTTCATTTTTCATTCATTTCCATTTTCATCATCATTTTTTAAGACAAGATAAAAGAAAAACAAAGAGAATGGTTCAGACAACTTACCTGTACGGGGGTCCTCCCCCAAGCTGGACTTTTCACTGCTGGCGGTAACGAGGGTCATTCGGGTCAAACCTTGGGACCGAAGGTAGGCAGTTAGGTTCTGGTTGCCCGCCTGGATGCTGTTCTGGAGGGTGTTGAAGTTCTGTGCTGACTGGTCCCACCAAGCTTGCGACTGCTGCACATGCTGGGTTAACGTATCATCAATACGGTGAGTGGTTACCTTTAGGGTTCCCATGCGGTTGGATAACCCATCCATGCTGCTGCGCCAGTCCCTTGCCGAAAAGGAATGTCGGGCGTCGAACGGAGGTGGGCCGCCACTTGAGCTAGACGACTGATGATAGCGCGGGTCTTGGGGATTCCATTGTGCATGCGGCGCTTCATGCCATCCCGAACCTCCTGCCATGTATGGTGGAGGCGGCTGCGGCTGCTCCCAGTTCGATCCTGCTGGTATGTACGGCGGAGTTGGAGGCTCCCATGCTGCTTGGGCCTGCGGCACTCTGGCTTCTCCTAGTCGGGACATGCTTCTTGTCACCCTCCCTGTCACGCTTTGCCTGCCTTCCTGTTGCAACTCCAACAAAAGTGTTTTGCATCTGTACAACCAGTATTCCGGTGCTGGCAACGGAATTCTGGTTGTGCTATTATGATAAACCATAACAAGCTTTTGGTCTATGGCATGAGTAACAAGGTGACTCTGAACAAAATGAGACTCGTCCAGAGTTGGGCGAGGCTGCGGAAGGAAATCGACTCGATAATTATCCAAAAGGCCCATCGACTCAAAAATGCGAGTAACCAAAGAAGTGCATTCAATGGGACCTTGCCTCTTAAAAACACCCATCCATTGATCAATCATGAAAACAACAGGTGAGACTTTTATCTTCTTAACCATTGCATATAATAATTTTAATTCATCAATGCGAACGGTTCGAAGATCATTTCGAGGAAATAGAGTCATAGCAAGCCAGCGGTGCATGAAACGAAGAGTGGGATTATGAATGTGGCTAGTTCTAGGGGGAGTGCCATCTGTGATACCCGAAATATCCCGCCAAAAGGATTCTCTCACAAAATGCCTCAAAACTTTATCAACTTCCAAGCTGCAACGCTTGCTAAAACCCAGATAGGTACTAAGCTGCCTCCAAGAAACGAAATACTCTTCCCTTAAAAAGCGAAAAGTAATCCCTTCCTCACCCTTTCTCAGAGTAGCAAGAAATTGGATTGTTAACAAACGACACCCATCCTCATTAATGCGTGCGAAATCCGACCATCCCACAGCACCCCAAACGGTTTTGAAATCAGTGGCCATACCTGAATTCTCCATGAGCTCGCTTGTGAACACACGCGTGTGATCAAAAGCACGACCCAGAAGAATTTGATACGCTTCCAGCTCGTAGCCTTCTTTGATGTCGAGTTGATCGTCGGAGATGAACGCCGGGTGAGGATCGTCTTCGTTTTGGTTGCTGCTGAAGCTGTCCCCGTTGCCATCTCCATTGCCACCGCTGCCACCGCCTCCTGCGGATGTGGCGCCAGCACCGGTGTAGTAGTACTGGTCTTCGGAGATCTCCATGGAGTGTTGGCTGTCCATCCTCTCTTCGGAGCCACCAGTTGATTCCATGATCTCCGTGCTGGAGGAGATCACCTCAGTGCTCCCTGAGTGTCGGCTCCTCCTCGAACTTGACCCCTTCAATTTCTTTGCTTGCTTCACGACTCCTCTGACGATGTTCATGATTTCTGCACAGAGAACAGCAAGCAACGACACTTGGAAGACAAAAGGATTAGCGTTAGCAAGTTAATCGTCCAAGAGTTAGTCGTTCTTGTGGGGCGTGAACGCCTCCACAAAAAAATCGTTCTTGTGGGTTATGACACACCACAAAAAAATCGTTCTTGTGGGATTTTGGTTACCTCCACAACACGTTCAAGAGTTTGAGCATGAAAATAACAGCACCGTTATGCAGAAATGAAGTCTATTTTAATTGGGTTTTCAATTTTTATTGATTTTTCAAACTTAGGAGCTAAACACTTAAGAATCTAACAGAGGAAGAGGAGAAACTCCGAGGGCGAAATGCAGCTCGGGTTGGGGCGAAGTGAGCAAGCTTCTGGCCAAGGCTTTTTAAAGCCGGAGATCACCACTGATCGGCCGACCAGGTGGGGTTGGCCGACCCTCCCGCAGAGGTAAAATGGCCAAGCTTTGCTCACGATCGCTTTGGATACCTGGAGTCTGCAGAAACGGTTGAAAACTTTGCAAAAGAGGGAGGCGTGAGTCGGGCGACATGACCTGGTCGGCCGACCGTCTTTGGACATGATTGAATGCCCCCTTTGAAAGTTATGATCCGTGACTATGGTAGTGAGTGATGATGGTTGTGCGCTCTGCAAAGGCCAAACCTTTGAGTCGGGCGACATGGCCTGGTCGGCCGACCGAGCCTTAGCTAGGTTCAGGCTTAGCCTTTGTAGAGTGGCATATGGTTCAAAGGTGTGATAAATTCGGGGTGCGTGGGCAGTGGTGGCCAGGTATCCAAAGAGGATTTAAGTAAATGGCTCCAAAGTTTAAATTTCAAATGCAAAAATTTTGTGGAAGAATTTAAACATGCTTGAGAAATAAAAATGCATTGTGAAATAAACATGAGATACATACCGATGTACCTACCGGTGAGGACTCGATGTTTTTCGTCCGTCGAGTGCAGACGTCTCCAAGTCATGATTTAGCTTGATGATCTGGCCTCCGCATTTGAAGATAATGCGGATGCTTTGCAGCGCCACTCCGGTTCTGTTGTCTTCACACAAGGTGTTGCTGATGTTATTGCCTTTAGAGCCTTAACACTTTGTGTGAATTCCTTGGGCAGGGGCAGGAGTGGCTCGCTGTTGGTGACTGGTGGTTTCTGTGGCTTCCATCCATAAATCACCTTGATTTCGGGTCCGTCATGCTTTTGGTTTGATTCTTTCTTGTTTCCTGCATGGTTAGCCAAAATCTCCTGACTGGTCTCTTGTACCACTGCAGCTAACTCGGCTGATTGGGTTTCTAGAATTTTGCTTAAGCGCAGCTGGTTTTTCACAGCAACTGACAAGGCATGGAATCTAGAACTTAGATCATTTACCTTTCTCTTAGCAAGTATAGTGTATACACTTCCTCCTTGCTGGGATGGGCCCCAGTTATGCGCTAGAAATAAATCCCTGCACTGTTGCCAAGACTCCATCTTTGCCTGGTGGTTGTAGTACCACTGCAGTGCTCTACCTGTTAACGAGAATGGGAATAACCATTGCTTTGCCCTTCCTGCTAGTCGACTGCATATTGCTGAGAAATGTCGGAGATGTTCTGCTGCATCTGTTATGGCCTTTCCGTTGAATGGCTTGGCTTGCACCATGATGATGTACGTTGAGTCGATCATGAGAGTTTCAGTTGCCATCTTGGTGCAAAGGTACTTCGATTTCAATTAACAGAAATTGGGGGATTACTTTGAGTTCTTTGGCGAATCGATGATGTACCTTTTGTTTCACACAAAGAGAAACAAGACAAGGGTAAACCTGTCTAGAGATGGTAATTAATTGTGACATAAGTTAATACAGAGGTTAACATATTCTTTGACCAATGCTTTCCCCGGTAACGGCGCCAGAAATGCTTGTTGGCATTTCTTAGCATCACCACTACTGGAGTGATGGTACTAGAGATGCCTTAATATAAGTCTTAGCGTTACGCAAGTTCTGCAAGCGCACAGAAGTACATTGTAGCATTTCACCCGGGAGTATTCCAGAGTATCGTATTTATTTTCTCAAAAAGCGTATGGCAAAGTAATATATTTTCCAATGTTTCAACTATATCATAATTAATATACCAGGACTAGGCCAGGGGATAATATGATATGAAAGATTGAGTATGTTGACACACAGAAGAATTCACCGCTCATTATATAAGTCTAGTTAGTATGAAGGTCCTACGAGAGAACTAGGGATTCTATGTACTTCTTACAAATGGGTTACATTCATTACAAGTGTATCCTATACAAGCTTAGTAAGCGATACATGCTAGAGGACAAATCGAGGAGTCGTGGGATACCCTCATCCAAGGGTACTGTCACGATGTTTATCACTAAGGCCTGCAAACGCCCAAACCCGAACGGCGAGGATTACAAAGGACGGACAGGGCTGTCACCACCTGCTGCCTACCTCTGAATACGTGGAGTAGGGTATCCCCAACGGTATTCCATAACCCAAACACCATGTTTGTAATATGAAATACATGTAGTCCTCCTTATCCTTCTTGTCATCCCATGGATATAACCGTCATTGATTCAACGTTCTGGATGACACGAACTTGTGCTTCTTCTGCATGGCCAAACTTGGGCTTGGTTGGACACTAGACCAGGTCGGCTGACCTCATGAGGTCGGGCGACCTGGACCTGGCCCTGTTTTCCTTCTTCTTTTGGCCCATATCTCCTGCAATCAAATAATCTCCATGTACAAGTGGAACTACGTTATTTGAAATAAAATCCTACTGATCATTACTAATTTATTTCATTTTATCATGTTGGCGTTACAAAATAATCATGACTTAACAAGCGCCAACAAGGGACTGCATGAGTTGGACTAGGAACCCGAATAGATAGGTGATGAAAGATTTCGCCACCCACCTAGACTAGGCACAGTGCCCGAATACAGTTCAAAGCCGAGGAGCCACCCGTTCAAAAAGAAGGCACAAGAGTTTGCTTGCAAATAATGCACAACATGAATGCTTTGAAATGCAAGGGATAATGCCTGGTTACCTCCAGGCAGGCATTTGGTTTTTTTTAATTTTTCCTTTTTTTAATAGCAAGAAAGGATACATGAACTAACATCATCTATAAACCTGTTGACGTAGAAAATCGGCGGTCGTATCCTCAGCGGTCAACACAAGAAGACCAGGGAGATCTGCTTCACTCCAGTGCCAGCCTGCACTTTGTTCAGGTTCGCGGCGTGCCAGTCAATTTGACCTGAAATTGACAAGGGGATAAAACAGTTAAATTACTCTTTGATTGTGCCGGCTCTATTCCAAACGGCATAGGCACGTTGGATTTCAGCCAAGACCCAATCAGACTTGCGTCGGCCGATGCCAATTGGACCTCAAAATCAGACTTCATAGACAACCTCAATCGGACCAATATAATCGGACCTTAATCAGTCATCTAATCGGACCTCAGAATCGGACCAATCAGGATCGGACCTTGTAACAGATCAGCCTTTAAATAATAAAATAAAGCATAAAACATGGCCGATATGTAAATAACGGATCAGCTGTGCCTTTGAACAAGATATTAAATAATCAAAGTGTAAGCCGATACATCGTCCACCTTGTCTAGTTGCCAGTTTGATTTATCTTATCAGACCATCTAACCAGCCAATCGGACCAGAACCTTTTCAGAGAAATCTAGCTCCGACGTAGGGAATCTAGATTTCTCCAGCTATGATCAAATCAGATAGCTAAACAATCAAACTCAACTCACCAACCTGTCAACTATACAAGATGCTCGCACAAGTGTTAATTAGATTAAGCAAATAAACAGATAAAACATTAACAGGATCGTTCTGATTCTAAAGTATGCTATCAAATAATCAAGCAAGACCTAGCTCCGACGTAGGGAATCTAAATCACACTTAACACTCGAATAGCAATCAGGTATAACCAAAGCTTCCTTTGACTAATCAAGATGAATCTAGCTCCGACGTAGGGAATCTAAACCAAGCATGACAATCAAAGATCAATCTTATCATATTATGAACATCTAGCTCCGACGTAGGGAATCTAAACAAACACAATACTCAAAGAACAACCAGATTAAACCACAAAGCATGAATCGGACCTAGAACGATACTGTAAGACAAATATTGCTTAAATCGGACCAAGACCGATGCTCAAAGCCGTTGAAGAAGTAGATTAATTCACATGGCATAGATCTAAACCAATCTAGCAACTCCAAACAAACCGCAAAAGCTGCCTTTAAATAACCAAGATGAGTCTAGCTCCGACGTAGGGAATCTAGCCTAATCTTGATGATCTAGCTCCGACGTAGAGAATCTAGACATAAAGTGCAACCCGATAAACGATCAACTGTTGAATAATCAATAGTGATCTAGCTCCGACGTAGGGAATCTAGATCAATCTTGCTTATCAAAGATAAATCGGTTGAACAGTATAAACGAGAAAGGGCGATGCGCCTCAATTCAAAGCCTATACTAGTTCGATAAATTGACTAACTTACTGGTAAGTCAGAGATCAGAACTGATGCAGCCCGTCCACCGATAAGCTTCGTCGAGATACTACTCCTAGGGTTTTTGGCGTGAAGCCGGGTTGTATTGATTGTGAGAATAGTTCTTTACAATGGACGAGGGTTTATATTTATACCCTGGTCATAAAGAGTCCTGATCGGACCAGACTATCTTGCAGATAAAGTAATCTAATATTTAACATAGAATGGGACTTTTAATAAGCCTTCTGAAAAGGAAATAGTCCCCGCTCATGCCACATTTCTCTTTTTAGCCAATGCACATTTTCTCATTCATCATTAGATCGGACTCCCTTTCTTCATCGGACCTCTATTCCGCATCGGCTCCCTTCTTCGGCATCAACTGTTTGACCATTCAACGAGTCCACTGCACAGTATCAGCCTCACCACGTCATCATCTGATTCAACATGTCAGGTGCGAAAATCTAGTGTCAACAAAACCAAAGATAGAGATTTGGTAATTAATGGAACTTGCAATTAGATAAGTACAAGCCTCCTCCACACTTGGATTTTCGTGTCGTGGGACAACAAAATCAAGTGTGTGTCGGCCTCCTTCAAGTTTTGTTCCATTACCAAAACTTACCTTGGTGTTGTAGATGATGTAGCTCTCATGTTCCTAAGCATCGTAGATCCGTCGTTCTTTTAAGTGTCAACCTGTAATGGTTAGCGACTAAAAATACCCGAGGGAAAACTTAACCAAAGAACATGCTCTTGCTAGTTTTTTTTTCATGTGAAAGATGGATGGGTAGTGAATATGAATATGGATCAATAAAAATAAAAGGAATGATGTGATGGTATGGAAAGGGGATACATGGGCGAACTCGGTTCGACACTAGTACAGCAACTGTTCCCCGGCAACGGCGCCAGAAAGCTTGTTGGTATTTTTAACGATCACAGATAAATCCGCAAGCGTACGGATACCGATGTAGCTTTCACCCGAGAGTATTCCAGGGTATCGAATCCACAGGGAACGTGTGTGTACTAGTGATGATTTAAGAACGACCAAGGACAAAAGAAGTGATGAATGTGTAGAAGGTAGAGATGGTTATTTCTAGGTATTCTGGATAATCAAAAGATAGCTCAAGTCATTTACTGTATTACTTGCTTCGGGACGCCCAACCGTCCAAGCCCGGAAAGGGATGAGAAGGGGGCAAGGCAAGCCAGGCAATGGTCCTACTACTCTCTAGTGCTGCTCACGTGGTGGACTACGTAGGCCGTCAGGGCTGTCACCACCTGGGGCTACCACTACAAATCCGTGGCACTAGGCGCACTCCAAGGCATTCAACATAATTAGACATTCATCTGTTCTATTGAATACTATCTTAGCTTTGCAAGTACTAAGACACCTATCACAGCGAGGAGCCCACAAGTAAATAAAGTAAAGCTTGAACTTAATTAAATATTAATCCAGAAATACAAAGAGAACACCCGGATGAAACTCAAACCTGAGCCGCACCAGCCGAGAAACAAGAAGAAGAGAGGAGCCGACATCCCCGGCTTCTCCCGGACTGTCGCCTCACCTCTCATCTATTCTAACACTACATTGGATTTGGAACTTGGAGCTCTTGCTTCACTTCTTGTGTCTTGAGAGTGAGGGATAGGGGTCTATTTATAGTGTAGAGGGTGTCTTGGAGAGTGGAGATCCTTCCTAGATTCTAGAGAATATTCTCCTTTCTATCCTCCCATTGTGCAAGTGTGCTGAGAACCGACCTTCTCACGTCGGTGGCGCGGAGAAAAGGGAGAGCAGACTTTTTCCCGCGGCGCTTGTGCTTCTGGCGCATAAATCCGGCCGTCCCTGTGCTTCTCGATCTACGTGATTGCCTTTTGGACGAGTGGCAGCTTGACACGTTGGCCTGGTACCGGTTCCTCAGCTCGGCATGGTCTTCATGCGCGCGAGTGGCTGCGCTGCGGCCTGGGCGCTCGCCCAGCGCTGGCCAGTGGGCCGTGGGCCCCGCTTGACTCTCCTGCGCATGCATGTAGGCCGGTGGGTTTCGGGGGCTCCTATATGTCTACCGGAAGATTTTTAATCAAACCATCTATAAAGCCCAATTACAATACAAAAGGCCCAATTCTAGATAGCAGCTGCTGTGATTCTGTTTTTCCATTCTGTTCCGGTTCCACGTGACTTTTTTTTAACGTGGGTACGTGATTCATTTTGCTGTGCGCGCTAGACTTTTTTTTTAACGTGGGTACGTGGTTCATTTTGCTGCGCGCACTAGACTTTTTTTTAAAGTGGGTACGTGGTTCATTTTGCTGCGCGCGCTAGACTTTTTTGTTGCCTTTCATTTTTTGCTGGGTACGTGGTTCTAAGTGGGAAAAATAAACGGGTGGGTACCAACTCACAAATTGAAGTTTCAAGTTGAAAATTACTAAAATAACTTCAAAAATATAGCTTTCAAATACACATTATCGATAAGACAATCCACTACTATTGTATGAAATATTTAAACAGTAAAGAATTAAGGTAGCGTTTGCTTTAGCACGTGATATTTCAGAAGAACTTGTCACGAAGTAGTGCAACCGAAACCTGTCAAGAATGAAACTATGCTTAAACTTTGTTTAAAATAATTTCAACATAGCAAACCAAGAAATGTTGAACATTTCCATAGCTGATTATTATTAGAGTTGAACATTGAACTGTCAAGTAATGTTGAACTTTGAACATAGTAAAGTTAAAATAATGTTGAACATTTGCATTGATGATCATTATAGTAACGTTGAGCATTGAACCTACTAAAGGTAAAATGTACAAATACATTTTTTCAAATAAAGTTAAGTTCAACAATTGTAGAGACACATAAAGTAGATAATTCATGACTAATTGAATTGAAGAAACAATACACATAAAGTTAATATGTTTGTCAAGTGAAATGTTGCAAAAGCTGAAAGCTAAATGTTGAGAAAAACTACAAATAATGTTACAAACCTGTAATTATGATTGAAGAGATGTACTATAATGAACAACAGTTGTAACTTTTATTTTATTAATTTGAACTAGAATTCTACTATATTTATGTTTACAACTACAGGAAATGAAGATGTCACTGAAGAACATGTAGGTCACATTATTTGAACATTCTTAATTTTCTATTTCAACATTACTAATGTACAGTTTCATAATTTTTCATGAATTATGAAAATATTTTGCACATAATTATGACAACATTGGAGATGTGGTATTTTCAACATTCGAAATATGCAGCTTCAATATTTTCTCTAAATAATTTTGATATTTGTGCATTACATTCTTAATGTACAAGTTCAACATTTTTGGTTAATTTTTACAACATTTAATATGTACTATATCAATAGTCTTATTGTGAAAGTTCAACATTTTCTGTAACCTAGTTCAATAATTTAGTAGAAAGTTTTGAAATTATATACTAAACTTTTTGAATTAGTTTTGACAAAATGTTGAATCAAATAGTTTTATGGCAAGCGGACCGAAGCCGAAGCAATTTAGGCTTCTATGTAAGGGGTACATGGTCGCCCCAACCCCCGAATATGCTTCTGAACCAATAGGACGGAGTCGCCCCCAACAACCCTGAACCCTAACCGATATAGCCGTAGCCGAAGCAATTTGGCTTTCTATGGCAGGGGGTACATGGCCGCCCAAACCCCGAACATGCTTCTGAACCCGATAGGACGGAGTCGCCCCCAACAACCCTGAACCCTAACCGGTATAGCTGAAGCCGAAGCAATTTAGCCTTCTATGGCAGGGGGCCTGAAGCCGAAGCAATTTAGCCTTCTATGTCAGGGGACCGAAACCGAAACAATTTAGGCTTCTATGGCAGGGGGTACATGGCTGCCCAAGGCCCGAACATGCTTCTGAACCTGATAGGACGGAGTCGCCCCCAACAATCCTGAACCCTAACCGGTATAGTCGTAGCCGAAGCAATTTGACCTTCTATGGCAGGAGGTACATGGCCGCCCCAAACCCCGAACGTGCTTCTGAACCCGATAGGACGGAGTCGCCCCCAACAACCCTGAACCCTAACCGGTATAGCCGAAGCCGAAGCAATTTAGCCTTCTATGGCAGGGGGCCTGAAGCCGAAGCAATTTAGGCTTCTATGGCAGGGGGTACATGGCTGCCCCAAACCTCGAACATGCTTCTAAACCCGATAGGACGGAGTCGCCCCCAACAACCCTGAACCCTAAACAGTATAGCTGTAGCCAAAGCAATTTAGCCTTCTATGGCAGGGGGTACATGGCCGCCCCAAACCCCTAACATGCTTCTGAACGCGATAGGACGGAGTCGCCCCCAACAATCCTGAACCCTAACCGGTACAGCAGAAGCCGAAGCAATTTAGCCTTCTATGGCAGTATACGAAACTACATTAAAACTTTGGTTGAAATATACGAAAGTTTTAAATGTAGTACCAAGAAATTTTGACCACACTAATCTTATGAAATGACAAATACATTATATATAGCATACTGCCAATAGAAAGCAATTTCATGACTAATACATGAAAGTAGCAGTATAAGAAACAACATTAACTCATTCAATGAAAAGAAACCATGGAAGAAGAGGGAGAGAAAGCATTTGTCAACAATCTTGCAACATGTTTCATAATCCAAAAACCTTGTAAGGTTATCTTAAAAAATCCAGAAGTACTGTATTACTAATTCAAGAGTACATAACACTACAAACAAGACAAACATAGACGGAATCAACATTTGCAATGTAGTCCTACAATATTTTGCATATGCGGTTTCAACAATCAGTGTATACTAGCCTAACATTTTGAAAAAAAATGTTGAATTACTTACATGCAAAAACACTAGTTACTCGTAAATCAATGAGGTCAGACAAAAAACAATTGAAAAATGAGGAAGCAAACCTCATCATTGAGGCTAATAGCAGTTGCTCCCAGATTTCTATCAGAACATGAGACCTAGTTACCCTAGCTAAAGGAATAATGGAATTGGGAGCCCTGCGAGAACGGTTCCCCAACCGCTGCAACATTTCCAACCTATCGTAAGAACAACAAATGGAAACGTAGAATCTAGACAAAATGAGACGAAAATTAGATGAACATCCAAGGAATTCCATAAACAAATAAACACGAGAAGAGTAAACAGGATGCGAATCGAAGCAACTTACTAGATCATGGAGCTATTGGAGAAATCCCAAATCTAAGAAATCCTAAATGACTCCTAATTGCCTTCGAACTCTCGGCCTCGAATGCTATGAAGCGGAACGAGCATGAATATAAAAGGAAAAGAAAACGATACAGAACCTTAAAAATCAGCAGCAAGCAGACGGGAGGAAACTGGGCTGGAACGAGTACGGAAAGAAAAATCCACTCTGCACGAATCTTATACTTCGGAAGATGTTTGGAAAAAATCTACCGGAAGATACATAGGATTCCCTGGTGGGTTTCAGCCACGTCCCTGGCTGCTCTCCTGTGAACACGCTTAGGTAGCTGGCGTGAGGCAGCGTGCGGGCCTGCAAGTTGACCGCGTGCAGCGGTTGGCACGGCGTCTGTCCGAGCGGCCGTGGGCAGGCCTGGCTCTTCTGCATTCGTGCGCGCAGCGCATGTGCCCCGTGGGCCTTGCTTGCGTCAGCTGCAGACCTCCCCACGCGAGCAGCTCTTTCCTCAAGCTGTTTGGCGCATATGGCCTGGTAGCCCCGCACATACATGCATGGGAGCATGTGTGTTGCCTTGCTGGCCTGAGTGAGTGCACACGAGGTGCATATGTATGTTGGCCTTGTGGGTCCTACTGGGTTAACCAGCGTCCTTTTTATCCTCTTCTTTTTAATATCTTTTTTCTCAGCCCCAATATATATATATATATATAAATATATATATATAATTGTGTACTTCAATTGAGCATTTGAATTGATTTGTGATAATGATATTTTTAGATCAATCTCCGGCATGTAGGGGTCATTCCTGCATTACAAATAAAACACCAAAACTTGTGGAATTCATTAGTATTAAACACTATCACTATGTTTGGTGATTATATTTTAATTATTTTCTGCAGGATTTGACGGTCAAAAGTGGTACTTAAGGACCGTCAACACTAGCCTTTCTATCCATGCATTGTGAGTTTCTACACCGAAAACTTCGCAAACTTCGCTGGATATCCACCCTAAACCCAAATATCTTTTTGTGATTTCCTCTTTGACCACAACCCAATTTGAGTATGGATTATCATCTCGAGGAAAATCTAGAGAATCGAGAGCTTGATACAAGGGACATATATTTGGGAGGCATCAAAGAGTGCGTACAAGAAAAATTAGAAGAAACGGAGGTCCACAACAAGTGGGCCAGCCAGCTTAAACACTATGAGCTGACCGTCCTATCCCCTATCCTCCTCCAATGGCTCCAATTTCGATGAGAAGATACTCTCTAAAAATTCAAACCATTTTCCAAAAGATTGAGATGGATACTTACTCTAGCATTAGCCACCACTTCTATGCTCGAGGACGAGCAATCGTTTAAGCATGGGGGGGAGGTGCTGAGTAAGTACTAATGATTGCTAGAAGTTCTAAGGAGCATAAAGAAAAAAATATGTGTTGAAAAATGAAGAAAGGAAAGAAAAAAAAGAGATATGAAAATAAATGCTCCTTAGTTCTTTTTGCTTCATTAAATTCCATAGTGCCTTAAAGATTATTCCATACTCAAATATTCCAACTATGTGCAATCCGATAACGAGGACTTCATTTGTGCCTCGGGATCATCCACTTGCCATTTGCACATGTCCACCTATCTAAATATGTGTGTTCCATCCCTCTTCCTTTCCAACATTTATTTTCCTTGGCCTTTTTGACTAGTCTCGGTAATCCCAATAGATCTCTCTCTTAGTTTGACAATACGTGAGATATAATATTTTGCTAGGATTGTTTTTACCTACCAAGCTCCTCATAAGCCTTCCACTTTTATATATGAGTAGAATAGGTTGAAAATAATCTAGTATAGGCTTGAGCGACTTGATGAGATGAGTGTTTCCATGAGCTTTTGCAAGAGAATCTCACTTATGTGGGATATGCATCTTTTTGAAAACTCTTCACGATGGAACAAGGTAAAGGTCTAAAGTTCGCTTAAGTTCAAGAGCATTGCATTTATTATTATTGTGGCTTGTTCTTTATTGCTAGTCTATCTTCCATAATGAAAAGTAGCCGGTCACAACTTGAACTTTAAATGCTAAACACTTGAGAGCAATGTGTCTTGTTGTGTATAACTAAGTGTAGCGAAGGCATTGAAGGGCAACGCTGATTTCCTTATTAAGCAAATATCTTGGACTTACTCGAGGACGAGCAAGGTTTAAGCATGGGGGGATTGTTGACGCTTGTTAGCAACACACTTTTAGTGCTAGTTAAGTGGTGTTTTGGGACCAATTCATATACTAACCCACCACTTGGCACTTAAAATAACCCCATTTTTGCATATGCATGCATTTTTGGAAGATTTTGGTTTACACAGGTTTTTGAGCTATAAATGAGCACTTTTGGACAAAGACAAAGATGGTGAACCAACCTCCAAGAATATGGAAGGGCAAAGACTTGAAGATAAGGTCGGATGACTTCGGGATCAAGGCAAATCAGGCAGACATATGGAAAGACATCAAGACCCAATCTTATCCCGAAGCAACCGACGTCAAATACCCACATGCATTGGCAAATCAACTCCTGGAGGGACTAGAAGCTTGCACGCGAAAGATGGGGCCGAGGGGCCACAAAAATGCCCTGGGCCGGCCAGCCCAGAGGGCCCAGGCCGGCCGGCCTGGGTGGTTTCTGCACCGCCTCAACCTCTCCTTCGAGCTAGGGTTTACTCAGACTATTTACAGACCTTGTACCCCGAAGCAACGCAGATCAATCCACCAGAAGTCATCAAAAACTAGGGCATACACCAAAGGGAGACGATGGTCGCTGCAAGTCTTCGAAGGTACCTAGGGCATGGCCTAGGTCAACCCTAGCCGCCATGGCCTCCCTGCAGCGGTTGTGCCACGGCGGAGCTCAAGAGTCAAGCCCCAAGATTCATTGGGGTATGTACACACACGATGGTGATATCAATCTAATCTCTATTCTAGTTGTCTCCACCTTGGTCTACTTCTTTGATGCTTTGTATTCATATGTGCGACAGCCGTATGCTCTTAGTAAGATTAGATCTAATCATGGTGATTAGTCCATATCTTGCGGATACATTGAAGTAGCGCGTTCTAGCTAGTCCATCGATTACCCCGGTGTGGTGACAGCATGATGGAGGGAAAGGTTCTAGCGACGACGTCATGTTGAGTTGGATCAATGGCGAGTACGATGGGAGTTGTCGCAAGCCACTACAAGAGGAAGCTCATCGAGCGCTTGCTAGTTGGTTGGGTAAAGCTTTGGGAAACCTTAGGCGTTGGCATGCACCCCGCGGTGGTGACCATTGGAAAGTAGGCCGCTTGCGAGCCGCCTTTCGGAGAGAAGACTCGGGTACCTTTGGTAGAGATGCAATCTATGATTTTGATCACCTTTTGACTAAGAGCTATACCTAGAGACGAATAGGCCTTCATTGACCTTGGTTATGTTATCTTTGCCTATGCTTTGGGATGCGGTCAACCTTTACACCCACTCACATCTTAAAGGTTTACCTCTATATGCAATCAACGCTTAATGATAGGAATAGATCCATTAGATTAGCTGAAAAACCCTAGGTAGTTCATTGTCAATCCACGGATTGATAAACCTTGGATGGAATACTCTAAGGGAAAAGCTACGATGATCCATGTGATTGCGGTTCACAATTGGCGCGTCTAAGTACCGTCAACAGCATGCATGAGACATTAGCTTCAGATGCTATGTTGGATGGCCTAGATAGAATGATACATGATGGTGAGCCAGAATTCCTTGATGACAAAAATCTGAAACAGTTGGAGAAGATGAGAAAGGATGCCAAGACACCATTGTACGAAGGGCGTACCATATCTAAATTGGAAGCGGACCTCAGGCTATTGGAGATGAAGTCAAGTAATGGGTTGTCGGATAAAGGTTTCAGTGATTTGCTAGAAGTTTTGCAGACGATGCTTCCAAGCCAGAACGGATTGCCTAAGAACATATACGAGGCGAAGCAGATGATTTGTCCATTGGGTCTCAAAGTTTAAAAAATCCATGCGTGCCCCAATGATTGCATCTTGTATCGTGGCAGATACAAAGACTTGGATGAGTGCCCAGTTTGCAATGCTTCAAGATACAAGTGTGCATCAGCACTTGCAATGGATTGCAAATGAAACATGAGGTCGCCTGCGAAGGTCGTTTGGTATTTCCCAATAATTCCCCGGTTGAAGCGGTTGTTCGCGAATGCAAAGACAGCAAAGCTTATGCGGTGGCATGCCGAAGATCGTCTTACAGATGGGAAACTCAGGCACCCAGCAGATGGTTCACTGTGGAGGGCTCTTGATTTTAAATACAAAAGAAAATTAAGGAACGAGATTAGGAATGTAAGGTTCGGGCTGAGCACGGATGGGATGTGTCCTTTCAACATGGTTAGCAGCAAACACATCACTTGGCCAGTGACTCTATGCATATACAACCTTCCACCTTGGTTGTGTATGAAGCGGACGTACATAATGATGCCTTTATTGATCCAAGGACCCAAGCAACCTGGCAATTATATAGATGTGTATCTAGAACCATTGGTGGACGATCTCGTGACATTGTGGACAAAAGGTGTCAAGGTGTAGGACGAGTACAAGCGAGAACACTTCAAATTGAGGGCACTGCTATTTGTAACTATCACCGACCTACCCGGCCTTGGTTGCCTGTCTGGTCAAGTTACGAAAGGATATAAGGGATGTGTGGTTTGCATGGAAAAGACAGATGCAAGATGGCTTAGCAATAGCAGGAAGATGGTCTACATGGGTCATCAAAGGTTCCTTCCAATTAACCACACCTATCGCGGGAACAAGAAATCCTTTGATGGTACAAGGGATGACCGATAACCTCTGACATACCAGAATGGAGAGTAGATATTCAAGATGGTTAGAAAACTAAGAGTTGTCCTTGGAAAGAGGGCCGAAAGTGTACCCACACCGGCTGATTCTCTGTTCAAAAAGAAGTCTTTCTTCTAGAGGCTTCCTTATTGGAAATTTCTCATTGTTCATCACGCACTTGACAGTATGCACCTAACAAAGAATGTTACGGAGAGCATGCTTGGAACAGTGATGGCTGCGAAGGGTAAAGGAAAAGACTCATTGGAAACTAGACAGGACTAGCCTGAGCTAAATCAAATTGTTCAACCTGATGGCAAAAAGAAGCTTTCGGTTGCTTCATCAACCTTGGACACTCGAGAAGGAAAACATCTGTAAATTCTTTCATGAACTCAAAGTTCCTACTGGCTACTTGTCAAACATCAAAAGGCTAGTCAATACCAAAGAGAAGAAATTCAACATGGGCTGCATGAGGGTCCACGATTGCCATGTTCTCATGACACAGTTGCTCCCTATTGCAATTAGAGGTGTTCTCCAGACAAAGGTAAGAGAACCAATCATAAAGTTGTGCTCCTTCTTTAATGCAATGTCACACAAGGTCATTGATCTACAAATACTAGACAAGATGCAGGCAGACCTGATCCATACTATTAACAGGCTAGAGATGCATTTCCCACCTACCTTCTTTGACATATCAGTCCATCTCCTCACCCACCTTGTGCACCAGATTAATGTCCTTGGTCCCATCTTCTTACATTAGATGTTCCCTTTCGAGAGGCTAATGAGCGTTCTAAGGAAATATGTCCGCAATAGATATAGGCCTGAAGGGTGCATGGTAAGCGGATGGTCTACTGAGGAGGCAATTGAGTTCTGCACATACTACTTGGATATTGACAGAATGGGCGTGCCAAAATCTCCACATGAGGGAAGGCTAGGTGGCATAGGCACGATAGGCAAGCAAACACACAATGTTGATGACCTAGTTGCTTTCAAGCAAGCACATTTCGCCGTACTACAGCAAGCTGTCATAGTCACTCCATATGTTGAGATGCACAAACGAGAACTACGAGCAAAAAATAGTAGCACGTCAGAATCATGGATATTGAAACAGCATAGAGACGTCTTTGGCAATTGGTTGCGAGATAAATTGATTGGCGTGGAAACAGGGCATTATGAGCTAGATACCTTGGCCGCCGGACCATCTAGTACGCTATGCAAGTACCAAGGGTATGAAATAAATGCATACACATTTTACACAAGGAAACAGGATGAAAAAAGCACTAACCAAAATAGCGGTGTCCGGATTGATGCTTATGACAACAATGGTAAGCTGGAGACATACTATGGATTCATGGAGGAGATATGCGAGCTAGACTACGGAGCACTGAAGATCCCTCTTTTTAAGTGCCAGTGGGTCAAAGTTCCTAGGGGCGTCTTCATGGACGAGTATGGTATGACTGTTGTGGATCTCAAGGACATCGCATACAGAGAAGAACCATTCATGTGGGCTAAAGATGTAGTCCAAGTCTTTGATGCAAACCTAGCTAACAAGGGGTGCCATGTTGTACTTCAGGGGAAAAGAAAGATCGTCGGTGTAGAAGATAGAACCGAGGAAGAGGGTAATGGCTATCATGACATGCCACCTCTTGGTCCTGATGTTGAGCTACATATGTTTGAAGAAGGTGACGAACCAGCTTACGTGCGACTTGATCATGATGAGGCCTTAATTGTTAGTTGAAGGCAACGTTTGGAGAAATTATCTTTGTAATAATAAATTAATATTCAAATACCTTCTATGTAATATTATTACATTTATGTAATGTTTCAACATTTACGTTCCTCTATATAATAATTAAATTTCAGCAATTAGTATTTATATTTTATAATAATTAATTAAAAAATAGAAATTTATAAAGCAATAAATTTTTTGGAAGCAATAAAAGCAAAGGAAACCGGCGTGCAACTCCAATTATTGATGGTTTTTACAGCCGATTTTAGTAAAAAAAACCGGTTGTGAAAACATGTTTTCACAGCTGGTTGAGTTTGAAACCGGCTGTGAAAACTCATTTTCACAGCTGGTTTTTACCAAAAACCGGCTGTAAAAACCCTGGGCCCTATAAATGCCGAGCACCATCCGAGATTCCTGATGCGTGCCTCATTTCTTCTGCTCGCCATTTGCTCAGCTCGCGTGAATCAAGTATGTAGTCCTTTGATTTTTTTCAACTTCATTTCGTAATCTTAGGTTCGCTAGGTTAACCAAATTTGATTTTTTCTTGTGCTTCTTTATAAGTATTAACTAGTTTTGTTAAATTGACATGTAACATATTGTACTAATTTTGGTTATTTTGTTTAGTATCATGCCGAGAGAGCGTCAGGCAGCTAGACGTGGTGACTATGTTACTAATATGCCACCTACCATCCCGATTTGAGAGGCTCATGAGCCCGGATGGTAGACAACACAACAAGTTGATCATGTCCCAATTCCCGTACCTTAGCAACTTCGCTACAATATGGTAATAGATAATCCTCTGCAAGTTGCATTTCAATGTAATCACTATGTCACTGAGAGTAAATTATTAATAATGCAGATCATTAATCCAATTACATGGCTAAAAGATGCAAACATCGGTTAATCAAGTTGTTTGGTACTAAGAGAAAATGTGATTGAGAATACTGATAGGGTTATGTTCTCTGTTAGCATTCAACAAAATGCCACCCGTGACCCAAATCCCGGTGGCATGGTTGTTATCCACGTTCATTCTGGCGCATGGCAGCAAGGCCATGTGGCCTCATGTGATGCTGTGAGGCAGGCATTAGAGCAAATAGAAAGTCAAACTTGCCACATTTTCCCGGACTACAGCTACTTCAAGTTGAAAGCTCTCGAGACGGGTGAGCCAGACGTGACACAGATGCCTAAAAGGATTAGTCCTTCATATGAATCGATTTATGTAAGTTAGTTTTATTTTTAGTTGTGTAATTATTTTGAAATTTAACTATCTTTATCTGTAACAATATGTTTTATTAATCTTACTGTAGGATGACTACTACTGTGGATTCATGCATGCATGTTCTGATCTACGTGCAGTCCTTTATCAAGTCCTTGCAAACTTAGGGTATGGACACGCGACACTAGGGGCTTATCGAGTTAATGGTGGTTTCCAAGCTAATATAACCTTGAGTCATGCCAATGCTGCTGAGATCATAATTTATGGAGAGGTCTTGGATTCACGTTACAAGGCACAGGATAGTGCATACATATATGCACTTGATTATGTCGACAGGTTCCTAGGTGTCGAGATTATTGATATAAACTATCCTTTCTATCTCATGAAGAAGCATGGTGTGCAGGGACCCTGATTAGTTGTGATGGTTATTATATTTTGTGTAACTTGAAATAATATTTGTTATTATGTATGGCAATGTATAAGACTGATTATTATGCACAATGAACATGTATTCACGTTTCTGCACTGAGAAAACTTTGTATGCTCATATACAAGGTCTATCATTTTTCACAGGTGTTAGGACACATATAAGGTGCCCTGGAAGAGTTTCACCTTTTTTCGACAAGTTAATGTTTTTCCGTGCATTAAATGAATTTCTGGGCATTTTGTTTGCAAGAAAAATACGAAAATACCTAAACCTGCTCCGGAAATTATTAGATTTTTTTTTCATGAGCCATTATTTTAATGCATGGCTCCCTCGTAGAAAGATCTTGTCATTTTGAGAACTTGGTAATGCACATTGTTCACAATCTCAAACATACTCGACACACTTCTATAGAACTTAGCGTATTCTTTCACGTTTCTGCACTGAGAACACTTTGTATGCTCATATACAAGGTCTATCATTTTTCACAAGTGTTAGGACGCATATAAGGTGCCCCGGAGGAGTTTCGCCTTTTTTTCGACAATGTTAATGTTTTTCCATGCATTAAATGAATTTTTGGATATTTTTTTGCAAGAAAAATACGAAAATACCTAAACCTACTCCAGAGATTATTGGATTTTTCATGAGCCATTATTTTAATGCATGACTCCCTCGTAGAAATATCTTGTCATTTTGAGAACCCGGTACTGCACATTGTTCACAATCTCAAACATACTCGACACACTTCTATAGGACTTAGCGTATATTCTTTCACGTTTCTGCACCGAGAAAACTTTATATGCTCATATACATGGTCTATCATTTTTCACAGGTGTTAGGAGGCATATAAGGTGCCCCGGAGGAGTTTCACCTTTTTTGACAACGTTAATGTTTTTCCGTGCATTAAATGAATTTTTGGGCATTTTTTCGCAAGAAAAATATGGAAATACCGAAACCTACTCCGAAAATTATTGGATTTTTTCATGAGCTATTATTTTAATGCATGACTCCCTCACAAAAAGATCTTTTCATTTTGAGAACCCGATACTGCACATTGTTCACAATCTCAAACATACTCGACACACTTCTATTGGACTTAGCGTATTCTTTCATGTTTCTGCACCGAGAAAACTTTGTATGCTCATATACAAGGTCTATCATTTTTCACAGGTGCATATAAGGTGCCCCGGAGGAGTTTCGCCTTTTTTTGACAATGTTAATATTTTTTCGTGCATTAAATGAATTTCTGGGCATTTTTTCGCAAGAAAAATACGGAAATACATGAACCTGCTCCGAAAATTATTGGATTTTTTCATGAGCCATTATTTTAATGCATGACTCCCTCGCAGAAAGATCTTGTCATTTTGAAAACCCGGTACTGCCCATTGTTCACAATCTCAAACATACTTGACACACTTCTATAGGACTTAGCGTATTCTTTCACATTTCTGCACCGAGAAAACTTTGTATGCTCATATACAAGGTCTATCATTTTTCACACGTGTTAGGATGCATATAAGGTGCCCCGGAGGAGTTTCGCCTTTTTTCGACAACGTTAATGTTTCCGTGCATTAAATGAATTTCAGGGCATTTTTCGCAAGAAAAATATGAAAATACCTAAACCTGCTCTGAAAATTATTAGATTTTTTTCATGAGCCATTATTTTAATGCATGACTCCCTCGCACAAAGATCTTTTCATTTTGAAAGAAATCAGATTTTTATTAATTTTTTTACTTCAAAATATGCAAGGATTAATCACAGCCGGTTTTATAAGAAAACCGGCTGTGAAAATAATATTTCACAGCTGGTTTACTTAATAAACCGATTGTGATAGGCTTTTCATAGCAGGTCCTCAAAAAAACCGACTGTGATGTGTTTCACAGCTGGTTTTTCGGAGACCGGCTGTGAAACCAATGGATAAGACGTGCCTCAGACACTCTGCTCCACAGACGCTCCGCTCCCCGCTCCCCGTTGCGCCGCTCCCCACCGCGCCATGCACCGCCGCGCCGTGCCCCGTTCGGCCGCACTCC
>CM014276.1:2750352-2760659 GCA_004135705.1 Alloteropsis semialata | reverse complement strand
CGATGACAAGCTCTGGTGCAACGCTTGAGACAGATGGTTGGGATGACCGTGCCATGAGGTACCTGCTTGCTCGTGGTGCTTATTACAACCCTGATGGCTCCCTTAGTTACCGCACACAAGAAGTAAAATAAAGCAAGCCCAAAGTGAAGTTCAGGCCGGACTCTTTATTCTGAATAGAGAGAATGACATGCTTACACGTGCTCTAGAAAACAAAGAGCACCCTAGACGCACAAGAGGCACCGGAGTTGTTCCCTGGGGCCTTGCCTACATAGACGATGTAAGCATATACAGAAGCCATACAAGGAGCAAGGCAGCATGAGAGTCCCAATGGAATGCTATTATATAAGCTGTTTGCTAGGAAGTTGCTCAAGATGTCACCAAACAAGTTCGCCAGCAAGTAACCGAACAAGTAACTCAACAAGTAACCCAAAAGCTTCAGAAGGAATTCAACGAGCAGGCTCACCACCAAGGTTCGCTTCTGGAACAAGGCGGTGAGATTCACACTAGCCTTGTCGTGCACCGTAGTAGTTGCGGAAGTGTCGGGCTTCCTGCAGATGATGCAGCCATGTCTTTCCCAGTGGATGCGATCACAGAACCAAGACAATGCAAGCTATACATCCAGGACAAATTCTACAAGACCAAGATTGCAGTTGGGCAGGCATGGCCTACTGGTGAAGGGGTTCAATTGCATTGCCGTCCATTGCCGGATGGATACGCCAAAGTCACCATTGATGCCATTGTTAAGAAAAGGTTCCGTAGAGTGGAGCTAGATATCCCCGGGCAGGATGATAAGAAGAAAATTGGGGACAACATTGGTTGCTTCGTGGCTTGGCGTAAGCGCTATATCTCATTTGACGATGAGTCTGAAGAATCAGACTGTGAGTCGGATGAACGTCCATTGTCACTTGTTCTTGACAATGATGCACTCCCACAACCAGAAAGATATGAAAGTCGATCACCAAGCCCCAGGCCCAAAAAACATTTTTCTCAGGGCCGAAGTTCAAGGGTGAGCATGACTCATCCTTCAAGGGATCGTGCCCGCCACCGAGCCCAAGGGAAAAGAACATGCAGTCTGCTACGCTATGTTCTAAGAATCCAGTGTATGCTAATACACCATGTGGGCAAGTGCAAGAGCAAGGGCCAACCAAATCTAACCAAGGCACCAGGAAAAATCAGGTGAACGGGAGTATAACATCGCTAATGCCAGAAAAGGAACAAACGCCAGTACCCCTTGAGGCGGTACTTCACTTCTACAAATTAGGAATGGTTCCACAGATAGGGAATTACTGGAAGCCTCCATCAGACTTTGGGCGCACTATATGTAAACAAACCAATAGGAAATTAAGCAAGCAAAACTTCCTGGAAAATAATAAGGCAAGGGAAGAGTTTTTAACAGAAAACAACCTCACACAGGAAGACCATATACAGTTGGAAGAGGATAGTAAGCTTACACCTCCGCCGCCTATATGGCCGTTCCAACCTGGCGGGGATCTTGTGGATCCCTGGCAAATACCTCATTTACCCACGTGAAGGCGGAATTTGCATGATTGGTACAAAGGTCAGAGTGGTGAGGCATTTGAGGCGAGATAAAAGGAAGAACATTTTCATAAGCAGATAAGCCAGCGTCCAAGTCAAAAGAGGACATAGTCTGGGTTTATTTCGATTCGCTATATGAGTTGTACCAGCAGAATGCCCTAGATTGTTCAATCATGAGTTTATTTTCTCTGTAAGTGTCTAAACTATCTTTTTCCTTGTAACACTCCTGTGTTAACAAAGACATCTAAACACTGTTTTGGATAATCTTACGATGTCATTAAGGGATAATCAGCATTTATTGAGGTTAAATCAAAAAGGAGACAAAGGAGGTTTGGAAGAAGTGTTGAATTGGAATTTTGGCTCAACTTAAAGGCCTTGTAGTTTCCAATCTAAGCAAAATCAGCAAACAAGTGTATAAGAGAAATTGAAGCTTAAAGTATCAGCAATAAGAGTTACATTTGGAGTTTTGAAAGTTTACATGTGAAATATGGAGAAAAAGTGGCTTGAAGGTGGCTGTTTCAAAAGATGGCTTAACTGAATTTTATCTGAAAATGGGCGATTGAAAAGGGGTCAGATTCATGGCAGCATATCTTCTGATCTAGTCACATTAAGGAAAATGTAGTCCCATGTTTGGGCTACAACTTTCATGCTTTGAGCTCCAAGAGTTTACATACGAATTTTGAAGAAAAAGGTGAGTCAAGTTGCTGGTTTGGATGAGTTTCAGAATCAAAATCAAGTTTAATCAAGGTTCAGTTAATAGGTTGATCTTTGGCGCTTATGATCTCTAGTTTGGTGGAGATTTGGATCAAGGTTGTATAAGGAGATTTGAAGATGGTTGTGTCCTCTACAAGATTTGTTTTGGGAGATCGTTTGGTCGACATATGAAATGAAGAGATCAAGAGGTGGTTTGGGGATGGTTTCAGCCGGTTTCAATTCGAAATCAGTTGAGCTTCGACCAACGCAGCCGCCCCACCGCTCTCACCGCGCGCCAACTTTCGCGCGCGCCACACGCCATTGTGGGCGAGGGGCAACGCGAGAGCAGCAAGCAGCTGCTGGCAGTGCTCGCCGCGCGCGTGGATGGGATAAGGCTTGATCAATTCGAGCGTTCTTCATTTATCGTGCTCTTTCAGTGCCGTTCGCCGCCATCCAGCTTTCCGCAGTTGTCCTTGCTTTTCCCTTCAAATCCGTTCACGAGCGAGTGTTCTGGGGTAGCCTTGGTTCTTCCAGCTCGTCCGCGTTCAGATGCTTCAACCGCAATCGCCGCGCCACCGTCGTCCTTGCCCTGTCACCGCCGCCGTCCACCGAGCCACGGTGAGCTCCATCTTCCAGCCACCTTTGTCATCTATCAGCCCCATAATCATGTTCTTGAGGTTCCCATGATGCTTGCCATGGGGTTTGTTGCTGTTCTTGAGCTCGTTTGGCCGGAGTGCAGCTGCGCCGCGATGGCCGCCGGACGGTTCACCGCCGCTGCGGTGGTGTTCCTTGTGGTTCTGATCATCCCAGTTGGGGGTTTGGCCGGGGATGGATCCGTGGTAGGCTAGAACGTCTGACCGTGGAGTTCTTGGGGTTGAGTATCTCGCCATCGGCGAGTTGGCCGCCGGTAGGGCAGGTCCTGGCTGTGGGATATGGGTACCCCTGGGCCCACTACCGACCGGATATGTAGTCGGCCTGGGCCCACGTCTGACAAGGATGTGGGCCGACCCTAGGCCGGCCCACGAGGATCCCCGACTTAATGGATAAGATTGGAGAAGACTTAGTCCGCAAGGCATTCGGCGATTCGTCCAGATCCCGCCCTGAGATCACGGAGATTATATTGTAACCGACTTGGATTAGTTTCCTGATTTGAGCCGGACCATAATTAGAGATAACCGACTTGTAAACCCTAGGCCGTCAGCCTATATAAGACGGCCTAGGTCGATCCCCTCATTCATTCGATTCCTAGCTACCAGATCCCTCATTGTAACCAAGAGCTCGCCGCAGTTCTCCGAAACTCGCCGAGCAGATCAATACAAGACCCCGAGCACAGGACGTAGGGTATTATACCTCCAGGTAGCCCGAACCTGTATAAACCCTGTGTCCCTGTGTTACCTCGAGCTCCCTAGTCCAGCGATCTCCCTTTGCCTACAAATCAACCATCTGGGTACCCCCGGGTGGACTGCCGGACTAGAACTCACAGTTGGCGCGCCAGGTAGGGGTGATCGCTGGGCAATAAAGCTAGCTCGATGGCAGATCGTCGCTCCGTCATCTTCCCCGACTCCATCAAGGACTGCGCCACGCATCTGGAGGGTATCAGCTTTTTCGCTGAGACTCACTCCGCCACCACCGCCGCCTCCGACTCCACCATGACGCCTGACGTTCCCACGCCGACCAGCTCCGCGCTGACTTCGTCGCCGATCTCCTCGTCAATCATCGCTCCGCTCCAGCAGCGACTCGATGTGATTGCCATCAACGACCAGGCTCTGGGCCTGGCCACTCGCCGAAGAATCCCTCCCCCGGATGAGCTTCTCGCCGGGTTGGATCGTGTCCAGGACACGATCGCCGAGTGCATCTCCATGTCGGAGGAGGCCCTACGCCGACCCCGCAAAGCGCTCTCGCTAGGGTTTCGCAATGCCTCTTCGATCTACTCGTCTGCGCATGAAGGAAGAAGGGGTGGGCAGTGCTGGGCTGGGCCGGCAGCCGCCATGTGTAGCTGGGCCGGGCCCTGGTTGCTGCTTAGCAGAGGAGAAAAAGGAGAGGGAAACGGGCCGGGCCGGCTGAGAAAAAGGGAGAAAAAGAAAAAGAAAAGAAGACGCGGGCCGGGCCGATCAGGGGAGAAATGGGCCGGGCTCGCGGGTTGGCCCAAGTGGATGAAAAATGGACTGTGGGTTGTATTACAGATAAGGCCAGGGGGTTTTCTACAAAACTGGGAAGTTTTAGGTTTTATTAGGTTTTGGTGTTTTTTGAAATGCATTTCAATAGAAATAATATTTAGAAATGCATATATTTTTGTAGGAAGCTCTAAAATTAATGAAGTAAATTTTGCTGCAGTAGTTGCATTTTTCCTTATGCATCTAGATTATTGTTTAGTATATTAGATGCTTTTATAAATATAACCCTTGATTTTAGGATGGGTTTAAGGGTTCATTTAATTAGAAAATAGGTTTTTAAATAGTTATTCTCTTGTTTATAATCCTTGAATACATTAATTAATTCTTTCATGCTAATTAGGTGTTTTATCAAGGTTTAGGGTGGTTAAGGGTCTCTAATTTAATTCTTCCATGTTTTTGCATCATATCGTGTAGACCAGGATCCGTTGCAGCCGGAGTTGGTGGAGGTCCCCGATGACGTCCAGGAGGGGGACGAGGTGGTGTTCGAGGCGGAGACCGAAGCTGTACCGCAAGCCCCAGAAGCCCTTGTTGCTGCGGAGCCGGAGTCCTGTGAGCCAGGCAAGCCCCGGAGCATACAAGTCCTAGTACTAACTTAACTGATGTGGTCATGATTGAGCCCATGTTTGTGCATTAGATTAGGATAGAGTGAATCCTGTTTTAATGCATAATCCATCCTTGTTTAGAGCATCTCTGCCACCTTTTCAAAAAGATAGAGTAGAGTTGCTTAGACCTGCTCACAGTAGAGCATCTCTGCCACCTTTTCAAAAAGATAGAGTAGAGTTGCTTAGACCTACTCACAGTAGTGAAGTCAGGTCACCTGCCATTAGGTAATGTTGGCTTAGAGAGCTAAATCTGTTTAGTAAGTCTTTGAAAGTGTTGGGCAGGGCTTATGGTTGATGATTAAGGAATATGTTGGATGTTTTGGTATTTTGGGTTGGTCCTGCCCACCGGATAAGTGTAGGAGTTGCTGTGGTCTGCCTGTGGTCAAGCTTTGAACGTACTGGGCACATACCGGTATAGGGAGCCGGGAAACTGATGTACTTCTGTGGTACTAATGGTTGAACTGTGACTCACCATGTCTGGCGAGGAATGTGGGCGGGGTCGTAGTCAGTAACCCACATGCCTTTGCCCGGGCACTGTGTAGGGAATGGGGATGCGACACCAGGCTATGTGGGCACAGTTCAGGCAATGGTGGCCGCAGCAGAAAAGGTAGCTTCGTGTGGCCTTCCGGGAGCGCGCACGCGGCGTGTGTTCCAGATTGTCCCCTGCAGGGTTTGAAATCAATTCCATCCGCCGAGTGTCACGGTTTTGATATATGCTTGATCCTGACAGATAGTTTATTGTATGTTTATGTAATGTTCAGCTCTCATATTTGCTTGGCCTTACTTTTCCTATTGTTTGGCAGTACTGATTGGCTCACCTAGCTGAATAGGGTTTTATCTTGTCAATCTAAAATTTGGCAATTAGAATAGTAACTAGGTAAGCTGTGCCTTGCTAGAGTCTGTTTATTTCTGTTTAACTTCAGAGCCTTGTATGTCCTTGTTATCCCTTAGATTAGTTTGTCGGGTAAGTCTCGCTGAGTACCATTGTGCTCAGGGTTCATTGACCCCTTATTGCAGTTGAGTCCGAGGAGTAGGTTGTTGCTGGCGCCGTGGTGGCGGTCCGAGGACTCAGACATGTCAGGGCACGACATGATCTGATGTTAGTTTGTTTAATTACCTTGTTAAATTGTTGCTGGACTTAGAACCTATGTGTAATACTTAAATTTGAGCTACCTTGGTTTATATAAATCTTAACTGTCTGTGTTGTATATTTTACCTGTGCAATGTCTGTGATGTTTCCTCTGGTGTTGGGATCCTGAGTATTGGTGATGAGATAGCTGACAGTAAATGATTCGGGTTGTCACGGAGACACTCGATAGAACCCTGGACTTATGCTGACCCAGGTGTGTGACGTGTGAGTGTTTTACACTACAGATCACACCTGAGTCAGTTTAAGTAGGGCTGTTTTGTCACAGCTGGTATCAGAGCTTATATCGTCAGGACATCATAGGTGTTGAGTTAAACCCAGTTAGAGTGCCCTAGTGGGTAGTTATGAGGTTATTATGAGGTGGCCCTAGTAAACTAACTTCTAGAGTTGTGTATTTACTTTCTGCTAAACTTGTGATTCTGTAACAACGCACCTCCGATCAGGTATGATGGTAAGTTAAATTCAGCAAGATATGATATTATGACTCTGACTTACACAAGCTTGCTTGTGTGAGGGGCCCCGTTCACTGATTATTCGGGGAGCGACCTGTCCATTGGCTAGCCCGTTGGGCTTGTCGACATCTGCCGCCTGATGTGGAATGCGGAGTTCCTGCCGTGTGATCTTACTAATCACGGTCGCTTAACCCTGAGGAGTGGCCTACTCAGGGGCACCCCATATGGCAATGATATGGGGCACGCAAACGCCGACCATACGGTGGTGAGTATGGGACAAGTGAATACGTGTAAACGTATGAAGCACTGTCCATGCAGTGTTGAACGCATGGGTGCCATTTCTATAGTGAATGGTAATGTATGGTCTTCTGCAGGTACCCTAACCCTTGTTCGCTATGGTCTTCTGCAGGTACCCTAACTTTGTTCGCTATGCTTAGAATTGGTAGATTATTATAAGTTGAGAGATGTACGAAAAAGCCACCGTGTTTATGCGAGAGGTTGTGTGTTTCCTTTAAGGTCGTAGGAATCGAGCATGTGCATTTCATACCTCTGCATGGGTTTTTGGGTAGTTTCTATTTTCTCTAAAAACCCTTTTGTTTTACCGTGGCTTAAGGTTTTGTCTATCTGTTGTACAGATGGCAGCCCAGTGGGTAGACAAGGAAGGTTGGACCCACGGTTTTTGTGAGGATGAACCTGGTTTCCCTCAGGTGCTTTGGGGAACCATGAAGCAGTTGGGTTTTGAGGAATACCCAGAGTATGTGTCTAAGGAGACTTTCACTGGGGGACGCATTTTGTGACATGTACCTACACCTACCCCCAAACCCGCAACACCCAGAACGTATGTGTCTAAGGAGACTTTCACTGGGGGACGCAGTTGCCACCTAAAACAGTTCATGCTCAGGGGATAGAGAGGTCTGACACTATCAACCTGATAGCACACAAGGCTCTCACTGAGCTTTGTGATGAACACGCCACTGAAGTTGGGCAAACCAGTTCTAGATTCTACCCCTCTGAGGTGAGACCCTATGATTTGTGGGGTTCTAGGATTAGGAAAATCCACCAGACTCTCAAGGCTTTATATCATGAATATATGAATGCCAACACCAGCTTCATACAAGCCTTGTATAATATGAAACATGAGAGAGAGCAGGGATATGAGCAATCCCTGAAGCGTGAGGCGGAGTTAGAAACACAGCTAAAGCACCAGCAGGAGATGGCGAAGGTTAGGAATGACACTATGGGGATGTTGTAGGATTCGTATAAAAAGCGAATCCACACTTTAGAGGATAATATGCAGTCTGCCCAGCACTATTTTCATACTCAAACCTTAAGAGTATGATCAGCAGATCCAAGCGCTCAATACCAATGTCAACAACTTGCAGCAGGAAAGGCTGCAACACGTTGATGAGATTGCTGCGTTAAGGGTTGCTTTAGAAGAAGCACAAGCAGCAGCCCAGCCCCAGCCACCAGTGCCGGGGCAGGGCATTGAGCAGGCGGGGGACAATTTTGAAGAGTTTGAGGAGGACCCTGAGATGCCTGGAGAGGGTGGTTGGTTTGAGGTTGATGATTCTGATGAGGAGGGGGAAGAGGAAGAGGAGGACCCTGAAGAACCATCTTGGCACATTAGCTTAGAGAACCATTCCTCCGTGCCCTACCTGGAGGATTCGGTCACCTCTTTTGGGGAATACAGGGGTGATTATGGTACTTCAGGTAGTTTCCACATGAACTACGATAATCTATTTGGGCTGGTGAAGGATAACCAGGATGAGATTTGTGAGATGCTTCGCCAGTTGGGTCATGAGGACGGTGGAGACTAGTAGGAAGGCTTGGAGGGAGTGAGTGTGTTTATGTAATTAATCTATGTAATAGTACTAAGAATAACCGAGCTGAGAGAGAGCTCGAGGGTTGTACTTTTCTTTTGGAATTTTGTAATGGAGTATGTATAATTATGGTTGTGAGGTGAACTTTGTTACTTAAGCTTTGATGTACTAAGTTTCTTCCTTGAATGCAAGTTTAGCCAAGATGTATGAAATGGATGTTAATGCTTGTTGTACTTTTATTTTTCCAATTGTTGTACTCTTACTATTGTAGGTATCAGCAAATTGAGATCAGCATTTAATCAAGCATTCATACTTTTGTAGAATGTCTTCCTCAACTCCAGCCAGAAGTGGTTCTGGAGGAAATGGGGCGACCCCACCAGCCGGGTCTGGACCCCAGTTGCCAACTGATGTGATAGCACATCTGGTGAATAACAGTGATGAACTTACAAGGTTGATAGGTATGATAGCTAACAGCATGGCGGGATCTTCTTCTCGGAGGCAGCATGAGCCTATTGAGGGGGTGGACTATCAGAGGTTCATGGATGTTCATCCTCCTGTGTTCATGAAGCCAGAGCATCCACTGGAAGCCGATGAATGGATTCGCACTATGGAGCAAAAATTCCGTCTAATTCCTCGCATAACTGAAGCACAGAAGGTGGAGTATGGGTCCCAACAGCTTCAAGGTCCTGCTGGGACCTGGTGGGCCAACTTCTTGGCCACTCAGCCGGTTGGGAAGGTACTGTCGTGGGAGGAGTTTCGCACTGCCTTCCGCGCATACTATATTCCCAGCGGGTTGCTTAAAATGAAGATGGAAGAATTCCTGAAGCTTCAGCAGGGCAGTAAGTCATAATGGAGTATACCAATGATTTCAACTTCCTAGCTCAGTATGCCCATCCGTTTGTGGACACGGATGAAAAGAAGAAAGATTGCTATTATCGAGGGCTGAGTTTGAAAATGCAACACAAATTATCCACCTGCAACCTTCCAGATTTCAATAGTCTGGTCAGCCAGGTTATCCAGGCAGAGGACAGGATGAAGGCATACCACAGCGAGAAAAAGAGAAAATTTACTCCTGGAAGATCTTCCAGTGCACCACCACCGCCACAGAGGGTGCGGACAGTGTTTCGCATCCAGCTCCTCAGCAGCAGTAGCAGCAACAGTTCAGGAACCAGCAGTGGGTTGTTCGTGCTCCAGCCAATGTGCCTCGCTTGGCTGGGCCTAATAACAGCAACTATTGTGCACCCAGTGGCCAGCAGCCCTGCTACTATTGTGGTAGGCCTGGGCACTTTGCCTGAGATTGCCACCTTCCTAAGGCCAATCAGTCAGTGCGAGCTCTTCCAGCGCCTCCAACGACTACTTCTGCACCAGCTCAGGGTGCAGGTCCTAGGTTTGTGAAGAAGAAGTTCCTGAATACCTGCACTGGACGGGTGAACTATCTAAATGTGGAGGAGATTCCTGATGAGGAGCCAGTGCTTGCTGGTATGTTCACTATCAACCATCATCTGGCTTTCGTGTTATTTGATTCTGGAGCATCTCATACTTTCATCAGTCGGAGTTTTGCGTTGAAACATCAGTTAGATGTTAAGGTTCAAGGAACTCGTTATGTTATTAATGCTCCTGGAGCCAAGCAAGTAACTAATTAGGTGGTTGATCAGGCTCAGTTAGAGCTTAATGGGGTGGTCTTCCCTACCAACCTAGTTGTGTTGGAAAATCAGGGGCTAGATGTTATACTGGGGATGAATTGGATGAGGCATTACCAGGCAGTTCTGGATGTATCTCATCGGTATGTTCAATTGAAGACCCCTGAGGGGGAATGTTTCACTCTTAGCCTGCCCAGTATGGAAACTGCAGTTGGGTCAGTCCATAAGACTGAAGCAGTTGAT
>CM014276.1:2666352-2701639 GCA_004135705.1 Alloteropsis semialata | reverse complement strand
TTTTAACTGATAGCTTTGTCATAGCCAAAAAGTCCCGTTACCATAAGCTATTCTGGAATTGTTTAGTTGCTGAGACACGGGCGGCCTTCTGAACTGTGTAATTCCTTGTAGTCATGGTGTTCGGTAATTTTAGCGTAGCCTAGCTTTCTTGAATTAAAAAGCCTGTTTCTTGCATGGTAGTAGTACCGTAGTAGCCCCCGGGCTCTTTTACAGCCATGCTGGCATGCTGAAAAAGAGTCTAGAAGTACATACTGCAAGAAACTTCCCGATCAAATGGGGAGCCCCCGAGCATAAAGCTCGGGACGCATAGAATAGGTCTGAAAAAGAAAATTTTCAGCATGGTAGTCCCCGGCTCTTTGTTAGTGTATGCAATATGATAACAAAGAGTAGAAACAGAATAGAAAATAGAAAACCCAGCCCCCGAGCATAAAAGCGAGGGTGAGTAGAGTATATAGAACTTATCTTTTTGTTTTGTTGGCGCTGTAGGCGACGCAGACGACGGTTTATACCTGCCAAACCTGATGGTTGGTCTAGAACTGTGCACGATCTTCATTGTTTAGGCGTAGAACCTGCGTAGTTGATCCATATTCCACGTGTTTGGCAGTACGTCCCCATTTATCTCTTCAATCCTGTAAGCTCCTGGTCGGGCGATATCTACTACAATGTACGGTCCTTGCCATGGAGAAGACAATTTAGTTTTGTCCTTGGTACGTTGATCCAGTTTGAGCACCATATCCCCAATGCATAGGCTTCGTTGTCGAACATTAGCATCGTAGTACTGTCGCAATTTTTGCTGATACTGGGCTACTCTAAAAGCAGCTGCGTTGATCCAGTTTGAGCACCATATCCCCAATGCATAGGCTTCGTTGTCGAACATTAGCATCGTAGTACTGTCGCAATTTTTGCTGATACTGGGCTACTCTAAAAGCAGCTGCGTCACGAGCCTCCTCCAGGAGGATTAGCTCATCAGTGCGTCTGTCAGGCTCTTCAGTTTCTGAAAACATTGCCACGCGAGGGGCTTGTAGTCGGATGTCGGATGGTAGAATCGCCTCTGCTCCATACACCAAGAAGAAAGGTGTTTCGCCTGTTGCCCGATTCATCGTGGTCCTCATTGACCAGAGTACTGTAGGGACCTCATGAATCTAGCGCTTGTCATAAGCTTGCAATCTGTTAAAAATCCTCTTCTTGATGCCTTGAAGCACGATGCCATTGGCACGCTCCACTTGCCCGTTTGTCTTCGGGTGGTATACCGATGACCGATCATGCCTGATCCCGTGGTCGTAGCAAAAATCATAAAACTTTTTACTTTTAAACTGTGTTCCATTATCAGAGATTATCCTGTTCGGGACACCGAATCGTACGACAATACTCCGTAGGAATTTGACAGCTGCCTCTTTTGTGATTTTCTGAACGGGCTCGGCTTCAACCCATTTTGTAAATGTGTCAATGCCAACGAACAGAAATCTGTATCCCCCGACAGCCCTTGGAAAAGGCCCGAGGATATCTATACCCCAAGTGGCAAAGGGCCATGACAAGGGTATAGTGTTTAAAGCTTGCGCAGGTTTAGTTTGTTTTCGTGCGAAGAATTGACATGCCTCACACTTTTTTACTAAATCGCTTGCGTCTTGAAGAGCTGTAGGCCAGTAGAAGCTCTGTCGGAATGCTTTCCCTGTCAGATATCGGGGAGAAGCATGTGATCCACAGATTCCTCCGTGAATGTCGTGGAGCAAACTAATGCCCTCGGTCCGTGTGATGCATTTGAGGAACATTCCACTGCGGGTTAGCTTGTATAATCGCTCGTCGACCAATTGATAGTTCTTGGCTTTACGATGGATTTTCTCCAATGTAGCATCATCGTCCGGAATAGCTAGGTTTGTGAGGTACGCCCGGATTGGATCCATCCAGTTCTCCTCGTTTCCAACTAGAGCGGCGGCTCGGGCCGTACCGACCAACATAGACTCCTTGACGGATTCGTTGGTTGTAGAAACTGGTCCCTTGACGGGTTCAGTTTTTAGGTTCGGTAATGAAACCGACACAGATGGTTTAGTAAGAACTTCAAGTAACACGTTACCTGGGAGCCGTGTGCGCTCTGCAGCTGCCTTTGCCTGCTTATCTGCGTCGCCATTGAATTCCCTCTTCACGTGCCGTACTTCAAGCCCATCAAATTTGTTCTCCATCCGCCTATATGCTTCCAAGTATTTAGCCATGACCTCGCTCCGCGCACTGTACTCTTTCATGACTTGCTTTGCAGCTAACTCGGAATCCCCTTTCACGAGCAGCCTTCTGACACCAAGAGATGCAGCTATGCGGAGACCTGTCAACAGTCCTTCGTACTCGGCAACATTGTTAGTAGGAGTTGGATCAACAAAATTGATTTGTAAAGCGTACCTAATGATGTCATTGTGTGGTGAAATCAGGACCACCCCAGCCCCCGCGCCTGCTCTGCAAAATGCTCCGTCATAGAACATTGTCCAGTGTTCGGGATTTTGGGCAGCCTCTTCAGGTTCGGGGTTGGTCCATTCTGCGATGAAGTCTGCCAGAGCCTGCGATTTGATGGCAGTTCTGGGTATGAATTCAACGTCGTAAGCCCCCAGCTCCACAGACCATTGTGCGATCCTACCCACGGCATCTCGATTATGTAAAATGTTGCCTAGGGGGTAAGTTGACACAACCTTGATCTTGTGGCTCAGAAAATAATGCTTGAGCTTCCTGGAAGTCATTAGTACAGCATATAATAATTTCTGAATCTGAGGGTACCTCGTTTTGGCATCATGTCTTACGAAGTAAACGGGATGTTGCGTTGTAGACTTTTCTGTTGGTCTCTCGACCACCAAAACAGTGCTAACAACAGTTGGTGTCGCTGCTACGTATAACAGCATCTCTTCTTGTGGCTTTGGCGGGACCAGTACGGGTATTTTCCGCAGGTACTGTTTGAACGCCTGGAACGCCTCTTCTGCTTCTGCCGACCACTCAAAACGATCAGTTTTACGTAACAATTTGTAAAATGGCATACCTCGTTCGCCTGACTTGGACACGAATCGACTTAGGGACGCCATCATTCCTGCCAACTTCTGGACTTCGTGGCGGCTGCGTGGAGACTTCATGTCGTCGAGTGCCTTGATCTTGTGCGGATTTGCCTCTATACCTCGTTGGGAAACAAGATAACCGAGGAGCTTACCCGATGATACACCAAAGGTGCATTTGGCGGGGTTGAGCATCATCTTGTTTTTACGCATGTTGTTGAATGTTTCGGTTAAATCAGCGATTAAATCGCCCTTTAACTTACTTTTCACAACAATGTCATCTATGTATGCTTCCACATTACGGCCGATTTAGCCTTCAAGAACAATGTGAACACATTTTTGATAAGTGCAACCTGCGTTTTTCAGACCAAAAGGCATCTTTATATAGCAATAAACACCAAAGGGAGTTACAAATGCAGTTTTCTCCTCATCGTCAATGCACATGCTGATTTGGTGATACCCCGAGTAGGCATCTAGAAAACAAAGCAATTCGCATCCAGAGGTTGAATCTACAATTTGATCTATCCTAGGTAATGGGTACTCATCCTTCGGGCAAGCTTTATTCAGATCTGTGTAGTCCACGCACATCCTCCACGTTCCGTTGGGCTTCTTGACCATGACTGGGTTCGCCAGCCACTCCGGGAAAGGGACCTCTCGAACGAAGCCGGCTTTGAGTAGTCGGTTGATTTCTTCGTTAATGGTGTCTCGCTTCTCCGGGGTATATCTCCTTTGCTTTTGCTTGACTGGCCGGACGCCAGTTCGTATGCCAAGCTTGTGCTCGATTACCTCCCTGGGGATCCCGGGCATGTCAGATGGTTCCCAAGCGAACACATCTGCATTTGCCCGGAGGAAAGCAATGAGCTCGAGTTCCTATTTGTCACCCAAGCCAAGGCCCACCTGGGTGGTCTTGGTCGGGTCTGCCTCATCAAGGATTACCGCCTTCGTGCCCGGCTCGGTGCGCCTGGCAGGTGGCTCGATTGGTGAGGCGTTGGCCGTCGACTCGCCAGCTGCTTGTGGCGGCGTCCCCCTGAGTGGGGTCTGGTCCACCATAAGCTGCCCTTCAGCGGCACGGTCGTCAGCTCCCTGTCTCCCGATGAGCTCCTGTTCCCCGATGAGCTCCTGTTCGGGAACTTCTTTCCCCTTGGCCCTTGGTCGGTTCTCAGCTGCTCGGGAGGTTTCAGCCAATGCACCCTTGGCGGCAGCCTTTGGCTGGCTTTTTGTCTTTTTCTTGGCAGGTTCGGCAGCCTTGGCTGGTTCCTGCTCGCCACCCTTGATCATGTCTAGGGTCTTCATGTCGCACTGGACCGCGCCCTTGCGATCGCCACAGACGGTGATTGGACCCAACGGCCCTGGGACCTTGATCATGGAATACGCAAAGTGAGCGACCGCCATGAATTTCTTCAGGAACGGTCGGCCCAAGATGCAGTTATAGGCCGACGTGATGTCAGCCACCTCGAAGGTGAGGAACTCTGATCGGATGTTTTTGCCCTCTACGAGGGTCACCTGCAGATCGATCCTCCCCAAGGGAAAGGCTTGAATGCCTGGAATGACCCCATAGAAAGGCTTCTCCACAGGGGACAAGGACCTTCTTGGGATCCCAAGTTCATCAAAGGCGTTGACAAACAGGAGGTTGAGGGCGCTCCCACTATCGATCAGGGTTTGCCCGATCTTGCGGGGCCCGATCCATGGCTTGATGCACAGTGGGAGTAGCGGCCCGTCGTAAAGCGTCTCAGGGTGATCCCTTTGATCGAATGTGATCGGGATTTCTGACCACCTCAAGAGTTGCTTGCAGGGCTCGGTGCTGTTTATCTGCCTCTCGACCATCTTGAGCTGGGACTTGGAGGTTCGGGTTGAACAGCCACCGAAAATTGTGGCGACTTCCAGATCTTCGGGGAGATCTGGCTCATCATCACAATCCATGTAGTTTGCCGTGCGAGGGTTGTGAGCCGCCTGGTCACGTTGAGCCCCCTGCTGCTGGCTCTCCTCCTCCTGCTTCTGTTTCTTGTACACCGTACAGTCCACGAAGTGATGCTTCGTAGATCGGTGAATCGGGCAGTACATCGGGAGGCTGTCCGGTTTGCCTTGACGCCTATACGAGGGCTTGTTGTCCACTGCCATGACTTCGTCACCCTCGGTCTTGCGCTTCTTGTTCTTGTGTTTATTCTTCTTCTTGCCTTCCCTGGCTGGCTGGCTTTGTTCGGGCTTTCCGTGAACCCGTGCTCGGGCGTCCGCCATTTTGGCGGTTTCTTCCAGGATCCCGTATAGCTCTGCCACCGTCTTCGGGTTTTTCTTGGCAAGTTCCTCCGCCGTTCACTCGTCTTTGCAACCTTGATTAAAGGCCACAATCACCCGATCATCCACCATGTCAGGGATGGTGTTACGGGTGTCGCTGAACCTGCGGATGTAGTCCCGGAGGGATTCTCCAGGCTTCTGCACGCAGTTGAGCAGATCTCCCTCATGTCCGGGGCGTTTATAGGTGCCTTGGAAATTGGCTTCAAACGTCTCCCGGAGATGAGTCCATGACTTGATGCTGGCCTCGGGCAGGTTCATGAGCCACGTACGGGCTAATCCCTGCAGAGCAGTCGGCAAGTAGTTGGCTTTGACGTAGTCGTCACCCCCGGTGGCATCGATGATCGTGGAATAGATCTGAATCCACTCGCGGGGGTTGGTTGTCCCGTCATACTTCTCGATGTTAGTAGGACGAAACTTTTCGGGCCACCTGACCTTGCGCAGGGCTGGGGAGTACGCAAGGCATCCCCCCGTGCCTGGTCGGGAGTCACGTGGCGGTGAATCTTGATGGGACCGATAGTAACCCTCACGTGCTCGGTAATCTCGATTGTAATTGAGAGTTTCCCGAGCGTCGCGAGTGCGACGATTGCGCTCGAGTTGTGGCCTCATGTCGCGCCCCTCGTGTGGGCGATAGTATGGTCGTCCGTTAACAGATCGAGACCGAACCGGCTGCGGTTCACGTGGTCTGTTTGACGGAGCTGGTGGTACGGCAGCGGCGGCTTCGATGCGCTCTTTGGCCTTGTCCGCTGCTTCCCGAGCCTTCTTGGCTATGGTGGCCATCGGAGTCCCTTCGGCCATTGCTTCCATGGTCTCCAAGAGGGTTCGGATCTGCAGATTGTCCTGCTCGACCGCCCGAAAATCGTTGTTGAGATCTCGGGGAGCCAATGAGGATGCAACCTGCTGTGTACGGGTTCTAGCCGTTTGAAGTGTCGGTGCGTTGCTCAAACGTGGAGGAGGCACGGGTCGACGCGAGCTAGATGACTCGGCAACGGCCTCTGTCCCGTTTGCGTTTAGCACATGGATGCGGCGGTCTTCGGATTGTTCTGACCCATTGCTAGATCCACTGTAGTCGAGATCCAACTGCGCAGTGCGATCTGCAATGTCTTCAGGAGTTGGCTCCGTGAAGGTGGCGAAAACTTCCCGTCCGGCGCATGTGAGACCGGGATCATGGATCCCTGTCATCTTGAGCTCGTAGTCGCCTTGGTGCTCGAACACGAGATCCCCGAAGCGGATCTCCCGTGCTGGCACTAGATGGCGGCGAGCGTAGAGATCGGAAGCGGAAGCAGGACTCCCGATCGCTTCCGACTTGACGGAACTGGGCATGTAGGGCATCGAGGAACTCGACGCATCGGCGATCCAAACTCCGTTGACGATCGGCATGATCTTTCTTCACGCAAGGGCCCCTACCTGGCGTGCCTCTGTCGAGGTTGTACTCGTCAGATATTTGTCCGGCAGGCACCCCGCTTCGTGCGAAGATTGATCACGGTGATGAACAGAGAGACACAGGATTTTTATACTGGTTCGGGCCCTCGAGATCGAGTAATAACCCTACGTCCAGTTGCTGCTTGTATTATTTCGTCGAGTATAGATTACAATGCGTAACAAGTACCCTCAGGTGGATTGTCTAGGATTGTAGATCAATGGACATACCCTCTACGCACAGGATCCCCACTATTTATATCCAGGGAGACGTGCCTTACAAGACAAAACAGACCTAAACCTAGTAGGACTCTAACTATCTTCGAGCTTTCCTTCTGCGATCTGGCCATCGTGTCTTGTTCGGAGTCTTGGTAGTTTGGAGTCGGTAGTCGGTAATCCTCGTGATCGGGTACCCTGGTATTATGGCCTCAACACTTAGTTTAGTTTCTATGTTTTAAATTTCAATTATATGTCATTTTCTAAATGGGAAATCAAATTAAACTTAGTTTAGTTTTTCATATTAGATGGATTTGGGACTTAACGAAGACGAAACCAACAACCTTCTCAATGAAATAATTGTTGAAGGCAGTGGTGCCGTCCCCGTCCCTGAAGCCGATGATGGCAGCAACACCGATCAGTACCTCAACATGTCCGGGGAGGGAATTGAGCAGTCAGATGGTGACGATGATCAACAAGGCACCGATGCTGATGAGGTACATAAACATTAGCACATTTAGTAATAATGCCACGATGATTTAAGAGGTACATACATTAATGCATAAGTATCTTCTCTTAACTTTTAGCCCTCCGCAACGACGTCGAATTCGGGGAAAAGAGGACCTACAAAAAAGCTGGAGGGTCGTTTCATTGTCACACAAGTGGACCATGCAGGCAAACCAATTGCCCCAGCTGACGTTGCAAGAAAGATGACAAATCAATGCGGGGTTCTTGTCAGAGATCACATCCCAATCAGCATTCCAAGATGGAAACCTATGAAACGCGGGGATACAAACTTTGTCCCTCAAAGAGAGAAAGATATGCTCTAGCAGCAGCTACAAGAACATTTCACAGTGCCAGCAGGAACTGAGGATAGAGTGAAAGCTTGGGCTCTTTCGAAGATGGCAGAACAATTCCAGAGCTGAAGAAACTCTACAGAAATTTTGTTGACAAGAATCGCACGCCAACTTTCACAGGAGCATATGAGAAGCTAAGACCCCACTAGACTGCATTTGTGCAATACAAGCATTCGACACTTGGAAAGAAGCTTATGGAGACGAACAAATCTAATGCCGCCCAGAAAGAATACCATCACCATCTCAGCCAAGGTGGCTACGCTGCAGCTATTCCAAAATGGGAAAAGATGGAACAAGATCTACGTGATAGAGGTATCACACCACAGACATCAACTTGGACTGACCGTGCACGACATTGGTATTATGCCCATGGCGGAACATTGGCCCCCGATACCGGGGAATGCATCTTTGGACAGCAGATACAACAAGCCGCACAGAGACTTACGCATGCCATAGAAGCAGTTAGCACGGGAGAGTTCCATCCGGACAGAGAAAAGGATGAGCTCACATGGGCTCTGCAGAATCCCGAGCATCCTGGATGGACGTGAGGTAAAGGAGGGGTTCCGTGGAAGTACGGGTTTGCCGACTGCATTGAGTCTTACAGAAGTCGCAGCAGAAGAAAAAACGAGGAGTTGGAGAAGATGCGACGACTCGAGGAAAGGATACTGCAGAACGAACAAAGAACTGGGGAGGTTCAGCGGCAACTGGAGATAGCACTTAGCTCTCAGCAACAAAGCCGTGGATCCGCCGGCGCTCCAGTAGACGCAATTAGCCCTACCCAGCATCATCGAAGCAGTTGCGCGTCCACTGACGTCCCAAATGATGCTCAAGTCCAACGCTACCCCGTGGACGATATAACCAGGCGGACGACCTGTGAGCTGCACAGTCCATTCAAGAATTTAACGTTCAAGGTGGCGTACGGAAGTGCTTTGCCGAGTCAAGAAGGAGATCTCTACCATGGAGGGCAAATACCTGCTGGCTATGCTAGAGTTGGGGTGGAGCAGGTCTTGGCCGGTACGAATCACTCCAGCTTGACATTCCTGGAGGTGACGGGGAGACGACACTAGAAGAGGCAGTTCATGGTGTTATCCTATGGGAGAAGCGTTACATCGTCTTAACTCCTGAGGGACCTTCGTCGTCACCCCAAAGCTCAAGGGCATCTCCGCCGCCTCCAGCTCCGCAGTCTCCGCTGCAGTAATATTCGCCTGTTCTTCCTGAACAAAGGTCTCCGTCGCCAACAACTCAAAAATCTCCGTCACCTCCAGCTAAGCAATCTCCGCCGCCTGCACCTCCGCCGGCAAAGAAATCTAAGCAACAGAAAGCCAAGGCACCAACAAAGCCACCTGCAAAGAAGCCAGCAAAGCAAGCCAAGGAACCTGCCAAGCTACCATGGGAAAAAACTGATGAGGAGTGCAAGCAGCATAGTCTGGATAAGGTTAAAGAGTTCTTCAAAAAGGAGCCCGAGAAAAAAGAAGTAGTTGATTTTGCTAAGTCTGCTTTCTTTATTGGCATGGCTAAAGAAACTCAGAAGAAATTGTTGTCAGGCTATGACCGCTCTATTAAGAAATCGTATGAGAAGAATCAAAGGGAGGAGAAGGAGCGACGGGGTCAACAGAGCCAAGAGTCTACCAAGAGCCACAAGAGCGTCAAGCAACAAAGGAAGGGAAAGGCTGTTGCTCAGCTCGGTGAGCAGGAGAGGCAAACAATTGATCCACTCATAGTGAATGCTGGAATTGGACCGGTCGACCTGCTTGAGTTTTGCAAAGGGGCAGGAATGACGCCCTCGCAAATGCTGGATGAGAGTAAGACCCCAAAGGCTATACCAAGGTGGCCATTTCAGCTTGGCTTACCTCTAGTTGACCCTGATACGTACAACACGCTGTCAACAAAAATGTACAGATTACATGAATGGTACCTTCAGGCGTCGGCCCAAGGCCAGAACATGGTGGGATTGAAGATTAGAGATGATGACTACTTTCATGGCGATAATGTTATGTATCTGAAATTCTCAGAATTTTACCAGATATACCATAGGGATGCCCTTGACGTGTCTCTCCTCAGCTGCTGGGTGCTGTAAGTGCTTCATTTATTTCTATATTTAACGTCTCCTATGTATTGTCAACCTATTATTAAACATTTATTTTTTTAAATTGTATCCTGTAGAATGGAGATTGAAGAATGCAGGAAAAACTCATACTTCCACTTGGGCTTCATCGACCCAAAAACTGTAAACCAGCATATGTTACTAAATTTTTATGAAGACACAATGAACAACATTGACAGATTCTTACGTGTACAACATTACAAGACAATGATTCTATTTCCTTACAACTTTGGGTGAGTACTTTTACTGTCTTGTGCATCTTTTAGTTTTCTTCCTAACATAATTTTTATTTCAATTGACGTGACTCTTGGTACAAAACTTGCATGTAAATAGGTTTCATTGGATATTATTTGTTATACAACCGGACATAAGCTTGTTGACCATCATGGACTCATTGAGGGGACCACGGGACACGTACCAACCAATGATTGACCTCCTTCAAAAGTAATTTTCGTCCTCGCACTATTATTCCTCTTTAGCTCAGCCAAGAATTCCATTTATTTCATATGGTGTGCGCAGGTGTTGGAAAAAGTTTCGTGCAGAGCAAAAATGTCCATTCAAGGAACAACTTGGTATCAAGGGAGACTTTCCGGTAAATACTACTATACATAGACCAACATCTCTTTTTTTGTTTCATTATCATGAATATGCATGTAATGACTTGACCATTTCTCCTATAAAGTGTTATAGGCAGAATCAAGGCACCAATTTATGTGGATATTATGTCTGTGAGTACATGCACACTCTTGTAGGGCATAAGTCGATCGTCACTAATTGGGACTTGACGGTATGTTCCATTTCCATTGAAATCTATATGTATGTATGCATGCATGCATGTGAGTCATAATAATATTATTTATATTTTTCTATTAACCACATCCTCAGATGATGCATATGAAAGATGAGATCTTACCGGACCAAAGAGTCGCGGCGATTCAAGAGACACTCTGCGGATTTATAATTGATGAGGTCATGAGCAAGACAGGGGTGTTCTGGTGGGATGGACACGAGCCCGATACAAGGAGCAAATATTAGGCATTTTGTAAATATACATATATATATATGCTCCTTTGAAATCTTGGTGTAAATATTAATATTGAAATCTTGATGTAAATATTAATATTAATCTTGGATTTATCAAAATTTGTTTTATTTAAATATATATATAAGTTTAATATTATTACCGTATATATTAATATCAGTATTAATAGTTTAATGCATTAGTGACGTATAACTAATACATATATGGACATATACGTATATTATTATACAGGTATAATACGTATCTCTGTATAAAAGAAACCAGAAAAGAAAAAGAAAAAAGAAAAACAGAAAAGAAAAAAAAAGCCCTTTAGTCCCGGTTGGTAATACCAACCGGGACTAGAGGGGCTCCACCCTGGGCGCCGCATGGAGACCCTTTAGTCCCGGTTGGTATTACCAACCGGGACTAAAGGTTGCTTTTAGTCGCGGGTAAATACCCGGGACTAAAGGCTGGGACCTTTAGTCCCGGTGGCGTAGTCCCGGTCGCAACCGGGACTAATGGGAGTTCCCAACCGGAACTAAAAGCGGTTTCTCTACTAGTGTATATATATATATATACACACACGGGTACGCGTACCCGCACCGTGCGCAGAGGCCAAATTCTAGTCCGCGCGCCCTCCCATTCTCCTGCGCCAAAAATTCTACGCCCATTTGCACCGCCGAAACTCTCCCCATCTACCTGGTGAGCTGCATCCCCTCTCCACGCAGTTGGATCGAAAGGGGAAATGCGTCAACCTCGCCTTCTCCGCGGCCCTGGTTAGGTATTGGTCCGCCCCCCTCTGTTTCCTTCAGCTGCTTCTTCCCCCTTCCAGACCCCTTCCGATTTGGCTTTCCTGTGAACTGACTCCCTATCTTTGCTAGGGTTTGAGTGCCCCTGCTGGTGCCCTGAGTGTTGGTTGTGCAAGGCGTGCTCGAGGGAGGTTCAAGGCGAGGACTAAGGCGTGCAGGTTGTTTTGCAGTCTGATTGGAAGAGGCGGCGTCAACTCGTCCTCATCACCAAGTAGAGAGGCTGCGGCGGGGACGACGTCTTCATCTCAGTTTCCCTTCCCAGCCAGGTGCCCCAGTCATTCTCTCTCTCAGATTTCCTCTCTCTACTCTCCCATGTCACATGTTGGAGGGCACCCTGGCACAACGTCAGTGGAGCAGGCTCTCCCGAGGAGGAGCATCTAGGCATTAGTTGTGGCTAAAGGCAGCGCCTATAATTTTATTTACCCTTCCTGCATGAACAGATTCTAATTCAGGTTGTGTGTACTGCTAGATCACTCACCTATATATGTTTACTTTAAATTAATCACCCTGATGTTTATTATAATGCACATTGATTCCCGGGAAATAATATGTTGACTGCATGTGAGGTGTTCGGTGGAATGTTCCATAGGTGCGAGTACCATGATTTACCCAATTTCTTTGATGCTTTGGTATCTGTCTTTGCGGTATGTAATTGTTCCTCTATTTTTTAAAGAATACCTTGGACCTGAATCTCAGAAAAAGGATTCTCATAATTTTCATGTATATGATTTTTGTGACTCGCAACACTGATAGCAACTAACTGCCCATTTGACTAGCAAAATCTATTTTATGTTTTTTTTCGCTTTTCTGTTGTGCAACTTGAAGATGAGCAATTTAGTAACTGCTGCCCACTTGCTTAGTAACTAAGAGTTTTTGTATATTCGCTAGTGATCAGTTGGAAGTGAACTTTTTGTTTGCAAATAGCAGCCATTTAGTATACTTTTTTTTTAGTTCATTGAGTATACGTTTGTCTAGTTCATTGAGTATACTTTTGTTTACTTACAAGTGCCAGTTAGTCATAGTTATTTAGTGTGCTGAGTATCAATTTTATTTTTGTTTATATGTGTATCAAGTTTCTTAATAAGTAAAACATGTGCTTTTGTTTTATTGTACTTTTATTGTTTGTTTTTTGCAGATGAGGACTCAAGGGGTGCTGCCTGATAAGATAACAAAAATTAGACTTGTCGGGTAGTCAACACAAGAACAACTTGAGATTCAACTAGATTGTTTTGGATTCGTGGCTGATGTTCGGATGAATTCCCAAACAGTTCTGCCGATGGCATGTGCAGATGTTCCATGTTCATCTCCTCGTTTACGAGCTATGCGCGATAATGTTGCTGCCAAGCCCACTAGGCCCTTGAATAAGAAGATTACGACGAAGAGAAAGCATACATTTGTGAGGGATATGAGCCATCCTGCTGAAAATGAAGATGATGATTTTATGGAGAGTCTACCACAAAGAAAGCGCCGTCTGGCTGGTGATGCTGGCCCCAGCCAGCAATCTGCTCCTGCACCCAATGCTCAGGTAGTATTTCTTATATCCGGTTGTGGCTTATTTTTCAATTATTCCATTGATTGTATAGTTCAACTGATGTTTTGCTGTTTTGTTTTACAAAATAGCAAAACATGTTGTGGATATTGCAAGTGGCATATTATACGCAGTTTTGGCCATATCAAATGATCTATTCTTTACATAGTAACTAATTCATGCTCTATTTGGCAACTGCATCCTAGTTTTGTTTTTTTTTTCCATCGGTGTATGTTGCAGTCCCTATTTTGGAATTGATGTAATCTGTCCACAGCCAATTGATATCTCAAAACATTAGTTAGATTTAGTAAATTTTATTCTTTTCAAAGTATAGTATTTATGAAAGCAATTATGTTTCATTGATACATTTGTTTTCATGTTGTTTTTGTGCATGACCAGACTGATGAGGTTGCTGCAGCCCCGGTTGGAAAAGGTTGTCCAAATACTCACTGCTCGCCAAAAAAATTCAGAGAATTCATTGACCTCCTTAGCGATGAGCAGAAGCGTAGGATTCACCGTATGGGTTTTGGTGACTTGCTTTCTTTCAAGCCTTCATATCTTGATAGGGAGCTACTTTTGTGGCTGATGAAGAAGTTCAACTCAGAGACTAGGTGGAGGCCAGGAAATTGATGTCAACGAGCATGCTGTGAAATGTATCTTTGGGTTGCCAGATGAAGGGAGTGACCCTGAACCAGCTGGGAAAAACAACAAGGAAGCAAGTACTGCCCGACCGGTCTTTGGAAGAGCTGTATGTGGCATTGAATGTGATGGCACGAAGATTACAGTTCAAGATGTACAAAAAATGCTCGTGCGCAGGCAGTGTGGCGATGATCTTGCTGTCAGGTGTTTCTTTGTTATCGCCTTCCATTTGTTGCTCTTTCCCAACTCTGAATACACATATTAGACTTGTTGATGCAAAGTGGACTATGGATTTGGATCTTATCCTAAAGATAAATTGGTGCAAGGCTGTAATTGATGATATGAGATTTAACCACCGTTTGTGGAAGGAGAAGGCAAGGAATGTCAGTGATCTTAGTAAGGTTTCTATTTCTGGTTGCGGCATCTTCCTGAATGTGAGTAAACCATTTTTGTACCTTTTCTCCTTCATTTCCCTTTCCTTTCATGCTTGACACATGCATGCTAATGATGATTTGGTTTTTTTACAGATATTATATGTTGATCATTTGCAGCACGGCTTCTCAGTTCACCCTAAGCAAACACCCCGATGTGCACTTTTTGACAGCAAGTTGATTGATCAGATTGTGGCTTCTGATGTTAGGACGGATGGTAATGCTTCCTCGCTATATGGAAACCTCAGGGTTAGTGTTTTTCAACTGCTTACATGCATATGTATTTTGCAAGTAACTAATATATATCCTTCTAGTAGTAACTGGCAACCATTTCCAGTAGTAACTGAGTGCTATATTACTATAGTAACTAGCATCCATATGCAAGTCAGTAGTAACTGGCAACCATTTCCAGTAGTAACTGAGTGCTATATTACTATAGTAACTAGCATCCATGTGCAAGTCAGTAGTAACATGCATTACTTTTCAGTTGCAACTAGTGTACAAGATTGATGCATTACTTTTTTTCCTCTAAGCATGCATTACTTTTTTTTTCCTATAATCATGCATTAATTTTTTTTTCTAATACATGCAGTTGAAGAGTTTAGCAGATACATGCTACCAAAAGTCAGTTGCACGTGGTGGTTCTAATGCACGGGGTCCTACTCGTGCACGTGCTGCTTCTCAGGTTGCTGGTGGTGCTCCCCAAGGCATTGATGTGCAGGGCCCCAGCCATTCTCAACAAAATGATATACACCAATATCCGAGCTTGCAAGCTACACTTAGACCTTTCTTTGCAGATTTGTTAAGTGGGGATAAGATGAAAGAGGCTGATATAGTCATGAAGAAATTTGATGTGGACACTGCTAGGGCACAGAACTATGTTATGAGGGGGAATCAAATCATGAAAGATGCCCATGAGGAATGTTTCACAAAACTCTGAAACCTTGTTTCAGAGGTCCATGCTGAGAAGGCCAAAGGAAAGCAAAAGGATAAGCAAAGTTCATCTCGTGTCATGTTTTCACCAGCAGCTATTTCAGTTCCACCAGAGCTGTCCCCACCACATCCTACTGGCGATGAAGATAACGAGCCTCATTCAATGTATTATGAGAATGATGGCAACTTCGATGACATCTTAGGTGACATGTCAGAAAGATCTGCACGATATGCATCTGGTGGCCTTTCTCCACTTCCAACTCCGAAGACATCTGGTGTTTGTCTGTCAAGTAATGAATTTTTTTTTGCTCATCTAACTTGTTTTTTTATCCATTCTGTTGTATTCCCTCCCTACATAACACTTGCTTGTCTTTTATCCTTTCTCCTCTAAATTGGCAGCTCCTCCTACACTTTAGAGATGTGCAAGATGTAGATCATATTTGCAATATGATTTCTGATACATTTCTTGGAGGAGAGTACCCCCAACCTGATCATGATCACGTGGAAGGCGGTCAAGAGAAGACAAAAAAATATGGAGGTGACTGGCATGCATTATGTATAGTCTTAGTTACTGCTTTTTAGTAATCTATGACCTGCTTTTTAGCCCACAGGTTTAGTAACTAGCAATGATCAATTTAGTAACTTAGTAACTACTAGTTAGTAACCAACTCCTGTGTAGTAACTAACTCATGTCCCCTTGTTTTCCATTTGTCTGTAGCAAAACCTTTGTTGTGCTGAAACATCAATTGATCAGGCATCAAATGTGGAGCTCCGGACCACAGATGTGTTGATTACTGAGGTAGTTTTTTTTCCCATTTACTTTTGCGTCCCATTGTTTTTGCCCTTTTTTGTGTGGTTGAAACTTGCATCATCCTTTTTCTCTGAATGCTGATTACAGGTATCCCCACCTACTAGTAAGACTTCTAGACCACATGATCTGCCATTGCATTATTCACAAAGGCAAAGCACCATGCCAGGACCGTGCCATGAGGATGCAGATGTTGAAAATGCTGCTGCGATGGAGGAGAGGAGGAAGGAGGAGATTCATAGGATGCAGGAAGAGGAACAGAAGAGGAGGAAGGAGGAGATGGAGTAGAAGAGGAAGGAGGAGAAGAAGAGGAAGGAGGACGAGGAGGAGGAGCAGAGGAGGAAGGATGAGGAGGAGAAGAAGAGGAAGGAAGGAGGAGGAGGAGGAGAAGAGGAAGGAGGAGGAGGAGGATGAGTTCACAGATGATTATGAGGAGGACGAGTTCACAGATGATGAGGAGTAATATTCTTTGTGTACGCCTCTATTGACGCTATCACAGGAGGAGTTCGACCATCTTGAATCCACACCAGAGGATTATGGGAAAATGATATACCAGAAGCTAGGTGACAGGTTGTGCAAGATCCCGCGGAAATACATATCTCCATTCAAGTGCAAGGGAAAACGTCCAATTATCCCTTTCCACAAAGTAGTTGCCCTTAGGAGGAAGATAGTCTGATGATGAGCTTCACAGGTAAAACCCTCCTCCTCCTGCACCCCAGTTCATATATTCATTACTTTCTATTTTTTTGCACACTTCTTTGCAACCCCAATCTTACTTGTTTCCGTTTTCATGTTTTTCAGCACTTGTCTTATAAGATTTGGTCTAGCTGTTTCCATGAAAGGAGAAGATTTTACTGATACATTTTCTGACAATAAGCCGATTGATCGCCTTCTGCTAGTATATGTGGTTGCATGTCTTCGCCACGATGACATTGTGCATAGAATGGATTCCGCTGGCTATAGGATTTTTATCAGCCCTCAGTTTTTTGTGAGTACTTGTAGAAGCACAGATTCCATATTTCCCCTCATTTTTTGTGCATTTTGTTTTTAAAATTTCTTATTTACCATGTGCTTTCCTGCTATGATACTACTTCATGACCAATTTAGTAACTAGCTGCACATACTATTAGTAACTAGAAACCAAAATGCTAGGAACTAGCTAAAAAACCCACATGTCCAGTAGCTACACAAACATGCATAGTAACTTACAACACAAATGGTTAGCAAATGTCAGCTCACTGGAAAATTATTTGCTCCATGTAATTTTAATTTTTCTTCTTACCTACAGAGCCACTTGAACATCGATAATGATTATGAGGGATAAACTGTATAGTACTGATATGCATGTTCAGTCCTTACAATCGAGTTGGAACATTATGACATTACCAAGGCTAAACTTGTGAGTACTTACTTTTATGTTGCTTTTTTCTTGCTTTGTCTTATATATGAATTCCATTTGTCTCAACCATTGTGTAATTAACCATTTGTTATGTGCAGGTGTTCATGCCAGTATCACACAACAATATTTGGTCTATCTATTGCTTTAACTTCATACATGGTCGTGTCGATGTTTTAGATGGCATAGATTGGACGCAAAAACCACATTCACAATTGGACCATCATAGACCTATATTTGAGAAGAAGCTACCTCTAGTGTATGATGCTTTTTCTGAGGTCACATCGTTGACTTGTGTCGATCGTATGAGGCGTTGGAAAACCCCTTTCATTGACTGCCTGCAGCACGTTGCTGACAATGATTCCATGGTTTACTGTTGGAAGTTCATGGAGTTTTGAGATGGGGGAAGGCTTGTTGTGGCTGCAGAACCAGTCAGTATGGTTCTGTTTTTTCTACTTTCATGTTTATTTACGTATTCCTTTATATTTTTCCCATATATTTCTGTGTTATGTTCATTCGTTGTCTGCTCTATAAATTTTGCAGACCAAGAGGAGTATTCATCGAGCTGAGTTCGGCCATTACCTTCTTTTCCATCCATTAAACCAAGTGCATTTGCCGGCAAGCCTTGATCGGTTTCGCATAGGGGGTCGTCCATCAGCTGCTTGAATGATCCTATGTTCTATTTTTAACAAATCTGATGTAATATACCCGTCGTTACTCATCGAGAAGTTGTTGCCTAGACTCAAATGTGTTAATGGCCTAGTTGCAAATGTATACAGAATATAGTGCAACATTGCATGTAAGACAGTGGCAACATTGCATGTAAGACAGTTGCCTAGACTCACATGTGTTCATGCTTTGTCACACAAGTTTCTGCTATAACATTCTGTGTTAGGTGGAATTGTGTTCATGACATAGTTACGATCTTTCTTACACACAAGTAGTAACTGAAACATTTTTTAGTACTAACTCTGGAGTCATTACAGTATTGAGTAGCTTATTTATTTATTTAAGAACTACGTGCTAATTGTCTAGTAACTAGGATATTCATACGATAGTAACTAGAATACTCATATAGTAGTAACTATAATACTCATTGCAGTAGTAACTAAACTACTTACTACCGCCACCCTACAAATAGTGTTCATCTAAAAGTTGGGCACGGAGGGAGTACCAACTAGTTATAAAATAATTCTCATTACTATGTAACTGCTATATACACCACAGTAGTAACTGCGATACTTATATAGTAGTAACTACCTATTCATTACTATAGTAACTAGAATATGAGTAGTAACTACGATACTCATATAGTAGTAACTACCTATTCATTACTATAGTAACTAGCATATGAAATAATTCCCATTATTACCCTGCCACAGCCTTCACAGTTGTAACTGTTATATTTCTCACAGTAACCAGCATACACATTTTATCAACAGGACATAAGATGTATTTTGTTACCACACTGCTGAGTAATCATTATCCTAATAAATAATAGTTTACATAAATTGTTTTCACATAATCAGTATAATCCTATTATTCGCTATCCTACTCTTCTTCGATTTCCTCTTCTGGAAATTCTTCTTCTTCATCCACTTTTCTCGTCCTAGGACGCCCCTTTGGCCTCGGCTGAACTGTTGACTTCTCGCCTCTTCTAGCCATCTTATTCTCTACTGCAAGGCTTCTACTAGGGTTCAACTCACAAGTATTTGAGTAGTGCCACTGCAACCCACAAAAGCCACAACGTCTCAAGACCTCACCTTCTTTCGGTGGTTCCTTCCACTTGTATGTGCTTGTTGGACGCGTCACGTACGCTTGTTCGGGTTGGATGTTCTTGTCTGGTTTCCACCCTTTTGTTCTTGACAATGGTGGTGCACAAGCAGATATCCCCAGATTTTCAAGTGTCCCATTCATGGCTTGTGTTGTAGTTGAGGTTGATTGTGTTTCAGCTGACGTTGATTGTCCTTGACCTGGCAGCATGTCATCAAATGTTGATTGTCGTTGTTCTGATATTGTTGGTATTGTATCTATCTTTGTCTTAAGCTTTTTCAACTCTTTCTCTGTTTCTTCGCATGCATAGTCTGACTTGCTGCTCGCCCTTCCTAGTGCCATTAGGTCTGGAATAAGCTTTGTGAGCCGCATATGATCAGTAGCACCTCATGGGCCCTCTGATGGAAAGTCATGCCCCCACTCAATCAATGTCTCGACATCTCTTGTATACCTTTTCAGTATGTATTGGGGAGGGATCTAACTTATTTGCAAGTGGGTAAATGCCTTTATCACATGGTGGCAAAACAGACCTGCGCAGATCAAAAGGTTACATAGTTTCAAGAATAAGAGATTATAACTAGATTTTATTCCCTGATTGCATTCATCTAGTTCGTAATTTTGTAACTAGGAAGAAAATGCGCAACATGAATCTTGAAATCGGGTTTTTCTTAAACTCGCCAGTGTGTTCCCATTGCAGGCACTCACAACTGTAGTCACCTGTTGTCACATTTGCTTTAACCTTGAAAGAGTGTTGGGACCAATAAAATTCACCAGCTTCCTTACTATCATACTTGACAAGGTATGTATGTCGCTCAGTAGGGTGCGCATCAATCCGAAAGGCTGTGCTGTTGTTATAAGTCTTCTTGTATTGATTATAAACCTTCCTTGTGTACATCTTGTTGAGTTGTCCATCAAATTTAGCTAGGGAAGCTCGCACAACTGGTGCCTGATTGCGACAACAAGGAAAAAATAAATAGCTAAAACAAGTTAGCAACTGGTGCCTGACCGCACAATTTCCATACCTGTGAATAATGTGTTTCACCCGCTGCAACATGATCTACATGCTGGAGTGCTTCTAGGACCATTTTTGCAAACATGTGCAGGCAAGTAGCACTGTCCACGAACCCTGCCTTTAGCATTCTGTTTGTGCTCTCACTTCTTTGTGTTGAAGTCATTCTTCCACAATATATTCCTTTGAAGTATGTAGCAATCCACATATGTCTTTTAGCCCAAGGAGTATTTATAGCTGGCTGTTCTCTTATTCCATAAGCATCTATGGTTTCATTCCATGCAACCTCAAATTCAGTTCGCTTCAGAGGCCAGTTGAACAAAGCCTCAATTTTTTTCTGTAGGCCCTTGTGTTTTTGGTACAGCTTATCAAGTTCATATTCCCATGTCCTGATTACGTGCCATCTGCAATACCTATGGTGTGTCTTCTCAAATACCATAGGTATCTCCTGCTTCATTGCCGGATCCCCATCTGCCAAAATGACAAGCACATGCAAGTTAGCAACTGAGATCCCACAAGGTTAGTAACTATTCAACTATTGCTTGGTAACTGTCCTACTAAACCTTAGTACAGGTTACTAGCACACATGGTTAGTAACTACTAATTATACCTGTGATTAACTACTCTTATTTTACCATGTCAACCTTCACTATCCACAATTCGAGTTGCAGCTAACAATATATTTAGCTAGTAATGGAACTGCTGCTAGGGGGAGACTATTACGCAATGGTCATTATAGGGTAGTGTGATCTTACCTGTTAGGATCACATGTGGGTCTTGGCTCTTTCATGCATTTTCTGAAGGTTTTGAAGAGCCATACGAATGACTCAGTTGACTCATCACGAAGCAATGCCTGTCCAAATACTACATTCTGCAATTGGTGGTTTGAACCAACAAACATTCCCAATGGCATGTTATTCTTGTTTGTTTTATGTGTTGTATCAAATGTGACAACATCTCCGAAGTCTTTGTATGCCGCACGTTGGCTTGCATGGCTCCAGAATATGTTTTTAATGACCATAGTTTTCTCTTCTACTTGAACATCCCAGTAGAAGTACTTATTCTGCGCCTTGCATTCATTGAAAAATTCAATCAATTTTGGCACATCATTCGCCCTCTCCTGTCTACTGAATTCTGCTTTGCTGCAGAAATTGTAATGATATAATTGTTTAGCATATAGGGGGAATGCATAGAGTTTCATAAAATCCTTGCCTTATTCAATAGAGAGTGAAATGCTTATTACCTGTTCATTACATCTTTCTCAGTAAATGTCCAATTCCGCCGTCCACCATGCAATTCAGACATCATGTTCATGGCTGCCTGATGAGGCACATCACATTTAGCCATTAGGTTTATGAGGTTCATAATTCCAGCATCCCTATGCTTGTGAGCATGCATAAACCGTGTCATCCGCGCTGATGGTGTAAGCTTGTGGTTGTGGTAAAGCTCCACATGATCAAGGCACCACATTTTCAACTTCTTGTTTAGTTTGACCTTTACCTCAGCTTTACACCCAATCCTCATCGAGGTCTTGTTTGTTTTCTTGTCTTCGTCCCCATCATTTCTTTCCACAATAGCCCTCCCTATTGCAGACAAACCAGGCACACTCGGCTGACTTCCTAAACCTCCTCACGCTGAAGCCTGCAAGCTTTGCATAATCGCAATAAAAAGTGTATGCTTCTTCTGAGCTAGTGAACTGCAACCCCTCTACTAGCACGAACACATCCATTACCAGTGGATCCTGAAATAAAAATGGATGAGTGAGGATAATCAACCTGAAAGTAGCCTATGAATTTTATTAGGGGTTCACATTTTAGTACTAACTATTTTTCATATTTCACTAGTACATGTCTTACATATGGCAATGGTAACTGGCACATATTCAGTACGCAATATAAGTATTACAACCATTCACTTTCATGGGTCAACAAAGAATAAAAAACCACAGGTTCAGTATTCAATCTGACTACTACTACAACAAAATTTCAATGGGCAACACAAAGGAAAACACATGTTCAGTAAACCATGTTTCTGCTGAAATTCTAAAATCACATACATGTGTGTACGTCATCTCCAGTGGAGGCATCACCATTGTTGAGGGAGATATTTCAATTGGTGGAGTCAACATCCTCTTGTGTAGTAGAGGATCAATTGCTGGCGGAACATCTGGGCTACTGCTCATCTGGCTAGGAGTCAAGTTACCTAGATTTGGAGGCCACGCAGGGGAAACCGATGTCGTTGATGCTGCCTCTATCGGTGTCAATGGAGGTGTAGTTGACCTCAGAAGCGGGGAGCCGCCGTCGTGACGCCTCACCATGTCAGCGAAAATCCTCAACACCTGAGGCAGCAGAATCGGCGCGGGGGAACCTGGAGGCGCATGAGGCGAGGAGATGAGCGCCGCCGGCGTGGTCGACATGGCGCCCGGGATGTGGTCCCTTGGAGGCATCGATGCACTTTTGGTCCTCTAGTGATTCATCATGCTTTGGATTTATGGATTTTGATTTGTGAATCTATTATTGGGGGGTTGGAAACGTAGGAGATAGGTCTCGTGGATGATAAGCGAGACCCGAGCTAGGCGCACGCTCGCATGCGTGGGCGGAGTAGGATGCTGCGTAAATTGCAGTTGTAACTCCACATGCTCTAGATAGTAACTCGAATGCTTTTAGAGTAGCAGCCAATCATGGGTTCATACGTCTCGATGCCGGTTGTTTAGGAAAAACTTAGTAACTAATGATCCAAATGAGCAAGTTAGTAACTCAAATAATGCATGGTTAGTAACTCAAATAATGGCCTGATAGTAATTCATAGCGGACAGAGTTGCAACTACTGAATTTCCAATCTAAATTTTTAATACTTCATCAAAATATATTCATGACGGATCTAGTTTTGTTCGCCATATTTTTATGAGTATCATGATTCAAATGGAACGTCAATCAGATTTAAGGTTCAAGAGATAATGCAATTTAAAGTTTGAACCATGCAGTGTTAGTGGTGTCAGACGTGGTGTCGGAATGGGGTGCCATGTAAACTAACTCGATATGACTTAGATACTAACTCTGGTGATAACAGAATAGCAACCAATGGCTGATATATTACAGCTAGTTGTTGGTGGTTCGGGTGGGACGCATGGCACGCTGGCGCTGTATCTGCGCACGCTAGCTCTTGAATGCGCGTATGCACATTTTAGCTGCTTCGTGTGTGTGTATATATATATATATTTGTAGAGAGAGAGAGAGAGGTGGTTCTCTGTAGCCGGACCCAACCCACTCGAGTGGCCTCGTCCTCATTCGAATCAGGCGCGCACCTCCCCTCGGACCTGCCTCCTCTCGTATACCCGCTCGGCTCGGCTCACAGCAGCTTGAAAGGCTCGGCCTAGCTGATAGATCCCGGAGCGGGCGAGGTGGTGTGAGCCGAGCACCGTGCAGATGACGGGCAAATCAGGCGCCGCGCTCTCCGTGACGACGGCGTGGTGTGCTGATCCGGCGACCTCCGCTGCCCCTTCCCCACTCTTCTAGCACGGCTTCCACAGCGACCAGATCTGCGACTACGTGGACGTGGGACTCCTGCCCCCCTCCCGGCGAGTCGTACGTCTGCATGCGGCGGCTGCTCCCATCGATTGGAGCCACGGCGTCTCGGCGACGGGCTGCCAGCGACGCGGCGGCATCCCTTTCCCTCTCGCGACGGTAGCACCCTCCCGGACTGGCGACATCATGGATCTGGAGCGGCCGGCCGGTGGTTCTGTCAGATCCCGAGGCACGCCACGGTGACACCCCAACCAGACCTGTGCAAGGCAGACCCAGGTTGCCCACAAAGCAGTTCTGGTAAGTCTCTAATTCTTGTTCTATTTGTTTGATCCGATTGGATTGTGCAGTAGGAATTGAAGCTGAAGTCTGATTGGCATCATGTGCCCTTGAAGGAAACAGTGGAAACCTCAGTTTGTCGGTTGATGAAAAAGCCTTGGCGAAGCTCTTGTGTGCATCTGGCCTTACTGGTGAACATGATACACCTTCTGACGATGATAAGCACCAATTCGCTGAACAATTTGTGGGCCCTATGAATGATGGTTTGATGGGGGACATGAGGGATCTGTTTAGGCTGCCTGTGAATGGTCTTGGGGGCGGTCTGGAGATGTTGGTGCTTGATGCTGAAGAATGATCCGTGGCTGCTGTCACGGGGTGTGTGCTCTTGCAGGAGCGCGTGTAGCTTTCCTGTTTCCATGTTTATAGTTCTTGTTTCTGTAGTAGAGGTGGTGGGGGTGCTGTGTTATTGGGAGAGGTTGGCATCGGTTGGTGGCGGCAGTTATCTGTCTGGTTTGAGGATCGAGGTGGTGTAATCTGTTTCTTGTTGCCTCTGTCTGTCTGTTGTCGTTCTTCTCTTCTTGATGCCCTTTGCATGGGAGCACTCTTAGTAGGGTGCTGCAGACTGAGCTAACCGGAACCTATGTCAGAACAACATTGTATAATTTTGAATTGGAATGTGAGGGGCCTTAACAACGCTGCTCGGAGGAAGGTAGTCAAAGATTTGGTGATGGAAACCAAAGCAACAGTTGTCACTTTGCAGGAAACAAAGCTTGACACAATTGATGCTGACATGGTAATTGAAATCTTGGGCGCCAAATTTGCTGAAAACTTTACGGTTCTGTCGGCTGTTGGTACGTGTGGTGGGGTTCTGTTGGCAGTGGATGAAGCTCATTACAAGACCGTCTCGGTGGAAATGGGAGTTCACTCGGTGACAGCAAAGGTGGCAAGTAATCAAAGTGCAGAGCAGTGGTGCATTACAGCATTTTATGGGCCACAGGGAGACCAGGAGAAAATACAATTTCTGGGGGAACTTCGTTGGATGCGTCTGTGTGTAACTGACAGATGGCTTGTCATTGGTGATTTCAATATGATTTTGCAGGTCGCTGATAAGAGCAATGCAAATCTAAATCGCAGACTCATGGGTGCCTTCCGGGATCTTGTACGTGACCTGGAGTTAAAAGAATTGAACCTCATTGGACGAAAATTCACTTGGTCTAATGATCGCACACAAACAAGGATTGATAGAGCCTTTTGTACGACGGGTTGGGATCTTATGCTTCCCAATGTCTTCTTGCAAGCTTTATCCTCTAGGGTCTCGGATCATTGTCCTTTGCTTATCATTGGTAATGGCACAATCAGGAAAAAATTCACTGGGTTCCGGTTTGAGGCATTCTGGCCAAGGCTGACTAATTACCAAGAGGTTGTGGCTGCAGCTTGGGCTCGGCCGTTACAAATAGTCAACCCTTTTCTTAGATTGCACACCAAACTGCAGCGGACGAGCAGAATTTTACGTCGATGGGCCAAAAGTTTATTAGGGGAGAATAAAATAATGCTTTGGGCCGCACAGCTGCTGATTGGTATCCTTGATGTGGTCCAGGACTATAGACAGTTAAGTGACCAAGAAATCCTTTTGAAAAGATATCTTAAAGTTTGTTTCTTGGGGCTGACGGCAGTTGAAAAGTTGAGAGCGAAACAAGCTTCAAGATTATCTAGTATTTGGGCTGCTGAGGCCAATGCGAAGTTATTCTTCCTCCAAGCTAATGGTAGGCGTCGGAAAAACTTTATTCACTTGCTGGAAACAAGTTAAGGAACAGTGCACTCACATGAGGAAAAGGAAAAGTGTCTGTTTGATCACTTTAGTCGACACTTTGGCCAACCAAGTCAGCGAACCAATACCATCAATTGGCAGGAAATTGGCATTGCAAGGCATGAGTTGGATCACCTGGAGGAGTCATTCTCAGAGGAGGAGGTCAGAGCTGTGGTGCATGATTTAGCAGCTGACAAAGCACCCGGACCGGATGGTTACATTGGCATTTTCTTCAAGCAAAGCTGGTCGACCATCAAAGAAGATGTAATGAAGGCAGTGGATTTCTTCTATCAACTACATGGACAGCATCTAGACAAATTAAACACGGCGCACATGACATTATTGCCAAAAAAAGCTGAAGCTCGCTCTGTGGGTGACTATCGTCCGATTAGCCTAACCCATTCCATTTCGAAGCTTCTGGCAAAGCTTCTGGCCACCGGACTTGCAAGTGTTCTGAACAGCCTAGTGTCTCGGGCACAAAGTGCATTCATCAAGAAGCGAAGCATACATGATAATTTTCTATATACCCAAAACCTGATCAGAGAGTTCCACAGAAAAAAGCAACCAGCCCTTTTCTTGAAGCTTAACATCGCCAAAGCTTTTGATAGTGTCCGATGGGACTACCTTATGGAGGTGCTTGAACAGATGGGCTTTGGCTGGCGCTGGAGAGGTTGGGTGTCATTGCTACTGTCCTCTAGTTCCACTGCTATCTTGATGAACGGTACTCGGGGCCAATGGTTCAAACATTTTACTGGCCTGCGGCAGGGTGACCCTTTGTCTCCTATGCTCTTTATATTAGCAATGGAGCCCCTGCAATGCATACTTCAGCTTGCCACTGCAGAGGGCCTGCTCACACCATTGAACAATAGAATGGCCAAGCTACGATCAAGCTTGTATGCGGATGATGCAGCTATCTTTCTCAACCTGGCCAAGGAGGACGTGCGTACTGTGGCACAAATCCTCAACTTCTTTGGTGAGGCGTCTGGCCTCATCACCAGCCAGAGCAAGAGCGCAGTTTACCCGATCCGGTGTGAAGGAATCAATCTTCAGGAAGTCATGCAAGACTTCGCCTGCCCGACAAAAATTTTTCCATGCAAATATCTTGGTCTTCCGCTGCATGTCAGGCAAATCAGGCGAGTGGACATCCAACCTCTCATAGACAAAGTGGCCAACAGGTTACCAACATGGAAAGGCAAGTTCCTAAACAAAGCTGGAAGGCTCAAACTTCTGAATTCAGTTCTTACCTCCATTCCAACATATTTCTTGACTGTGTTTGCACCAAAAAAATGGACAATAAAAAGAATAGATAAGCTGAGAAGAGGATTTTTTTGGAAAGGCAGTGAGGATGCTAATGGAGGAAACTGCTTAGTCAGTTGGGGGAGAGTACAGAGACCAAAACAACTTGGGGGCTTAGGCGTGCTTGATCTGGAACTCTTTAGTCGAGCATTGAGGCTGCGGTGGTTATGGTTCCAATGGACAGACGCTGAAAGGCCTTGGGTTGGTTCAGAAGTGCCGTGCAATGAGGTTGATAAACAATTGTTTTGAGCAAGCACTGTTGAGTTATGTTCCAAATTCAGTTGCATATGAAGAGGCCGACTTCTGACGGAGCGAAGCGGAGGTAGAAGTGGCCCATTGTGGTGCGGGGGCTTGCCCCCGCGGTACGGAGCATATATACCCGATTAGGGTTTTCCCCTTGATTATTATCTTCTTGTAAGCCGCCGCCGACGGCGTTGTAACCCGAACTCTTGAGATAGTGAAGTTTTGCTGGCTGGCGCCTGTGGTTTTTTCCCTTCCACCTTGGGAGGGTTTTCCACGTTAAATCTCGTGTCCCCTGCGGTTTGATTCTTTCTTGTTCATCGTTTATTCGTCCTTGTTTGTAACAATCACAACTATCACAATTGGGAACGGAAGAAAGGCGAGATTCTGGGAGGCAAGCTGGTTAGAAGGAAAAGCACCGAGGGATATTGCACCAAACCTTTACAAGTTAGCTTGGAGGAAGCATCTGACGGTTTGGGAAGAACTACAAAATGACAATTGGACAAGAGGACTATGGAAAATGACGACATATGTCGAAATGGCTGAACTGGTTACCCTATGGAGCCTGCTTCCGGGGGTACAACTAACTGATCAAGAAGATCAAATACGATGGAAGTGGCTGCAGATGGACAGTACTCGGCGAAATCAGCATATAAGGCTCAATTCTTTGGTTCCTTCTGTCCTTTTGATGCCATGTCAATTTGGAAAGCAACAGCTGAAGGTAAACACAGATTTTTTGCACGGTTACTAGTACAATCCAAGCTTCTGACTGCAGATAAGTTACTGAAGAGAAATTGGCCTTGCGAACCCCTATGTGTACTCTGTGATCAAAGCGAAGAGACGGCCGCGCATTTGTGTTTACACTGTGTATATGCCCAGGAGGTTTGGGATTTAGTGGCCAGATGGTCTGATAATCTGGTGAAAGTTCCAAGGCATGATGAATGCATCAAACATTGGTGGACCTCTTCACTGAAAGGACAAGCTAAACAAGATAAGCGTCGCATAGCAGCCATACTGTTGACGACCAAAATTGGCATAAAGCAGGATTCACAGGGAAACCGGTGGAACCGGATTCATGAACCGGTGTAACCGGTTTTGGTTCACTGTGGCTCATCTGACAGGGCAATCCGGTGGAACCGGTTTGGGAATCCGGTGGAACCAGTTTTCCCCGAATCCAAGTATGTTTGGACTCTCTTTGCAGATCTGAGTTGTAATAGGACTCTCCTTGCGGGGCAAGACCTCCCCACCCTATAAATATAAAGGGTTGCGGCCGATTGAGGATTATCACAATCGATCAAAATCAATCTATCTTTTATCGTATTTACTTTTCTTTCTCGTTACCCTACTTTTTCAACCCCATGTGCTGTTCTTCTCCTGTCTCCATGGCATGAGAGGGCGCCCTAGCTGGCCTGCCGAGCCTAGGGCAACCCAAGGTGCGCCTGCCCTGACGGGGTCCCTCCCGAGCGAGCGTTCGTTGGTTTCTCGCCGAGCTCCTAGCTGCCCGGCGAGAACCGGTTTAACCGGTTACCAGAACCGGTGTAACCGGTCTGGTCAGAGGTGCTGCAAGGAGCTCCTCTGCGTGTGCGAGTTTGGCGCGGCACGTTTTCGCGTCAACATACTTTTTGGCGACTCCGCTGGGGAAGAGAATTTGGCTATCATGGCTGATCCATCAAACCCTAGCGATATGGTGACACTTGAAGGGCTACCTGAAGATCTACTCGATGGCATCAAGAAATTAATGCATCCTTATTGTTATCAAGTAACGGAGCAAGGCGTCATCATGATGAGTATAGCTGTCGTCAACGTGTTCAGGAAGTACGACCTGACAAGGCATAGTAAGTTCAAAGTTCACTTTATGAGTGGTTTGCTTAAATTTGTGGATGACTTACTTAACAGGAAAAATAGTGTGAATCTGATTCCTGTTAATCAAGAGTCGGTTCTTGAAAAGCCGACTATTGTTATGCCTAATCCTTGCAATAATTTGCCAAATTGTGATGTTGTTGGTCAAGAAACAAATCGGCCGTCTTTAGCCGAAATTGTTGACCCAAAATCCCCTACCAAGAGCATGGAAACTGCATCTAATACTTCAATACTTGGGGGGGCAACAAAACAAAGGCGAAGGTGCTGGTTGCACCGCAACCGGTTTGACCAGTTTGCAAACCGGTCTAACCGCTTCTTCTGAGGCTTTGCAAAATAAATCCAAACCTAAGATGGTTAAGCCTAAAAAACCTGAAATTGGTGTTTGGAAAACAATTGAATCCAAAGGTCGTAGCAAGCATCAAAGAGAAAAACCGAAGTCTAATGAAAAACTTCAGGTTAAGTCTCAAAGACAAAAAAGGTCAATGGTGCTAGTCGGCCTAAAAATTCCAAACTCTTGAAATCTTCTCCAAGAGAGAAATTTCATGATCAGAATCGGCAAAGGAATACTTTTTCTGCATCAATGCCGTTTCCATCACATAGATCACCTACATCTATGCCATGGGGATTTTATTGCAGCATGCTTTATTCTTATTCTCCATGGTCTTATAATCCATGTATGTCATCTCTTCCTAGATATTTTTATCCAGATCATATTATATATAGAGAGCCAATAATTAGTGAATCACCATCTATGCATAATGACCGTTTTGATCAAAAGAATCGGTCTACGTACAAAAATAAGTGTAAGGTGATCAAGCAAGTCTATCGTGTTAAAAAGGATGGTAGATTGAATCAAAATTCAGATTTGACACTAGACATGGAAAAGCCGAATATTGAAAAATCATCGGTTAGTTCTACTGGTCAGATTATCCCCAATGAAGAACCTGTTTCAAACAATATAGCTGAGCAAAAATCAAGTTCGGCTGGGGGGCATGGTGATCTCAAGGTAACTGGTTCTATAGCAACCGGTTTAACCGGTTTTGAAACCGGTCTGACCGGTCCTGCCAGGAATTCTGGTAGAGCTGCAAATGTTACACCAAAAAGCAAGGTGATGAAGAAGAAGCCAACCTTTGCTGGATTGTTACATAAATATCAGAAAATAGCCGAGCAAAAGCAATTCAATGGGTTGGAAGACAAGCAAAGGAATAGTTCATCATCACCAGAAGCAAGAAAGCATCAACGGTCCTCTCATTGGTCTTCATCATTTGTTCCGTTGATGCGTATGCCATGGAATGCATATTCAGGTATACCTAATTATGATCCATGGTTTTGTTATAATCCTTGGTCTTCATTTTACAATTATCAATATTATTCTTATAACTTACCAAGGGGCCATAATTGGTCATCATGGCCACATCATGATTTTTGTTATTAGATATGCTCAGATGCTCAAAGCCGAAAGTAATAGTTCATACATATTATATTTGCTAGAGTTTTATTTCGGCTATGTTAGCATACACGAAGAAATCATCATATGGGCGATGTAATGTTTGTCATCGTATTTAGACAGTTTTGGTTATTGAGAATGTTTTCTAGTGCACAAGTTTACTAGAAAACAGGGGGGCATATGTTGACGACCAAAATTGGCATAAAGCAGGATTCACAGGGAAACCGGTGGAACCGGATTCATGAACCGGTGTAACCGGTTTTGGTTCACTGTGGCTCATCTGACAGGGCAATCCGGTGGAACCGGTTTGGGAATCCGGTGGAACCGGTTTTCCCCGAATCCAAGTAGGTTTGGACTCTCTTTGCAGATCTGAGTTGTAATAGGACTCTCCTTGCGGGGCAAGACCTCCCCACCCTATAAATATAAAGGGTTGCAGCCGATTGAGGATTATCACAATCGATAAAAATCAATCTATCTTTTATCGTATTTACTTTTCTTTCTCGTTATCCTACTTTTCCAACCCCATGTGCTGTTCGTCTCCTGTCTCCATGGAATGAGAGGGCGCCCTAGCTGGCCTGCCGAGCCTAGGGCAACCCAAGGTGCGCCTGCCCTGATGGGGTCCCTCCCGGGCGAGCGTTCGTTGGTTTCTCGCCGAGCTCCTAGCTGCCCGGCTGCCCGGCGAGAACCGGTTCCTAGCTGCCCGGCGAGAACCAGTTTAACCGGTTACCAGAACCGGTGTAACCGGTCTGGTCAGAGGTGCTGCAAGGAGCTCCTCTGCGTGTGCGAGTATTTGGCGCGGCACGTTTTCGCGTCAACACATACTGATCTATACAGCCTGGAATATCTGGAAAGAACGTAACCGGCGTATCTTTGAGCATGTGACTGCCACCCGATTGCTGTTTTTGGCATGATCAAAGAGGAAATGCGGCTTCGGGATAGGGCCTGTGAAGTCTTTTAGTCATGATGTTTCAGTTAGTTCAGTTCCATGTTCATCGAGTTTGTGTCTGTCTTCTTTTTTATGTAATATCGACGTTGTGAACTTTGTATTACTTCCCCTACTTAAATGAAATAGCAGTGCTCCTGCTCTTAACTTCAAAAAAAAAAAAATCACGTGCCCTTGCAGATTGAAATTTGATTACTCCATTGCGCGAGGAATGTGAGTTTTCTGCTCCGTCTATGTTTCTAAATGTTTGTATCTTAACAGGTTCCATAGCTTTGGTTGATTCCTGATTTTGGTAACTGTAGGTTCAGTGTTGATGGCTTCACGGGATTTATCACAAGTGCCAACTGCCAAACAAATATTGTGGATGATATTACATCGATAATATAGTAAAGACACGGATTCATGCTCCTGAATTATTGTAAATTCATTTCTTGTGAATCAACAGAAAGATAATTTACGAGGAGCGTGATTGTCTTATGGTATTTTTGCTGTATTTTGCTGTAAATCAATTAGTGTATGTGCATAGTAATTTTACTCATATAAATGGCCTGTCTATTCAGTGGTGAAGGGTCAGTTTCATTCTGTCATTGCCAAATGCAAATCTAGTTCATTCCATAATGTTAATTGGTGTAGATGGAAAGCTAGTTCATTCCATATTATTAATTGGTGTATGGCAAAAAAAAAAAAACTTTGTGATGATATTTGGGGTATACTTGGTGATGATATTTGGGGTATAAATAGAGTCCTCTGCTTGTTGCCCCAAATTTGAAAGTTAGATACAAAATTGTAATGAATCACATGTGAGGGACATAGAATCTTGTAAATCATTTACAAAATGCTTGTATATTACAGTAAACAGATTTACAAGACTAATATGATTATATGAATTCAAATATAATGAATATATATTGCGGTAAATCATTAATAGAAGTTATGAAAGTAAATAAAATGAAATAAAAGGGGCATAGGAATCTAGTAAATCGATATTATCGTGAACAAACGTTGTCAGATCTACTAAGGGTACGTAGCAGTAGGCGAGGATTCTAGAATTTTTTATTTTATATAATAAAGAACGAAATTGTAGTCAATAATTTACCAAAGTAATCATAAAGAGAGATTAATAAATTATTAACTAAGTTCTAGTAAACGGCATAAATCCCATTGCAGCACACCAAATATTTCGTCACGATGTGTACATCACTACCGGAATCCGCCGGTTTGCCGTGTGCCTGAAACACACGGCAAAGGCCATAATTGGCATGGCAAACTTTTCGCCGTGTGCGGCTCACGGCGAAGCGCGCACGGCAGCCAGGACGATGGCAAAGCCGGCTTTGCCGTGGGCCTTCTGTCGGGCACATGGCAAAGACCTTTGCCGTGTGTCCTGTTTAGGGCATACGGAAAAGGAGGTCCTTTGCCGTATGCCACGGCACATGACGACGACGAAGTTATTTTCTGCCAAACAAAAATAATCTGAAACAAATAGGAAAAAAATTTATTCGAATGTAGGAAGGCCCCCAACCATCCAAGCCATAACTTTTTGAAATCTACAAGTTTCATTTTGGTAGTTTCTCCATCCGAGGCCGTTTACAAAATTTGAATTTCAAATTTGAGAACATTCAAATTTAGTTTTCGTTGAGAATATCACTTTAAATAAAAAAGTTGTCAACTACAAAGTTTCATAACTTATTTTGCTCTACAACTCTTATTTTGACTGTTTGTTTTCATCCGAGATCATTTGAAAAAACTCAAATTTCAAATTTTGAGAATTACAAACGTACTATTTATTGTCAAAATTAATTCAAATTAAAAAGAGTTCAACTACAAAGTTGTATAACTGTTGAAGATCTATAACTTCAATATATGTCATTTGTTCATCCGACATTGTGGTAGTCACATTGTTCACGAATCTTATATATCTCTCTTCTAGTTTCAGGAAACTATACGAGACATATGAATTTTGTGAATAATTTTAGTATCGTTTTGTCGAATGAAGAAATCACCAAACTAAAAGTTGTACATCTTGAGAAGTTAAGCAACTTTGTAGTTCAAAACTTTTTAATTCGAATTAATTTACGACTTCAAAATGTGCTTTGAATTATGGCTTTGCCGTGTGCTACAAAAATGCACACGGCAAAATGTCTCTTTGCAATGTTTAGATGTTTATTTTATTAAAGAACTGTGGAACCAGTGCATGTGCACATTTACGAGAATTTTTTTTAGGACACAATTACTTCCTCCTCAACAGGGGTAGCTGCGCATGGCACTATTGGGAGTCTAGGCCTTCAAATAGCTATCGGAAGCCTCTCACATACTTACAACTGGGCTGCTCAATTCATGTGCCAGTCATCCCACCACCCTGACACACATCTTACACTAGCAGAGCATCTCCCCTCCGTCACACCACACGTCTCGACAGAGCATCTCCCCTCCGTAGAAACAGTAAATAACTTCTGATATTTATTTCTATAAAGATTGGCACATTCAAATTCTGCATGCATGCAAGGACAAACGCCCCTCCCGTCCAGCATCCAATTAATGGCACAACTATCTACATCCAATTGATTTTACGAGACATTTTAGGTAATCAGCGATTGACAAATCTCAAGATCTACCATAGGCTACGTCTCTTTGTGATTTTTTCTCCTCTCTCTTTCTTTTCCTACGTCGAGCAAGCAGAACCCAGCGACGATATGTCACGATCGCGTAAAGCGACGATGATGGCTAGCCTCTCATGGAGAAGAGACGATCCTGTTTATTGGCGATCAAAAATGGCACAGGACAGTTCTGTCAGTAAAACCGGTGATACCGGATTCTGGAACCGGTGGAACCGGATTCATTGCCTGTTGTTTATACGGAACCGGTGGCACCGGTTTTCCCCGAGTCATAGTAGAATTGGACTCTTTTGTAGATCCGAGTTGTTTTAGGACTTTTCTTGCGGGGCAAGACCTCCCCACCCTATAAATATAAAGGGCCACGGCCGATTGAGGGTTTATCCAATCGATCAAATCAAAATATCTTTACTTTTTTTGTCATTCTCAAACCCTAGCTTTTCCAACCCTAATTTCTGTCCGTACTTCGTCTCTACGGCGTTGACGGCGTTCTGAGTGGTCCTTGCCGACCTCAGAGCAACCCTAGGCGCGCCTGCCCTGACGGGGTCCCTCTCGGGCCGGCGAATTTAGGCTCACGCAGCAAGCCCTAGGAAACCGGTACCACCGGATTCCTAAACCGGTGCCACCAGTTTCGGTCGGCCTGCTATCGGTGTTCGATCCGTTGCGGATCCGCGCGTGCTAGCGCAACTCAGTGTGTTGACCGTGAAAAGCGTTAACACATTTTTTGGCGACTCCGCTGGGAAATTTGGAGATCTTGGTTTCTATAACCGATCTATCAAGCCCTAGCCAGATGGGATCTACTGCAGAACTTGACAAGGATAACATCATCGTGCCTTCCATGGAGGAGATCAGTGATGAGGAGCGTCAGAGATTTGAAGCTGCCCAAGAATTCTTCAAAAGTCAATTCTTGATGGGGCTGAAGAAGGATCGCCACGGCAAGGTGATAAGGACTCATGACTTTATGATGCCGGCGTTCATGATGAAAGATCAGAAGGTGGAAGAAATACCTCCGGTAACTGCACATCCACTG
>CM014276.1:2632285-2655587 GCA_004135705.1 Alloteropsis semialata | reverse complement strand
CCCGCGCGCTGCTCATCTGGTGCCAGGAAAGAGAGGGAGGAGAGAGAGAGGAGAGGAGAGGAGAGGAGAGGCCAGGAAGAAGAGATAAGGTAGAGGGAGGAAGAAGAGATAAGTACCGGTGAGATAAAATGAGATTGAAGTGTTTTTTCGGGTCCGCGACTTAGGTACCGGTTGGTGGTTTCAACCGGTACCAAAGGGGTGTCCTTTGGTACCGGGTGGTGTTACGACCCGGTACTAAAGAGTCCTCGGGGGCTACCAAGTTTAGACCCGGTACCAATGACCCATTTGGTACCGGGTCTTAAAAAAGAGGTACCAAAAGGGGGTGACCGATGGAGGGTTCTCTGGTAGTGGGATCTCCTCCTAGGGCCGGCTGGTTCGCCTAAATTCCTTTGGGTAGGTCGGGTGGAGGATCGGTCTCCCATTTCATGTCTGGGGTCAAGTCATGTGAGTCTCTAACTCTTTGAGGTCGCAAGTGGACTAGCTGTTAGCCTACCACCCAATTGTTGGGCCATGCATAGCCACTGGGCTTATACACCTTCTTTGGCCTCTTCTCGGGGTATCGGTACCCTAGGTACCTGCCATATAGATAATATTTTTATAAGCTAGAACTTACTCCCTCCGTTCTGAAATACAAGGCATTCAAGCATTCAAAATTTGTTCACAAATACAAGGCATCCTAAGGATTTTAGACAAGTATTAAAGAAAATCATTTAATTTTCCTTGTCTCTCCAATGCATACCTGCCTCTTCTATTCCTTCCTCCACTGCTTGATCTTAGGAACAACTCTAAACGGGAAGGTCTTGGAGGGTACATGCATCTTTTGTTCTTTCTCTTAATCGGTCTTAAAATTGCTAAAATACCTTGTATTATAGGACGGAGGAAGTACTTGCAATTGTGCATATCAGACATGAACAAGGCTAATCTAGAACTTACCTTTGTAGATCTACATTTTCCACCCAAGTGTTAAAAATGACATCATTTGATAGAGCACAACTGATAAGATGAATAATTAAATATCATCTTTGCCTAAGATTAACTCCAATATGACTATTGGCTAGTGAAGCTTTTTGGACGTACATGGGGCACCATGCTCATTGCTATGCACAGCAAATAACTAAACATGCTTCTGCCTCATATTTCATGGATCGACCTAGATTTGTTGAGAGCCCTCTCCCGTTAAACGAGAGAGCCCGTCCCTGCCTTTCGTCCCTCTCCACTCCCTTGTCTTTGTGCAGGTCACACACCTTATCTCACCATCGAGGATCGCCCTCCTCTCTCCTCCCTTTACCCCTCCACACCCCCTCCCTCAACACATGTGGATTTGAGGGAGACGTCGCCAGCCCCATCCCTACACCTTCTGACCATCTCCCAGGACGGTGGCTACCGCGTCGCATCGTCGTCCTTCCACCTTCCACCTCTCCCTTCTCTACCCTGCCCTCCACTAAACTTGTTGACCTGTCACCGCCGACCCTGTCCACCGGGGGACCTCCACCACCCAGCCAGCAGTGCAACCACTGCCTGCAACCTGTCACCGCCATCGGGCCGGTCACGGCCACGACCATTCCTCTAAAGTTGGTTGTCCTCTCCAACTCCGGTAAGCCAGCAGCCTTAATTCCTCTTTCCTAACTCAAAACCCTAAATCCCTAACCCCGCCGATGAACCAAACTCGATTCATGAAACAAGAGTCAGACTCCCTGTACCATTGAGTTAGTCCCTTAATCAGTAGCTAACATGTACAGATAACACATTAAAACTATCAATGTTTTAATTCTCTTAAGAAAATAGTTTAAGTGTTGGATTTATTTGGGCTTGGCCCTTTTTATATTCCAATTAAATCTAAAATATTTAAGGCCCACGATTAATGCAAAGGGAGTTAAAAGTGGTTACTACCATATTGGTAGTTAAGAGGATCTCAACCAACTTATTAGGTGGACACGTGGTACACCCAATGTGAAGTTGGCAAAGGGTAACCGGGATGCCACACGCGCGCGCTCGCTCGCCTCGCCGGGCCGGGTCGAGGCCGTGGGCGTGGCGTGTCGGGAGGGACGGGACGGGACGGACGACGTGTTGCGGTGCTGTGATTGGTTTTGCAAATCAACGGATTATGGCAGAATCAATTACCTACCTTAAACGCTCACAGGGACGTGCCTTATTTGCTCCGCGGGATTCTTGCCTTTCCTGCAGAGGCGTCCAGGTGCATCCCCCCTCCGTCAGGCAGCGCCTATAAAAGGAGGCCCTCCCCTACCCAGAGAAACATACCAACACAAGACCTCTCCCTTCTCCCTCATTGTTTCTACTGCAACGCTTGCCTCCCCATCGCTAGCACTGCGCGCACGGTTCTAGCGAGAGCAGAGCCTCCGGAACCTCGACTGGCTTGAGATCCTGCTCGGGATAGCCGATAAGGTTTTTGGGGAGCGTCTTCACGCGACTGCTCAAGATCGTCTACATCGTCTTCTTCCTGATGGCCTGTACGACTACATCCACTACTTTCCGGTGCTGTTCGAGGGACTGCACTACATCAACTCGCCACTGCATCGAATTTGTACGGCTACACCGAACAAGGTCAACCGATTAGTATGACTAATCCAGTTGATAACGGCGCAGCCAATGCCTCCGGCAGCGGCCCCGTCTCAGGTACATTCTGAACCTTCTGTGGTTCTTTATTTTGTTCTTGTTTAATATGAGATTGAACTTGAACACATGCACATATCATGTTCTCACTGGATCACTAACTGTCATTATGATTTACATGCTTTTATTCGGAATTAAAATGTGTCGAATGCTGCCTATATTTCTAACAATCCAAAAACCTTATAATTGTGATAGGCTATCGACTGCTAGTTTTGCAAGTGCGCTTAAACCACACGTGTTCGATGGAACACATTATAAGAGATGGCAGAGTAGAATGTCACTTTGGTTGACCTACATGAACTGCTTTTACGTCACACAGAGTAAGGCTAAGGATCTCTCTGCTGATGAAGAGAGAGCTTTCCAGGTAGCCGATAACCTGTTTCGAGGTGCCGTAATTAGCGTTCTTGCCGATCACCTAGTGGACAGCTATCTGTCACTGGACAGTGGCAAGGCGCTGTGGGATGCGCTTGAGGCCAAGTTCGGTGCTTCTGATGCTGGCAGTGAGCTGTATGTCATGGAGCAGTTTTGCGACTACAAGATGGTCGATGACCGTTGAGTAGTGGAACAGGCTCATGAGCTTCAGTCACTAGCTAAGGAGCTAGAGGGCTTTAAATGCGAGTTGCCCGACAAGTTTGTGGCTGGAAGCATGATTGCTAAACTGCCGCTCTCTTGGAGGGACTTTGCTACCTCTCTGAAGCATAAGAGACAAGTGTTCAGCGTGTCTGAGCTCATTGGGTCTCTCGATGTTGAGGAGAAGGCGAGAGCGAAGGACAACCACGGCAAAGGAATTGCTGGGTCCTCTAGTGCAAACCTGGTCCAGAGAAATTTCAAGGGCCAGCAGAAAAAGAAGAACCAGAACAAGTCTGAAGTCAAGGCTAATCAGACAACCACTTTTAAGAAGAAGAAGAACCAGCCGAGTAAGGGCAAGGGCAAGTGCTATACTTGTGGTCTTGAAGGGCACTATGCCAAAGACTGTGAGAAAAGCAAATACAGGCCGAAGGCAGCCAACATGGTCATTAGCGATGACAACGGAGGAATCTCGGGGTACGGTAATTATTTACCTATGGTCCTTTCTGTTTGTCAGTCACCTGATTGGTGGGTTGATACTGGAGCTAATATTCATGTGTGTGCTGACATCAGTCTGTTTTCTTCTTATAAGGTCGGCGGAACTACCTCCTTGTTAATGGGGAACGGATCACATGCGCGTGTACTTGGTGTTGGTTCGGTCAATCTGAAGCTTACTTCAGGAAAGACCGTGCAGCTAAGGAACGTGCAGCATGTCCCTACTATCAAGAAGAATCTAGTTAGCGGCACTCTACTGTGTAGAGATGGTTATAAATTAGTGTTTGAATCCAATAAATGTGTACTTTCTAAGTATGGAACTTTTGTTGGAAAAGGCTATGATTGCGGAGGCTTGTTCCGCTTTTCTTTATCAGATGCTTATAATAATGTGGTGAATCATGTGGTTAATGATGAGTCGAATGTTTGGCATTCTCGGCTGTGTCATGTTAACTTTGGTTGTATGTCATGCTTGGCTAGTTTAAACTTAATTCCAAAATTTACCACAGTCAAAGGTTCTAAGTGCCTTGTGTGTGTTGAATCAAAACAACCTCGCAAGCCTCACAAGGCCGCGGAGGCGAGGGACTTGGCACCGCTGGAACTCGTGCATTCTGATCTTAGTGAGATGAATGGCGTGTTGACAAAGGGGGTAAAAAGTATTTCATGACATTAATAGATGACTCTTCTAGATACTGTTACATTTACTTGCTTAAGTCAAAAGATGAAGCACTACACTACTTTAAGATCTATAAAGCTGAAGTGGAGAATCAACTTGAGAGAAAGATCAAACGTTTAAGGTCGGATCGTGGTGGAGAATACTTCTCACACTTGTTTACTCAATTCTGTGAGGAACATGGTATGATTCATGATAGGACGCCTCCCTACTCACCTCAGTCAAATGGGGTTGCCGAAAGAAAGAACCGCACTCTAACTGATTTGGTTAACGCCATGTTAAACACAGTGGGACTCTCTAAGGATTGGTGGGGTGAGGCTATATTGACAGCGTGTCATGTCCTGAATCGTGTTCCTCCAAAGAATAAAGAGAAAACTCCATTCGAGGAATGGGAGAAGAAAAGGCTCACGCTTTCCTACTTACGGACTTGGGGATGTTTGGCAAAGGTCAATGTGCCAATAACCAAGAAACGTAAACTCGGACCTAAAACTGTGGATTGTGTCTTTCTTGGTTATGCTCTGCATAGCGTTGGATATAGATTCTTAATAGTGAAATCTGGAGTGCCAGACGTGAATGTTGGTACAATAATGGAATCCAGAGATGCTACTTTCTTTGAGGACATCTTTCCTATGAAGAGGAAAGAAAGCACGTCTAGCAGAGAACTGTCTATAGATGCTACACCTGCTATTACGATGGAACACACAGAACAAACACTTGTGGAAAATCTTGAGGAGGATGACAATGATGCTCCTAGGAGGAGCAATGGATAGAAGGCTACAAAGTCTTTTGGTGATGATTTCATTGTGTACCTTGTGGATGACACTCCCAAAACCATTGAAGAGGCATATTCCTCTCCAGACGCTGACTATTGGAAGGAGGCGGTACAGAGTGAGATGGATTCAATTATGTCTAATGGAACTTGGGAAGTAGTTGAACGTCCTTATGGGTGCAAACCTGTGGGATGTAAGTGGGTGTTCAAGAAGAAGCTAAGGCCTGATGGTACTATTGAAAAGTACAAGGCAAGGCTTGTTGCTAAAGGCTATACTCAGAAAGAAGGGGAAGACTTCTTTGACACTTACTCACCAGTTGCTCGATTGACCACAATTCGAGTACTACTGTCCTTGGCAGCCTCTCATGGTCTTCTCGTTCATCAGATGGACGTAAAAACAGCTTTCCTAAATGGAGAGTTAGAGGAGGAGATCTACATGATCAGCCTGATGGGTTCATAGCAGAAGGTCAAAAGGGAATGGTGTGCAAGTTGATAAAGTCTCTGTATGGCCTCAAGCAAGCACCTAAGCAGTGGCATGAGAAGTTTGATAAAACCCTCACGACTTCTTGCTTCGTTGTGAATGAAGCTGACAAATGTGTGTACTATCGCTATGGTGGGGGCAAAGGAGTGACCTGTGCTTATATGTTGATGATATCTTGATTTTTGAGACAAGTCTTGACGTGATTAAGGAGGTCAAAGATTTCTTGTCTCAAAATTTTGAGATGAAAGATTTGGGTGAAGCTGATGTTATTCTTAATATTAAGCTAGTAAAAGAAGGTGATGGTGGGGTGACACTTACACAGTCCCACTATGTGGAAAAGGTCTTGAGTCGCTTCGGATACAGTGACTGCAAGTCTGCTCCAACACCCTATGATGCTAGTAAAATACTAAAGAAAAACAAAGGGGACATGAAAGATCAGCTAAGATACTCCCAGATCATAGGCTCACTTATGTACCTAGCTAGCGCTACAAGACCTGACATCTCGTTTGCCGTAAGCAAACTTAGCCGGTTCGTGTCTAATCCGGGAGATGATCAATGGAATGCTCTGGACAGAGTAATGCGCTACCTAGTGGGTACAATGAGCTATGGGATTCACTATACTGGGTACCCGAAGGTACTGGAGGGTTTTAGTGACTCAAACTGGATATCTGATACCGATGAGATAAAGGCCACAAGTGGATATGTGTTCACTCTTGGAGGTGGTGCTGTCTCCTGGAAGTTTTGCAAGCAGACCATCTTAACGAGGTCTACCATGGAAGCAGAACTCACGGCATTAGACACCGCCACAATGGAGGCCGAGTGGCTACGTGATCTCCTTATGGATTTGCCAGTGGTTGAAAAACCGATACCGGCGATTCTAATGAACTGTGATAACCAGACGGTGATTGTCAAGGTAAACAGTTCTAAGGATAACATGAAGTCATCAAGGCATGTGAAGAGGCGGTTGAAGTCTGTCAGGAAAATGAGAACCTCCGGAGTAATTGCCTTGGACTATGTCCAGACGGCTAAGAACCTGGCAGATCAATTTACAAAGGGTCTTTCATGAAATGTGATAGATTTTGCATCCAAGGAATTAGGAATGAGACCCATGTGAGACACTCAATAGTGGGAACCTGTCCTATGTGATCGGAGAACCCGTGAATTAGGATGAGGAAATAAGCTATTGTTTGACTGAGAGAAGAGAACCTTTGAAACGAGTTAATTCCAGGGTGGATGCATTTCTCTTCTTTTCTGTATGGCAGGATGGTGTACACCTTAATGTAATTCGAGTGGCTTTTGAGAAGCAGAGATATTGACCTATAGAACATCTTATGAGAATTACACCTATATGAGTTCGACTGCTAGTCACAGTCTATGAGAGTGGGTTATCTCTAGATACTCATGAAAGGCCTGGAGTTTGACTTATATGTTCCAAACTGCGGGGATGCAATAAGCAGCCTAGTATCAGTAAAAGGGTTCTGGTAAAACTTGTTCGCACAAGACTGCCAATTCAAGGCATAGTCCATTGGTCAGTTGTGGATGAGCGTAGCCTTTACTCTAGGTGGAAGTTCAACTTAACAGTCTCTACCGAAACACTGGTATATCAAAACAGCAATGGGGCTGAGGGCATTTCTCGTGTGCCGTGAAATATTGGTGGGGATTGTTGGATTTATTTGGGCTTGGCCCTTTTATATTCCAATTAAATCTAAAATATTTAAGGCCCACGATTAATGCAAAGGGAGTTAAAAGTGGTTACTACCATATTGGTAGTTAAGAAGATCTCAACCAACTTATTAGGTGGACACGTGGTACACCCAATGTGAAGTTGGCAAAGGGTAACCGGGATGCCACACGCGCGCGCGCGCTCGCTCGCCTCGCCGAGCCGAGGCCGTGGCGTGGGCGTGGGCGTGGGCGTGGCGTGGCGTGGCGGACGGACGGGGACGGACGGACGGACGGACGTGATGTGTTGCGGTGCTGTGATTGGTTTTGCAAATCAACGGGATTATGGCAGAATCAATTACCTACCTTAAACGCTCACAGGGACGTGCCTTATTTGCTCCGCGGGATTCTTGCCTTTCCTGCAGAGGCGTCCAGGTGCATCCCCCCTCCGTCAGGCAGCGCCTATAAAAGGAGGCCCTCCCCTACCCAGAGAAACACTCCAACACAAGACCTCTCCCTTCTCCCTCATTGTTTCTGCTGCAACGCTTGCCTCCCCATCGCTAGCACTGCGCGCACGGTTCTAGCGAGAGCAGAGCCTCCGGAACCTCGACTGGCTTGAGATCCTGCTCGGGATAGCTAGGCGATAAGGTTTTTGGGGAGCGTCTTCACGCGACTGCTCAAGATCGTCTACATCGTCTTTTTCCTGGTGGCCTGTACGACTACATCCACTACTTTCCGGTGCTGTTCAAGGGACTGCACTACATCAACTCGCCACTGCATCGAATTTGTACGGCTACACCGAACAAGGTCAACCGATTAGTATGACTAATCCAGTTGATAACGGCGCAGCCAATGCCTCCGGCAGCGGCCCCGTCTCAGGGTACATTCTGAACCTTCCGTGGTTCTTTATTTTGTTTTTGTTTAATATGAGATTGAACTTGAACGCATGCACATATCATGTTCTCACTGGATCACTAACTGTCATTATGATTTACATACTTTTATTCGGAATTAAAATGTGTCGAATGCTGCCTATATTTCTAACATTAAGTAGGTGCAAGTCAAGTAGTGTGATATGGAGATGGCTTGCCTCATGACATTAGCGCCATGAAAGTGCATGTAAGTGCTTCCCTACAGGTTAGACCTGATCATTTGTCGAGTTAAGATGGGTTTCTTCAGGTTGGTAAAAAATATTGGCATATGCCCGACCCGAACTGATCATTGGGTTGGATTTTATGGCCTGTGTTCATGTCGCATGGTTGGGTCAGGTCTAGACCTTTGCATTTACTAGCTTCTGCCCATGCATTGCTACGCACAATACAAATCATAGATAAATGGTATTCTAATCTTACTAGCAAGCAAACATTTTGAAAGATAATATTATATTTAAGATAATATTTTATTTAAAGTACCTTTTTGGGAAAAATTATTGAAAATCAACAATAATTATTATGCCATATCAAATAAATATGGACCATTGTTAATTTATCTCATCTATCCATCAAGTTCTAAGATTTTTTAAAACCATCATTATTATTTAACATCTCACTTACAAATTACAATTTAGATATAGTTTCTCATTAACAATTTTTACTTAAAATCAATAATAGCTATGATGCCACACCTGATTAAAATGGATCTCTATTGATTTGTGGCATCTATTTACAAACTTCAAAGATTTTTGAAAACCATCTTGGGTGTAAATAGCTTAGCCGACAATTTAAATATAGTTTTTAAAAATAATTATTAATTTAAAATTAAATTTACAATCATGCCAGATCAAAATAAAAATGGCTTACTTTTGATTTATATTATTTGTTTATAAAATTCTAATATTTTTGAAAATCATCTTGAATTTAACAACTCACGTGACAATTTAAATATAGTTTTTAAATAATTTTTAGCTTAAGATATAAATTTACTATTATACTAGCTCAAAGCAAAATGTGTTACTTTTCATTTATAGTACTTGTTTACAAAGTTTAGAGATCTTTGAAAACCGTCTCGACCGTAGACAGCTCACATAAAAATTTAAATATAGTTTTTCAGAATAAGTTTTAATTAAATATATATACACTATCATGCTACACCAAAGCATAATGGGTCATTTTTTATTTATATTATTTTTAATTAAATGTCAATGTTTGTATATTTTTATGAGTACCGATGTGTAACTTCACTAGTGTAGAATGGCACATCAATACCAGGTCGAACCCTATTCGTACCAGTTCTTGAACCGCTAAACAGCTGAGACTGGAAGTTTTGGCCTTTAGTACCAGTTTTTCAACTAGTATTAAAAGGTATTTATGTCAAAAAAATATTTCAAATCCGGGGGAGGCTCCCACACCCGCACATCTTATAAATCACAAGTCACACGATTTTTCACGCAAACATACGCACATATGACGTGCGTAGTGCAAATATGATACCTAATGCCTCACGCTTTACTTAAATATCATCTCACATACAGACCACAGTTAACAAAGTCTCTGGTGCTTTCCTTTTTGAATTAACCTGTCTAGGACCCTTAAAGGGTGACTTTTAGTATCGGATCGTGTTACCACTCGGTACTAAAGCAATGGACAACATTAGTACCAGGTACTAAAAGGATACCACCCGGTAATAAAGGTCCTCCGAGGTTGCCAAGTTTAACCGTTACTAATGCCCCGATCTTCTACAACTAATATTAATGTGTTTGGGGTGTGACGGATGCCACTTTTTCTAGTAGTAATGTTTTCGCGTTGAATCAAGTTTTTCCAGATTTTGGGAAGCTGATCATCAGGTCTGATTTTTTGGCCCATACTCGACCTGTCGCACCTTCAAATCGGGGTGGGTCAAGTATTTTTCGGACACGTTATTAAATCAGATTTGTTCGGTGGGATGACCGACCAAAATCAGATCTACGTTCGGTGGACTGCATAGCGACCAGAATTCCCCGTGGGTAGGGGCGGGCATTCGGTTTAAACCGACATTTCGATTTGGTTTATTCGGTTTTTGAAAAGTTCGGTTTTCTGGGATAAGTAACCGATCGGTGTTCCACAAAATCAAAAACCGACGACTTCGGTTTTGGCTTTTTTGTCAGTTTTTCAATTTTCACCGAACAAAACCGAGCTTCATGACACAAGCTCACAATGCAGTTCATCAGGAGTTACAAACATTCACAAGTTTACATCTCACAAATTGAGGCCATCGTAGTTTATCAGTGTCCCTCATCTACAAACGCAAGAGCTAGAACTTCAGCAATGGGATGATGAGAGAATCAGAGAAAAAAAAGGAGAATTGGTGATTCACGGATTAACAAGCAAAAGAAAGGAGTGGAGATTGGACAAGAGAAAAAAAAGGGAGAATTGGGACATACGCTCGGTGCCCGGTTGTTGTGTATGCATACGCACGGAGAGGATGCCGTGGTTGTACTGCTCAGCGCCGTCAAAGCCTCACAGACCCACGGCAGCCTGTTCGCTTGGCTTATCAGCCACCAGCCAGCAATACTTCAGTCTCATAACAAATCAGCACCAGCCACCAGCCAGCCAGCAGTACTTCAGTCTCACAACAAATCAGCACCAGCCACCAGCCACCAGCCAACCGAACAGGCTGCCGTTGCTTGCTCCGCTCGACTAGACCACCGCAGTTGCGCCCTGGCCATGTGTCTTGGTCCCGCCCAGTGCTCGCTGCTCGCTCCTCCGCCAGCGGAGCGATAGGCACGCGCCCCCACACTCCAACCCTGTCAGCCGGTGCTGACTCGCGCAGGCACACGAATGGATGGCGGCGCTGATGCGGGAGATGCAGGGGAGCCGGAGAGATAGGGTTGCGATGAGTGGAGGGGATGTGTGGCCTGCGACTTGGGCCTAGATGGGCCGAGCCGAGTTCACCTGATGTGGCGTGTGCGTGTGGTGTGGGGGATGACTGACCTGTTGCTAGGCTGTTTGTGAACGAAACTTTGGTGGTTTGGTTCGGTGCGCCCCTCAAACCGACGCCGAAACGGAGCACCGAAATTGACAGAAACGAGAACGACACCGACACCGATCCATCGAAAAACCGAGATTTCGGTTCGGTTCGGTGTGGTTTGGTTCGGTTTGGTTTTTGGTTTTCGGTGAAAAAATGCCCACCCATACCTGTGGGGATGGGGATCCACCCCAAAACAGACGGTGACGGCGCGAGATTTCTCCCCGCGGGGCTCACGGGGCGGGGCCCCGAAATCGTACCGGGTGGGGGCGGGGATCGAATTTCCCCCGCGGGGCTCCGTTGGGGACTCAGAATTCATTGTCATGAGTTAATTTGGCCCATAGAATACAGTCCAATAACAGCCCATAGAGTAGCCATATATATTTTCAAGAAAACCCTAGCGAGCTGCTCTATCAATCCATCTCGTGCTTACTCAGATTGCGGTGGCCGCCATGTCACGGGAACGAGAGCCACAGTGACTCCATGAGAAGAGAAGCGAGTGTTGGGGATTAGTCTCCTCCAAACAGACGAGGAGAGAGTGAAGGTGGAGAAGTCAACATATAACAATGAAGTTAGAGGTGCTCAAATAGTTCGTCCCTCCTCTTAACCTCTAGGGTCCTTTATATAGAGGAGAGAGGGGTGGCAATTTGCCCCCAAGTCCCTGGTAAGTAATATATTTACAAGCAGACCCTTAGGCCTTTACATGGGCCGCCATCTGCTAATGGGCTGGGCCATTTCCCAATAGGAGCCTCTCAGCTACTTCGGCTTGGCTGGTACAACGATGCGAGGTAGCTGAAAACAGTGGAAAAGGCCTAGCTACACCTCTGTCTTCGGTTGCGAGGAAAGTCCTTGCAGCCGCATCCACAGGTACGCCTCGCTATAAACTCCATCCCTAAAACCTAGTGGGAAAAACGAGATGGAGAAAAAAGCACGTACGACAAGTTGATTTACACATACAACTATTTACAACCAAAGAGGCGAAGGCCTTCGGTCTTGAAGGCGAAGTAGATCTTTAGCTTCGCATAAGTGAAGGAGCATGTCTTCGCTCGGCGGCCTTCTTCCTTCTTTTCTTCGGCTTTAGCCCCAAGCCCCTCAGCGTAGTTGGCGTGGTTGAGGTAGACGAAGTAGAAGCACGCCCTTTGACGTAGTCGAAGTCGTCGACGTAGATGAAGCGGAGGCACGCCCTGTGGCGTAGTTGAAGTCGTCGATGTAGACGAAGTGGAGGCACGCCCTGTGGCATAGTCGAAGTCGTCGATGTAGACGAAACGGAGGCATGTCCTTTGGCGTAGTCGAAGTCATCGAAGCAGACAGTGAGCCCCTCGGGCTCGACGACGTCAACGAGGTAGAAGGACGCCCTTTGGCACAGCCGAAGTCGTCGAAATAGACGGCGAGCCCCTCGGGATCGACGACGTCAATGACATAGAAGGATGCCCTTTGGCGTAGTTGAAGTCGTCAAAGTAGACAGCGAGCCCCTCGGGCTCGACGACGTCGACGAGTTAGAAGGATGCCCTTTGGCGTAGTCGAAGTCGTCGAAGTAGATAGCGAGCCCCTCGGGCTCGATGACACCGACGAGGTAGAAGGACACCCTTTGGTGCAGCCGAAGTCGTCGAAGTAGACAGCGAGCCCCTCGGGCTCTACGACACCGATGAGGTAGAAGGACACCCTTTGGCGCAGCCAAAGTCGTCTAAGTAGACGGCGAGCCCCTTAGCTCGATGACGTCGATGAAGTAGAAGTTGGTGACTTCAAGCCCAACTAGGCGAGGTTGATGGAGCCGACGTAGATCGCAAGCCCCCTAATTCTTCGCTCATGAGTGCCAGGCAAGAATTGTCTTCGAGTGCCTTGCCTCCTAGGCTCCCCCCTAGCCCCTCTTGGCCGGTGCTTATGGCGGAAGTCCTTCCTTTACGATATGGCCTATTTGCCAATCCAGCCACTTCGCTTGAGTTTTCCCTCAGAAGCGAAGACCTGCATGATTAGATAAAGCAAGAGCGAGCCTTTGCATTGACTCATTAGCTTGAATAAGTGAAACTTAAGTGATGTACTCCGAAGATACTACATTGCGATGTTTCACTTACTTCACGATAGACGTTAAATCTATCCTCGAAGTTACTTCTCTCTTTCCAAGAGAAGAGTTTAACATCGAGACACACCTCCGTTTCTGGAGGCACATCTTGTTTGAAATGACCAACTACTCCTCGTGTGAGTGTTGTCCTCTTCGGCTCGCCGCCTATAGAGATTAATTGAATGCGAATGATATGACCATGCATGCAATCATGAGATGAAGATGTTTTGGCGTTTCTGCACATTATTAGAGGCCTGTACGCAGCACGTTTCATGCCACGGCGCTTGACATTTCCGCACAAGAGACTCAAACACGGTCGCATTTCACGCCACGGCTCTCGGTATTTCCGCACAAGAGACTTCCGCGTCGTCCCTTCTTCTTCTCTCTCGTTTTTTCTTTTCTTTCTCTTTTAGGACGACACAGTTCAGTGCAATGCAGTGCACTGCAATTTTTAGATTAAATAATGCACTTGTATGAGTGCATTTGCATGGATGCATTTGTTATGAATGCACTTGTATGAATCACTTGTACGGATGCACTTGCATGAGACTGAAGAGAAGTTCTGGTGAGTAAGTCAAGTGAGGCACTACCTTCAGCTGAGTCTAATCATTGTGGTGAAATACCCACACACAACTGAGATCAAAGATCATTGCTATACCCTTAAATGCCAGAGACCAATTTGTGATAACTCAAAATCGAGGAAGACCAATAGTAAGAGAAAACCGATGATACAACGATGTTGCTTCCAGATCGCTAAGAAATATCCGAAGATCCATATGATAACCAATAGCTCTTGTGAGAGTCCCTTGGCATAGACTAATGATCTGAAGCTAACAATCATATGATAATTTGGTAATATGCACATGCAAAGAAGATATCTCTATGCATTTGAACAAAGCTGCAAAAGGAAGTGATGTCCTTCATTCGAAGGGTTAGCGCAACTGAGGTCGAGCAAGACATTGCAAGCGAGAAATTAGACATATTGCATATGAAGTGCAAGTTAGTACATGAGCCAGTTTCTTGGCACACAAAAACAGTCTTTTTTTAGACGCGAAGTTAACTAAATGTCAGCTCGGGAAAGGACAGGTTCCTAGCACCCCGAAGATAAAATGCACATTTTCAATCAAAAGGACTATTTATGGCGCAACATAAGTTAACAGCTCAAATTATAAACAACGAATATTATGGATGCCCGGGGGTGACATACTAACATATAGTAAAACGAAGTAACAAAGAATAAAATGCAGCTCGAAGTTGACTTCGAAGTGAAAATGAAGTTGGTGGAACTGGTTTAGCACCGAAGGTTTTGAAACTCAACGCCGTGGGTTCGAGCCCCAGGGATGAAGGATTTTTTTCCTTTTCTTTTTTTTAATTTCGCAAAAACGAAGTGCACAGCACAAAGTAAGCAGCGAAGTTAGTTATTAGAAACTCAAGAAAGACGTGAAATAATTAGGGAATGTAACTCGGCTACGAGCCCCAATTCTCACACACTTTCTATTTCTTCTTTTTTTCACGAAGATAAAAAAATTCCAAAGAGCGAAGTCAGTAGGAGATGAACCTGTGACCCTGCGATATACAAGCAACAGAAAGATCACTTCGCAACAACATTGTTGGTGCTCCATTACTGCCTTTCTTTGTTATTTGAGAACTCCACGAATTTCTGATGGAAACTTGGAATATGTTAATACACCAGAGCTTTGATGATAATGAAGTCCAAAATTATTTCAGGCTGACATTGAAATCCAATAACACGAAGTCACTTGTGCCCGATGAAAATATCCGGAGCTCAATGAATAACCAACATCAGCGATACACTGCCCACTCTCAATGATTAGAGGAAGTCCCAGAAATTGTTCATTTTAATAATGAACGGATGTAAGAGGCATGGTTCCATAATAATGATAAATAAATAATTTGACCTACTAAACTGGAGAGCGAGCATTTATTTTCCAAAAGCGCATGCTATAAACACCACTTTAGCATAACCATAATAAAATATTAAATAATGTATAGAATTGCTTTAAGCGAAGAGGTAGCGAGGTTCGACCTATCTTAAGATCAAAGCCTTTGAAAGTGCATTAGTCGTGACCGGATATAACAAAACAATATTTAAATACCTGGGAGCATTTAATTAAATAATGAACAGTGGGTTTGAGCACCAGATGGCACTAGCCAGAGTGAATCGCAGGGGCAGGAGGTAGTAAAAACAACGAAGTTGAGTGTTACTGTGTTAGAGCTCAGACTTGCAAAACTATTAGCGAGGTAATTTGAGTGAATCGAAGTAGTTATCAAGGCCAAAAAGCAGGATCAAAAAATGGAGAACCATTTTGCCACAAAAACGAAGTATGCAGCACTGGTCAGTGCAGCACGATTCCAACCACGAGGTTGGGGTTGAAGTCTCAACTATTAGTTAATTCTTTTTATTTAGGGAAGCAAACAATGAGGCACAGCAGACACGATGTGGAGCACTGCTCTTTCCCCTTCTTTTTCTTTTCGAAACAAACTCGCAAAAAACGAAGAGAGCAAGAATCGAACCTGCGAGGCACGGTGTGCTTGAATGCTTTCTTTAAATTTAAGATAACTGGGCCGAAGTGGCTGCATCCACTAGCCCATTGCTGCCATGAAACCCAAACGAAGATGGACCATAGGCCAAGAACGAGGCCGGGCCAAAATCCCTTAATGAAAATGGACCGAAAACCAATAATAAGGCCAAACCGAAGTCCAATAGCGAAGATGAGCCGAAATCCAATAACGCAGATGGGCCAAAATTGAGCCAAAGTTCAATGGCGAAATGGGCCGAATACCAATAATTAAGATGGATTGAAGTCAATAACGAAGCACTGATTGTATGGCACCCGAAATGCAATAGAGGCTTTGGATGGGCTGATTGCTTCATTTAGCTGGTGAAGAAGGCCAGTAAATTGATCATTCTTCAATAGTCGAAAACCAACCTGGTCACTTCCCAATGAAGCGAAGTGATGAAGATTTTATCGGCAAAGCTTCGTGAGAGTAGATGACATGGAGTGCAGATCTTAAAACATTGTAATCATCGAAGTCCATTATTTAATACGTCTGCAATAATCTCCAGAAGCATGACTATATATTTTTTATAGAAACAAACATGACTAAGAATAAAATAGTCAAGGTCTTCGAAAGGCAGCATCAACAATATTGATTATAAAATCATAAATATGTAAAATAATCTGTAATAGCGTACTGTGCAGCAGGAAACCAATACTTCCCCAGCTTCGCTAACATGTGATTTAGCATAGCGAAAAGCTTATAGGGTGCGACATGTGAGTTGACAGTTGCATGAGTATTAACATCACATTCACTAGAATAAAATGATAACGAAGGCATTTACTTCAAGACACGAAGGAGTGACGAGCTCAAGCCACTTCGGCAGCATTTGTTGTGAGATATATATATATATATATATATATATTCTGATTAGGAACCAAAGTGTCCACACTTCGCTTATAGGGCAGATGACTAGCGTGGCAAAAAGACCGTGGCAGGGTATCTGCATGCTTGAGTAATACATATAAAATGATGCGAAGGTGTGTATGACACAAAAACAAGCTCAAAGGGATGGTAGACTACTTATCTTAGCAACCTGTTGAGCTGGGTTCGAATCCAGCTGGGGTACCTGTTTTTTTTTTTTTTGCGAATTTCGCATGATTTTGTGCAAAGGGATGGCCGGCCCAGGGCCCGAAGAAGTCCACAGATTTTGCTGATCAGCCTAAGAACCGGAGAGGCCCAGCGGAGTATGTTGGTGGCCGGCACCGAAGAGGCCCAGCGAAGCGGTCGTCGGCCCAAGGACCGAATAGGTCCAGCCAAGTGGACCGGGGTGAATAGGTCGGTGCTTTGTGCAGTGGGCCCTTATCTTTGCAGCTCTAGGTGCACTGTTCCTGTTCGAATCTCAAGTTATGCATCAGTTTTACAATTTTTGTTGCGAAAAGGAGATTGCTACGCCTGCTGGGCTGCATCCAGCCAGGCTGCCGCAGCTGAAGTGGACCGGACTGTTTTACGGTGCCTCGACAGATCACACCAGAAAGGAACGAAGGTGCCTGTATGCATCAACAACAAAGTAGCTGAGCTGATAGAGTACTTAACTTTGCCTCCTGATGTGCAGGGTTCGAATCCTAGTTTGGGCATCATTTTTTGGAAAAAGTCCATTCTACCTCCCTTAACCATTCCAAAAGTCCAGCATTTCTCCCTAACCTCTAAAACCGGGTAACCCACCTCTCTTAACTTTCAAAACCATTCACTTAACCTCCCTGTCCGGTCATAAGCGGCTTTCAAAGGCGGTATTGTCTTTTTCAATTAAAAATAAATTTAGTAAATACCTATGAGGTTATTAGACCACGAAAAATATGCCTAAACTTATAAAAAATTGAGAAAAATCATAGAGATAGATTGAGACATGATAAACCCAAATAACATATTTAGATATCATGAAAATATATATAAAATCTTTACAAAAATATATTTAGCTCAAGTAAAATAAGAAAATATCCAAAAAAATTGGAAAACTACCACAATATTCTAATTCATGTCTAAAAATATTTAGAAACTTTTCATAATACAAATATGAGATGTAACTGTCATAAATGTAACATATATTAACATTGAATGCATTTATGCTGAATATATTCATGTACCTTCGTCTCATGTTTTTATTACGAAAAGTATTCAAGATGCAATTAGACGTAGATTACAATATTTTCATATTATTTTTGTTCTTATATTTTCCATTTTTCTAGAGCTAAATCTAAATTTTAGAAGAATCTAACATAAAAATCTTCTAAAGTTTATATTTAGCTCTCGCAAAATGGAAAAATATAAAAATAATAATAATATTAGAATATTCTAATCTATGTCTAGTTGCATCTTAAATACTTTTTGCAATAAAAACATGAGAGGAAACTAACATGAATACATTCAGCATAGATGCATTCAATGTTAACATATGTTATATTTATGACGGTTACATCTCATATTTATATTATGAAAGTTCCAATTTTAGATATGAATTAGAACATTGTGGTAGTTTTCCAAAATATTTTGGATATTTTATTATTTTAATTAAGCTGGTAGATTCAATATGTATTTTTCATGAGATCTAAATTGTATTTGGGTTTATCATATTTCAAACTATCTCTATGGTTTTCTAAGAATTTCTAGAAGCTTAGGAATATTTTTCATGATTTAATAACATCATTAGGTATTTACTAGATTTATTTTAATTAAAAAAAATAAAACCGCCTTTGAAAACCACTTATAACCAGAGCAGGGAGGTTAAATGAACGGTTTCGATTGTTGAGGGAGGTGTGTTACCCAGTTTTGGAGTTGGGGTAGGAAAGCTGGACTTTGGCCACAGCTGAGGGCGGTAAAATAGACTTTTTCCTTATTTGTTTTTGAATTTCGCATTGCAGAGTGAGAATCACAGCCTCGGCCCAGGGACCGAAGAGGCCCAGCGAAGTGGACCGGGCCAAAATGATTGTGGCCGGGACGAAGTCGACCTCGCTTTGCTGGGCCAAACTCGGCCGCGCCTCGTCGGGCCGGAGTGTGTGTGCAAAGAGGCCGGGGCCAGAGTGGGCTGCAGCACTCTCAACTCCTGTTGGGCCGAAGTGATCGCGACCAGGCCGAAGTCCACCTCGCCTCCCTGGGCGGAAGTGGGCCGCGCACGCCACGACCTTGTGAGCAGATCGAAGAGGCAGTATGACTTCGTGAACTTAGGGGTGGATCGAAGTTGATACGCTGCAAAAACGAAGTTGAGTTTCGCAGAAAACGACTGATTTTCATCCAAACGAAGTTGTATATATTGCTTCTAATAAGAAACGAAGTTGTTCTCTTTTTCACGATGCCACTTCTTTCTCCTCGAAATATTTTCTCTTGCTTCCTCACGGTCGGCGCCAACTGTTGGGGATTAGTCTCCTCCGAACAGACGAGGAGAGAGTGAAGGTGGAGAAGTCAACATATAACAATGAAGTTAGAGGTGCTCAAATAGTCCGTCTCTCCTCTTGACCTCTAGGGTCCTTTATATAGAGGAGAGAGGGGTGGCAATTTGCCCCCAAGTCCCTGGTAAGTAATATATTTACAACCAGACCCTTAGGCCTTTACATGGGCCATTTCCCCAACAGCAAGGCTCCTTCCAGGCATCCACGGAGAGTCAAATGAAAAAGCCAAGTCCTCGCCGACCGTCTATCTTGCTTCACGCACTCGCCGGCTGTCCTTGGTCCAGTGCCTCGCGCCTTCGACGGCCATCCTCCTGCCTCAAGCCCTCACCAGTCGCCATTGCCACTGGCAGTGGCGGAGCTAAGATTTTCAAGTTGGGTATTCCTATGTGAAAAAAATATGTTCAGTACACAAATGCTAAAAGTTCACATTGCTTTAATAAACCGTTCACACCTCTATACAATTTAGAGAAATTACAATTAATTTTTTCGTGTGCTCATTTCTAAATCCCTTCCACAAATATGTATTTCACCAAGACAATTAGTCTTATTTAAATAAGTTGCTAACAAAAGAATGCACCAACTCAAAAGAATCACTGCTGGTACTTATTCTGCTAGTAGCTCCTTGCAAGTCCCCTAGAGTTGCTTGGGCACCTTTTTTTTGCGGTTGCCATGCTGCCCTACTTGCCGCTGTTCGTGTCATCGCGTGAGACGGCAACCTCCCCCCGGCCCCGCCCATCCCCGTTGCCACCCTGAGCTACGGCCCCAGTCACAGTCTACGGGTGCCACTGGATCCAATCCAACCGCATCTCAGCTATATTGTATTGTGCCGGCCGGCGGGCCGGGTTCGCTTTCACGGAGGAAAGCTCTCTCGCTCCATCACTCCTACAACCGATCTTTGGTTTTGTTGTGCGCGGTCAGAACTCGGAAGACCTGACTGCTATGCACATCGCCCTATGCACAGATGCACTCCAGATTACTGGAGTTATCGAGCTCTCAAGGAAAATAGCCGAATAGACGGTCCCACATTTAAATTTCACTTCTGCTCAGGGCCCAGCCCATATGTTTCAGTAAGGAGTGGTGGACACGAAAGAGGGAAACATCGTCTTTGGTCGTGGGCCAGCAGATGATTCCTTTGTGAATTTTTTTAATTTCTTTTTACGATTTTACAAAAACAATGCTTGGATTTTACAAAAACTGCGACAAGGTCTGGTATACGGCGGTTACAAAGACCGCCGTTTGAATCAGTTATTTAATTTAAAAATATATTTCTACGTCGTATGCCCAACCTAACCGTCAAATGATTCGGCGGTAAGTGTCGACACCTGGGCCCGACCCACCTAACCGCCAGATCATTTGGCGGTAAGGGGAGGCTGAGCCTTCCTGCGCCTTTTGATCTGGCGGGAAGGCTACCCGCCGTCGGATCAACGGCAGCAGCCCCCTACCGTTGTTTCATACGGCGATTAGGTCGCTCTCGCCTATATAAGCCCAAAATCAGTTGGAAATCTCATTCTAAATCAGAAAAAAGAAAACTAGGGTTAGAGAGGGAGAGGGAGAATCAACGGCGAAGCCCTGCCGGTTCTGCGTGTGGTTTCAGATAAAATCCGAACTCGTAGTTGTAACTTCAAATTCGTAGATGTATTACTTTGTAGTTATTTTAGTATTTAGTTTAGACATTATGATATTATAGTATTATTTTTGAGTTTCTGATATTAGACATAGTTACTGAAATTAGTTTTAGAGGTAGTTACTGATATTAGATTTAGTGATATTAGTTTGATTGACCTTAGATTTAGTGACATTAGAGATAGTTACATTCATTAGTTTTAGTGATATTAGGTTTACTGATATGTTTATATTAGATTTAGTAATATATCTTTTTATATTAGAGTTTTATGCATATTAGAGTTTATATAAGAGTTTATATTATAGTTTATATATTTTTATATTAGATCTACTGATATTAGAGTTTACATTAGAATTTTATATAAACTGTAATTATGCATATTAGAGTTTATATCTTTTGATATTATACTTTATATTAGAGTTTCCCCCCGGCGGACGTGATCTGAACTACGGGCTTGCAGTAAGTACTTGCTTGTTACTAGTATCACACATTCGTACGATACATAATTTAATTAACAAAATTGTACAGTACGACGTGCTCCTGGAGATCGACGCTACAGCTATGCGGAACCGAGCCAGGGCGGATGTCATGATCGCCGGCGAGCACATGGTGACGTACGACAAGATCCTTAATCTCCTCACGAGGTTCAGGCAGGCGGTTTCGTGCCAGCACAACGACGCTCCAGCGATTCCACGCCACCCCGTCTCGTGCTCGAGCTCTGCGTCCACTGGACGTTCGTACCGCACCCCGTCCAGCTCCTCGCGGCCACCCTTCCCTCCTATGGGTGCAGGTCCGTCGACGCTACTCTCCGTGCTGAGCACTCCTCTCTCGGTTCAGAGCACTCCCTTGGGGATGCCCACGTACACGCCGAGGCCAGCAGCTGTCTACAACATAGATACACCATAGTATCCACGTTTTGTTCCAAACATCCTAGCATTGTGCAATTATATTCTCGACTAACGTGTTATGTGATAGAACAACCAGCGACGATCACTGGCGGTGGTCCACGTCGGCAGGGCACGACGTCCACGGCTTAGGTACGTCCGTAATTGACCAAACTATATGACTACATACTTTTACTTGCTTATTAACGTGATTGTGTATCATGCAGCGTACTCTTCAGGCGGGACACCCGACGACATAGTCGAGAAGGAGCACCAGGCAGCGACCTAGTGGACGGTCCCCTCCGACATCGACCGGTGGTATCGACAGGGGTAGGGGTCGCATGAAAAGATTGGTGGTTCGCAGTTAGCTGGCGCCCTCGTACCTGCTACACAGTTCTCCCAGCCACCGTTCGCGACACCCCCTCCTGCTGATGCAGGGCGCCCGAGTCGGCAGGCACCGCCACCTGACCCCCTTACGTACTCTGCGCACCACACGACGACCGAGCAGCAGGCGGCCAGGAGGGGCAGGGCTAAGGTGGCGGCCAAGCGAGATCGCATTTAGTTTTTTTACTTTCTACGCTCGAGTCATTATGTATCGTACTGGATGTTGTATTATACTTTTCATGTTGACTTGTTTGTTTTTTGTGATATTTTGCCGTTCGATGTTATAATTTCCATTTATTCACAGTCATTACAAATAAATTAACAGTTCCAAATACAAATGACAGCACTTTTTCAATGCAAAAATGATATTAAAATTTAAAAATATAAATACCGCCATTTCATTTGGCGGCTTTAGAAACCGCCGTTTGATTTGGCGGTTTCAAAAACCGCCGCCGCAAGCCTGTGGTTCCTCCTAAGGAGTGAACCGCCGTTTAAAATAGCGATTTTATTAAACCGCCAAATGAACCTGCGGTTAGATTTAACCGCTGTTTTATGTGGCGGCTAAGTCTAACCGCCGTTTCAAATGGCGGTTTAAACTCTTGTCGCCGTTTCATATAGTATGAAACGGCGGTTGGGTGACAGATTTTGCAAATCTGTCACCCAAGCATTGTTTTTGTAAAATCGTAAAAAAAATTAAAGAAATCTTCCTTTGTTGAGCCATTTTGTTATGCAGGCCCGGTGAGCGGCCCAGCATGAGCGTTGAAGCAGCAGAAAAGAAGAGCTTTCTCCTCCGTTTGATGATGATGACCACCACTAGTAGGCCAGAATGCTCGATGAGAAAGAGGGATGCCAAGGTCCAATACTACTTTCATCACCCGTCCATTTTACACCCTCATATATACCGTTCTACTAGCTAGGTTTATTTAAAAACAAAACATCAGCATATGTTACGTCAAATTAGTTTCATTAAAATCCACTATAAGAAATGTTCGTAATAGTGTATTTATTTAGTACTCTAAGATACTATTGGTATAATTTTTTCATAAACTTCATCAAAATTTGATAGGTTTAACCTAAAACAAAACTAAAAAAATGATGAGCTAGCCAACACTCATTTGTGAAACAGGTCAAGGCTGTGGGCACGCATTTTAATTTGGTGGCGCAGGGCAGGGCA